>JAUPFT010000019.1:43908333-44243333 GCA_036936625.1 Parnassius smintheus behrii | reverse complement strand
TATTTTTTTGTTACCAATTGAATACTTGTGGTACTACTATTTTTAAATTGATAACATCTTAAATCAGTAACATTAACGTGTAAATTATATCTACTTATATATATATATATATATATATATATATATATATATATATATATATATATATATATATATATACATATATATATATATATATATATATATATATATATATATATATATATATATATATCCTATACTATTAAACGAGCAATTCTTGTATACATATATATAATCGGGATCTCGGAAACGGCTCCAACGATTTTCATAAAATTTAGTGTCCAGGGAGTTTCGGGGATAATAAATCGATCTAGCTAGGATTTATTTTTCGAAAATGTCTTTTTGTCCGTGTTTTTAGGCAATGAAAAACTGCTACAATATCGTTAGAATAAGAAGGTAAATTTTGACGGATTGTAAGTGATTATAAATAGCTTAATTGGTATAACGGTCGGTCACAGAATCTTAAAACCCTGGTTCGAGCCCAGACCGACCGACCGACTTTTTTTAATTTTTTTTCATGTTCCTTTCTTTTTTGAGAAAATCTATTTTTATTGAGCCCTTTTTTAGTATTTTTTAAAACACGAAAATTTAAATTAAACTAATTGCACACATGATTTTTTATTCAAAAACCAGTTCAGTTTTTTCTATTATGTTGCTAAGATCAAAAAATATTATTCTTATTTCATTAGTATGTAATTTGTATCTAAATATAATTTCCATAACACACGAATTAAAAAAAAACCGAGCGAAAAATACCGAGCAAAGCTCGGTCAACCGGGTACTATATGTATATATATGTAGGCCTCCCCAAAGAAGTCACCTTAAAAGCTCCTAAGTACCAACATTGGTAAGAATGTTTTTTTTATATTTACCAATTACTTATTTTAACTTCCTCGTCAGTTGTCTTGGTCGTAAACGCGCTTGCTGATAATGAGGACCCAGGTTCGCTGCTGGATTGGTGTCCATAGAGAACGAGGCTAGGAGATTACCAGCTTCTTAATTTTCAGTATTATATTATTCTAATCTTATTCCGGTTAGGTTTAGCATAATTTTTGTAAAGTGCGGTTTTAATTTCACACAAATTATGAAAGTTTTATTATTTTAATAACCATAATTATTATTTTTAAGACGACGGGTTGTTTTTTTTATTACATTTACATAAAATTTAATTATAAATTATTCTTTATTCTTTATTCTTTATTGTACACACAATAAGTTGGTAACAATTTTTAAATATTTAAATAAATGTACAAAGGCGAGCTTAACCCTAATAAGAGTTCTCTTCCAGCAAACCTATTGGGAGAGAGAAATAGTTTTATATACAAAGCAAGTAGGTAGCAGCGTGCGTACTTAATAATTAACATAACGCTACTTAATAGAAATTGGCTATAAGTTACAGTTTACAATTATCATATAAGTGTATAACACATAAGTATAATTTATTTTCTTATTATATCAACAGAAATAAGAATAAAAGATATTCCCACTTCTATTGATTTACATACATACATACCAATAAAGACAATAAATATATACATATATAAACATATACACACACACATATATATATATATACATATATATACATACATACATACATACATATACATACATACATATATACATATATATATATATATATACACATACACATATATATACATATATATACATATACACATACATACATACATAAATATATATATATATATATATATATATATATATATATATATATATATATATATATATACATACATACATACACATACATACATAGACACATACATATATATACAATTATACATATAAATACATAAAATATGTAAATATTTATAATTCTAAGTTGACAGATAATACTTCTTTACTCTGCTCCGAAATATATCAAGAGAAGAGCTAGCACGTATGTCATGTGGGAGTGAGTTCCATAGCTTGACCGCCCTTACTGTAAAGGATCCACCACATCGGCTTGTGAAATGAGAAGGAGTTTTGAGAAGTAGTTGTTTAGTGGTCCGGCACTGAGTTTCACGGGGTACAAGATACTCAAAACGCTCGCGGAGATATGGAGGTGCAAGAGGATTAAAGAGTAGAAAGTATAGAAATGATAACACATGTAAGTCTCGACGTCTACGGATAGGAAGCCATTTTAATTGAGCCCTGTACTCTGAAACATGATCAAACTTACGAAGACCGAAAATAAAACGTATACACAAATTTTGAACACGTTCCAGTTTGTTCAACAGCTCCTCTGAAGCATCCAAAAAACTAACATCAGCGTAGTCAATGAGAGGAAGAAGAAGTGCTTGAGCTAAGGTTATCTTAGTTTTTAACGGTAAAAACATCTGGAGACGCTTGAGAGATTGAAAAGAGTAGTTCACTTTTCTGCTAATCATATTAATGTGAGCGACCCAAGACAAATTATTATCAAAAATAACACCTAAGTTCTTAGCGGTCTCTGTATATGGAATTTGAGTATTATCATACGTAACTGCAGGGATCTTCGAACGATCTAATAAATTAAGCATATATGAGCTGCCGATAATCATTACTTGGGATTTAGCAGGGTTAACACGAAGACCAAACGATTTTGCCCAACTGCTTATGCTACTTAAGTCAGCATTCATCTTATTAATAGCCTCATCTATATCTTGGACTTTGAAATGACGGTATAATTGCAAGTCATCAGCATAGAGATGATAATGAGAGGAGAGAACAGTAGTGAGAGCATTGATAAAAATAGAGAAGAGAAGTGGGGAAAGAACACCACCCTGAGGAACACCCGCCGTAAGATCACACCACTCGGAGAAATCCTCCTCATGGCGGACACACTGCGAGCGACCCCTAAGGTAAGAATTAATCCAAGAGATTACTGATGGTGAAATGTTTAAGGACGCAAGAATACCAAGAAGTATGTCATAATCAACGGAATTAAATGCACTGCTAAAATCCAATAATGTTAAAACAGTGAGAAGTCTTTTGTCCATGGCCCAGCGAATATCATCAGACACTTTAATCAGAGCGCTGACTGTGCTATGGCCTGGACGAAAACCAGATTGAAAAGGACTCAGCAGGCTGTGAACAGTTAGGAATTGAGATAGTTGCCTCTGAACTATATTTTCTAGTACTTTAGATAAGATCGGAAGAATGGAAATGGGGCGGAATTGGGATAAAGATTTAGGATTAGAAGTTTTTGGAAGGGGAATGACGTATGCTTTTTTCCAGCAAGTCGGAAAGGAGCTCGTCTCAAGCGAAGAAGAGATAATGTGAGTGATAATAGGGACAAGTTCATTAGTGATAGGTTTAATCATTTGCATACAAAGATTGTCATAGCCAATAGCTTTAGTGGAAATGGCTAAAAGGCATTTTTTTATGTCACCATCAGTAACTTTACTGAAATTAAAAGGAGAACACAGCGGTTTAGGAATATTGGAGAGAAGATTAAGTGTAGTAGACTTAGTAGAGTCATCAATAGAAATCGGAGGCTCAGAAAAGTGCCGGTTGAGTGCAGTCAAATCAAACGAGATATTAGAATCAATATATGATTTGCCAATACCCAGGGTTCTAAAAAATTTCCACATCTGAGCGGAATGAGAATTTTCAACCTCATTATAAATATGTCTCCTCTTAGCATCACGACACATCTTACTATTAATTAAATTAATATTTTTAATATTTAATATTCATTTTTTACCTGGGGTTTTTGAGTTTGTAAGTTCAGTTCCTGACATGAGGTCGGTGAAAACTTTTGAAACAATGTTTAGAAATCTATATATATATATATATCGAGGTAGACCGACACTAACTTTCGAAGACCATGAGAGCAAATTTCTCGAAGAGGGGAATGTCAAGAGTACTCGGATACCTAGACGTGCATGTAAGAAGAAGTTAATGAACCTGAAAGAAGCGAAAGAGGTATGTAAGGATCGTGACACTTGGCGATCTGTTCTCTCTGGCTACCCCGTTAGGGATTGTGCGTGAAGATAAGTAAGTAACTAAGTATTTCTATTTCTGTACAACATTGCCTACTGGGTTCAACTATGTTTAAGAATCATCCAAGTATACCTCATAAGTACCCCATGAAAATTTCATCAAGATCAAGTCGAGCCGTTTAGCATATATATATATATATATATATATATATATATATATATATATATATATATATATATATATATATATATATATATATATATATATATATATATTATTGGCGGGGTAGCCAGAGAGAACAGATCGCCAAGTGTCACGATCCTTACATACCTCTTTCGCTTCTTTCAGGTTCATTAACTTCTTCTTACATGCACGTCTAGGTATCCGAGTACTCTTGACATTCCCCTCTTCGAGAAATTTGCTCACATGGTCTTCGAAAGTTAGTCTCGGTCTACCTCGACACCTTTTAATATTTACTTTCGCTCTATATATTTTCTTCACCATTCGGTCTTCACTCATTCGCTCAACGTGCCCAAACCATTGGAGTACGCCCCTATCAATTTTTGTGATAAGGTCATCTTTCAATCCTGCCATATTGCGAATCTCTTCGTTTCGCTTTCGGTCGGCTATGGTAACGCCACACATTTTACGAAGAGATCGCATCTCCACTGCATTCAACATGCTTTTATTTTTTCTTCTGGCATACCCAGGTTTCGCTGCCATATAACAAAGTCGGTACCAACACTGCGTTATGTATTGCAAGGCGTGCACTCTTCACCACGCCTTGCCTTTTTACTAATGCATTCAGGGCACCATTGACTTTGTTTCCGGCAGCGACACGCCTATCCACATCTAAATCACATCTTCCATCCCGGCTGAAAGCACTCCCCAAGTATACAATTTCATTTACCTGTTCTAGACATTCCTGATTTACCCATATTTCACATTTCGTTCTCTCTTCGTCCTTTTCAAATACCATACCATAGAAATAGAAATCACCCGTGCAAAGCCAGAGTGGTTCGCTAGTCTAAGTTAAAATAGTTAAAGTTAAAGCCTATATACGTCCGGCACATGCAGCTTCTCCAAAAATGATTTTGAGAGAGTTTTAGGGCAAGTAAGTATCCGCCGCGCTGTCCCAATGCGTGTTGGCAAACTTCACATGTCTTTTTTCTCTTTCTTCACATGAATTTTTTTCTTATTTCTCAGACATTCAGGCTTATTCACGATGTTTTACTTCACTGCCGAGCACGTGGTAAGTTAGCACTTAAAATTGCAATTAACAATTTCATTGTTGCCAGCGGGGATCGAACCAGGGTTGTTCGCGTACTGTGCAATTTACAGCGAGTGCTAACCATCTAAGCTACCGCGGCTCTTCGTGATTTGATAGTTAAAAGAGATTAATGTATAGAGATTTGAACTTAATATTATGACAAAACATATTGTAGGGAATAATCTGTTACATAATTTTGAAAAGGTTGCTTAATCTTAAGAACACTTACATGGCCCAAACAAGTCTTAGATAAACATTATATAAATTATATTTGAAATGTTAGTGATGTATTTAAAGCACTTTCATAAATAGAAATGAAATATTTACGAAGGTTGTTAATAAAGCTACATTTACCGTTACTAAAACCTTGTATTTAACCCTTGTTTGTAACGCAGTTGTTTCCCAATCCGGACAAGAATTAAATATTTATATTTATCCAGGGGAAAATCAACGTGAAAAAATATTCATTACAAAGAACCATGGCACATATGCTCGTTTGTTATCACAGATAAATAAGCTTAAGTAGCAATAGGTCGGCTTTATTGTTCGAAAAACTGACAAAAATGCGGAAAAACATTTATCGAGTGGCAGACTATTATCGGTAAGCGAATTGCGAGCGAGCGGTCCTCCAACATATAAAGTAACGTCTTTCCATAATTATTTCGAAGGCGTGTTAAAGGAGTTGAATAGTTGTATTTGTTCTATATATATTAAATAAAACCAATGGTAGAAAGTAAAAGTATTTTGTCATAAAAACTCTAAAAAGAAATAGCCACGAGTAAGAAAGTTAGCGAGTTTATTTTGTTGACGACTCTAGTTGATTACATCTCCAATTAGAAATATACTACAAAGATTATTTGGATTTCTAACTATTATATTATTGTTGTATTAAAATTTAGTTCTGATAGCTCAGCGAATAAGCGCTAGACTTATAATTTCATGGAACACTAGTAAACCTATTTCAATACCCTTGCAATATGACTTCGTTTATATTTATTTTGAATATCGAAAAACGAGTAAAAAAATGAATACATAGTTATCACAGTGAGGGTTGAACTCTGGTTGTTATGAAATTATAAAATTTACTAAGCAACTGAGCTGAGAAGACTCTTTAGAGTCTGGGGTGTTGAAAAGGCTATGACGACTAAAAAAACACACAATATAACTAATTAACGGATTTTATAGCGTATACTTTAACTTTTATCTTTATTTTTTGGGTGTTTTGCGTGCTTTTAAGCACCCATGGCCACGGGTGGGAAGCCCGTCTGCCCCGAGCCGAGAGCGTCGCAAATGTCGGGAATTTAAAAAACTTAAATTAATAAAATCGGTAAAAATAGTACGTACATTCAATGTATTTTTTATAGAATGAGGGTGACAAGCACACAGTCCACCTGATGGCAACGGAGTGCTGTAATCCATATACATCTATGTATATCCTCAATTAAGAATGAAAATATAAAAGCGTTGTCACCCCTCAGGATTAATATCGAATGTCTTGTTTCCAGTAAAATGGGTCTCCGGTTCTAAATTTACTTCTAAACGGTTTTTATTAAAGAATATACAAGTGGTTCCACTTTCTTGACCTCAATCTGGCCGAAGGGCAAAGTGAGCTCTACGATGGAGCGAGTTTACCTAGAAGAAGTCTGTTCACACGCACCTTGTAGGGCTTCAGTTTATACGCACTCCAAAAAACAGACGTCGGCAGGACATTCCACTCTTTGGCTGTACACATTATAAAAGATGACTTATAGCGCTAAGTGTGAATGTTCGGAATATCAACCTAGTGTGGATGATAACCTACAGTACGTCTGGTACTCCGATAGTAGAATGAAGATAGCGGTATGAGCTTATTCAGCTCATGGATGCACTCTCCGAAATACAATCTGTAGAAGACTGACAAACGAGCAACTTGGCGGCGGTGAGTTAAGCTGTGTAGCTGAGTTTCCATTTGCTTTTGGTCGCCGATATGCCTCTTGGTTCTGCGCTCAACTGAGTCGAGTGCAACATGTTAATATTTTGATGAGCCATCCCAAAGGTGACAACAATACTCCATGCAAGATCTGACTTGAGCTTTGTATAAATTTAGAAGCTGTCCAGGCGTGAAGTATCACTTTATTTCGTTAAGAATACCCAGTTTTGGCTGTAATTGTGTAACACACTCTATATTAAGATGTTACTTTGAAAAATCCAGCTGGATTTCTTGCTGCTCCCACCAGGAGTACTTGCTCACCCAACCAGTAGTTAAAATAACAAAATATGCTTTCAGTAATATTTATAATTTGTTCTTTTCGTAATTATATTGAAGTGTCTGTATGATGAATATCGAAATAACTGTTTTTTAACTGAAATTGAAAAAGGTGATGGGCAGCAGCATCTCCCTCATAACAACTCAAAATAATAAATAACTGCGGCTGCCAATCCACCTGCCGTTTTTTAACATAAGGAAATGCCCACACATACCTGCCTCGCGGAATTAAAGACGGGTTTTGTCGGACTCGCACCGACTAAAACCCCATGGTGTTCCACTTTCGTAACATATTGGCCTAGCCACGGAAATGCTTTCGCACACTTCCGCGGCCTTTCAGCGGCGGCCGCTCCATCGCGGCGCCTCCTTAAAAGAGGACCACTCTCCCCTTTCTCCTTCTCAAGTGAGGCCCACCATAAGCGATGCGCTAAGGTCATGGAGACAGGAAAAACGAGCACTGATAGAAATAGGGGTACCTCGCAATACCGATACTCCTCTCACCCCGCAGCCCCACCGCCACCACATCATCGGTGCGGCCCAATTGTGTCGCGGAGGATAAGGCGAATGGCGCATCGCCATATGAACACTTCTCTTCCTCCGTGACTCCACCTCGGCTAAGGAGAGGACATCCCTCTCGCCGCAACCCACCAGCACACATTCGAAGTGGGCTCGCCAAGCCCAATCGGAGTGGCCACCTCGGGCCGACCCTTCACCATGAGCCAGCCATGTGGGTTCCTCTTTGTTCACCGCGGGTGACCAAGCCACGGCTACTAAGCACCCCCGCCATGACAAGGCGGAAGGAACCCGTTCGGGGGGGGGGGGCAACTTTCACAATATCCCCCCTATGAGGCAATCTTTGTGGAACCCTATGATCACCTTTGTAGGGAAGACATGATGGAAGACATGAAAAACTATTTGTAAATATTTATCTGTCTAATCTAATAATCTAATCTAATCTACCGACTGGCTGAACCGATGGTTATGAAATTTCACGAACAAATAGAGACAAATATTACCCATACCAGGCTTATAATTGATCCGAGGAACTTCGAATATTTTATGTAAGTTTGAATAATTGATAAAATAAATGGTTGTTGACGTTTATTTAAAAAAAATCTAAATAACGCCACAATAGATCCCACTTAGATGAAGCCAGCTCAAGAAGTCGCTTGTTATAAAAAAATGCACGAAAATATTGTACAAGTACACGAGAAAATAAGTAGATCGGACACTTAATAACCATGAGTAGTAGAGTTAATGCCGTCCTCGTATGAAGAGGCTTACCTCTTAACGCGTTGGCTATAAAAAGAGATCGCCTTAATCCCTGGATAAAACCTCTTGTATTTTCGAGCTTAATTAAAAAGTTGCTAATTTGAGATAGAAACAATTTGAATTTTATTTTTGTAAGAGCTTAGAAAAAAATTCAGCATAAGTTTTAATTTAGGTTTAATTTAATTTGTGGAAGAGCGTGGAATACTAATAAAAATTTGTTGTCCAAATATAAATTACAAATATAGTACTCTGAGCCGAAATCACTGATGTAAAAAATATAATTTGAATGAAAAGTAAAAAAAAAGGCGTTTGGCACTCGGGGCCTGCCGCGGTAAAGCTATTGCATAGCATTTTTTATCAACTTATGCAATTATAATTATTTATTTATTTTATTTACGCAGTTAAGTCTTTGATATTAAATCAAGTTACACTTTTTGAGCGTTGTGACCGATAAGAAAACAATTTTTTTTCTCTTATTGTATAAATGAGAAGTTAATATTGTTTAAAATATTTTTAATATCTTACAATACATGTAGGTTATTCGGGAATTTTTATCATTCAGTTAGCAGCTAGTGTACACGCATACGACTAGTCGCACGCACACAAACACCGTGCCGAAGTCTGCCGAACTGAAACGACGTTAGACGATGCACGGCTTTCAACGCCACACCTCCGTGCCCGTCGGAGTGGGGAGCGTGAGGTTTTTTTCGTTACGGAATTTCTGGATTCGGTCCCCGCGCTCAAGGCCTGCGATAGAAGCTATACAATAGCTTAAAAGTTTTATGTACTTCAGCCCTTAATAGCGTAATATAGCAGAGGAAAATTGTTTTTTTTTTAATAGGTTAAATTTATAAATAATATTACGTCCACAGAGAAAGAAATTCACCTCTAACGATGTAAAATTAGAATATTTTTTATAGGATAAGGGTGACAAACGAGCACAAGTCCACCTGATGATAAATGGACGCTGTACGCTGTATGATGGGTGTACGCTGGTGCGTTGTCACCCCCGAGGACTAAGATGGAATGCCTCGTTTTCAGTAAAAAAGGTTCTCCGGATCTTTACACTCACCATACAAAACACTGCAGTATTAAGCTGCTATGTTACGCTGGCATTCTGTGAGAGCGTGGTCGACCCATTCGTGCTACAACCATAATATAACTGCAGCGTGGTCTCTAACACGTGGTATGATATGAGTTAATTAATTTATAATTGATTGTACAGAAGGGGGGTGCAATAAGTGTGCGCACCATTAACTCACTGGTGACCTCAATATATATACGCACAAACTATTCTTTCAAAGTATGCATAAAAAAGATATTTTTGTACAAGTACACCGCTTATTTCATATAAAAATTCTATCCAACAGACCTGATACTGGAGAGTTTAAAGAGAAGCAGATTTATTGTGCTTTCTTATAATGATTGCCATTATTTCTTAGATATACACAATATAATATACTAACGATGACACAAATAAAATTCGTAAATACAAGTTTTTACGAACATGTGTTGTTTTAGATCTGTTGATTGACCTCTTGGTCGGAATTGGACTTACATAGGCGTATAGTTTGACCCAGGTTATCATTCTCGTCAACAAACTGGCTTACTATCTATCATAATCGTCAATATAGCTGCTTCTAAGTCCACTAATGAACGAAATGCTATCCGCAAGGATTGATAACAAATACGCCCCTGAACCACCTGCACACGTTATCTACTTAGGTAATCCTACAATCAATAAAATTAAATTCAAACTCAAGCATACCACCAATATTTATACGTGGTAGAGCTGCAGCTGCAGTCATATTAGTAGCAGAGTGTAATAATGTGTTTCGTATGGTGAGTGTAGAAAACCGGAGACCGTTTTACTGGAAACAAGCCATTCCATATTAGTTCTCACGGGTGACAACCCATCTGCATTTTGATTTGTAATCGAGCATAGATGTAGATGTCTATGTGCCACAGCAACCTCTTACCATCAGGTGAACTGTGCGCTCGTTTGTCACCCTATCCTATAAAAAAGGATAAAGAGAGGTCATTATGCTTAGACGAGAACATAAAATAATAAATTAAATCGGAATTTATACCTTGTTGGCTAAATATGTCATCAATATATTTAAACTTTAGTTCACAATGACTACAAAGCCATTAATAACTCCTGCAATTTACAAAATGTTAATCCATCATTTCATGATCGGACCTCCAGACACTCGGCTGGTCTTCACCCCTCTGTCGTCGACATACAACACATTCAAAGCAAATGGTTTGATTTGTCATTCGTATTACGTTCGGCAAAGGAGTGAAATCTGTCTGTTGATCCGATTGCAATATAGATTGTGTTCATGTGTTTAAGTATAATATGAAGGACCTATATATTTATAAAAATTATTTATTAAGGATTAATATACTACTAAAGAGTGCATGATTGGTAATAATTCATGGCAATATGGTGATCGTCACCATGTGGTTTCTGTTATCATACTTAATCGTATGAAAATATAATTATAAATTAATAAAAAAATAATTGTAAATTAATGTTTAAAAAAGTCTCGCTGGGTTTCTTACTGGTTCTTTTCAGAAGAGAGGTTAACGAAAGGAAATTATTTTAGATAGGTGTCCTTGTAATCTATATTGATTAAAAATCATTCTATTCTACTCTGTGCTTTGCCATCTTCGACTGCATTACCACCTACTACCGTCATATGAGACAATAGTCATGCACTGTTTTATAAGTTTAAAAATCATTGACATAATATATTTAAAACATTGTTAAATTTGTAGTTTATCGATTCATTCATTACTTTAAGTCAAAAGTCACATTTGAATCCCCATAGGTTGGGATATTTTCCATAGTTACCATAAGTTTTATTACCACGTAAAAATAAACGAGCTTTACAACAATTTTCGTCTGAAAATGTTCTTATCATTAGCAGTTTATAGGATAGGGTATGTATGCATATTTTAATCTTACTTAATGCGTTGAAGGGTTTTCCCATAACGGGACTCACCTTATCCTTAATGTAGTCAATATATATTCCCATTACTCATAACAGTATTATTATAATAAGTATCTACCGACCGAGATTTCTACGCCGTTAGAAAAAACTTTTTTTTCATTTTCGTGTAACAAAAAACATGTGGGTCTTGTTAAGTGGGTTGTCAGAATCAGTATGCAAACATATAGAATTATCTTTAATAAGGTTTTGGTTATTATATATATGAGGGGTAAAATGATGCTGTGATGGTAATGTGATGAATGATGAAAATGCGGCTCACCTGATGGTAAGCGACTACGGCCACCCATAGACGACATAAAATCAGAGGAAGTGTAGGTGCGTTGTTGCCCCTTAAATAAACAGTAGGCTCTTATCTCACTGGTGACATTTACCTAAATAAACTTGGACAGTAAACATTATCCTTATTTATTATATTATAAAATTAACATTAAAATTAAATTTTTTCCAAATCGTTAAAGCATTTTTCATGAACGTGATAACAACAAATAAACAAATATTGTTTGTATTAAAGAAAAAAGATATTTTGGAACAATTTATTTACTTTTGGAAAAACATTAACATAAGATAACAATTTACCCTTCTTTAATGTTTTTTTTTCGAATTTAAAAATAAAAGAATTCGTGTATTGTTAGTTACTGTTTTGCTTCTTCGTTATCGGTCCGCTAAAGTCCTTCCGCGTGGATGAAAGAACTTGCTTCAACCATCACGTGGCTAGTGGAATGAAAATTACAGTATCAAACGTCTTGCATCTTCGACGCAGCTGTCTGTCACAGGTCTGTGTTCGATATTATCTGCCAGTGTCAGGTTACGGCGACCAGTCTCAACGGAGACTAGCCATCTGCGCAAGACAGTTTTAAAGTACCGTAAGTACAAGTTAACTCTCTTTTTCCTCACTTTGATAGTTCGATGTAACGGTAAACCGACACAACCGGGAAATCAGCGCAGGAAAAGCGGCTTTACGTGATTTTCGCGACGTGGGAGTAAAACATCGCAAACTTCTTGACTTCGGGTTGTTACTAAGAACTTATTGAGAAATAAATCTAATAACTGATTTTTGTTCGTACCGGAATTTGAATCTGGGACCTTATGATCAGCAAAAGCAAAAGTCAGTATTTCTCAAAGTCATATTATGGCATGCATGGGACCACATGGCCAAGTTACTAGGTCTGTTCCAACTAATTTTTTAAAGCTAGCGAACAGTGTATGTATCAAGCAAAGATTTAAGATCAGCGAGCGGCATTATGGGGGTGATGATGGACAAATGTTGCAAGTAATGCACGCTAGTTGCTAAATAAAATATCAAAAAATATCATACGTAGTAGAGACGCTTTTTTGTGCTTGGGCTCAACCGAAGAAGGACAACACGCTCTTAAAGGACACCAGAATAAAGTATCAGTTTAATGCTTCTGTGTTCTGGGGAGTGTAGATAACCGGAGTCTTTTTACCAGAAATGAGGCATTCTATCTAAGTCCTCAGTGGTAAAAATATATCTGCATTTTAATTCTTAAGCAAGAATAGATGTATATGTAGAGAACCACAGTATCCCCTTATCGTCATATGAACTGTGTGTTCGTTAGTTATCGTAATTCTATAAAAAATATGAATAGGCATTGATACAGTGATAATAGAAAGAACGTGAGCACGGAAACTTCGCACAAGGTATAAATAAGCTAAGTAAGTAAAGTCACATCAATGCAAACATTAGTGCTGAAACTTTAAGTACAAGCGTCTCGTGACGCACGCACACAAACGCGTGTTTCACCTACATTAGCAAAAATAGATAATAACGAGATATATTATACTGCTTACGCTGGCATTGCGTTATTTTTAACAAAAGTCGCTCAGGACTGTGTCTTGTGGTACTCCTTTGAGGAGGCATGTATTCAACAGTGAAATTGTGAACAGCTGTGATGATGATGATGATGATGAGGAGATAAATGATCTTAAAATCCACCTGATGATAAGTGGCTGCTGCAGTCATGGACATCTGTAACCAACTCCAAACAAGGAGAAGGCTTCAGATGCGTTGTCAACTCTGAAGGCTACGATGGATCGCCTCACATGCCCGTATAATGTTTGTAATTATACGGGCTCTATGTTCCCTTCAGATAGAAATACATCAGTGTAAATATTGCTACTTGCCAGCAGAAATAAGTGCCGGCAATAATAAGTTACACCATTTAAAATAAATTAAATGTTATTTTTTCATATATTTGCAAAATGTTATTTTATGTTATAATTTCATGCATATACGGTGCAAAAACGAGGGTTAAAATCACCCTCTTCTTCCGCAATCGGTGTATGTAAAAATCTATATAATTACAAAGTCTTACGAAGACACTAAATTAATACAAGAGGATCTTGATAGATAGAGGAGAGGAGAGGCAGACGATTGTCACTAATTGGTAAGGCGTTAATAGTATGACTCCTAAAGTTAACAAATGTTTCCATGTAAAATATACCAGAAAGAAAAAGCCACTTGTCTAAAGTTATTCAATTAATTATGTGGTATTACAAGAATTTCATACGTGGTAGGGCCACGCTGCAGCTATATTATGGTTGCAGCCAAAGACATTTAAGTACCTAGTAGTAATATATATTTAAATCTCTTTAGTTGTAGCACAAATGAGTCGTCTCGACCGGGGAGGTACGATGCTCTCACAGAATACCAGCATGATATAGCAACTTAATACTGCTGCGTTTCGTATGGTGAGTGTAGAGATACGGAGACCCTTTTTTACTGGTAACGAGGCATTCCATCTTAGTCCTCAGGTGTGATATCGCAATTGCATTTTTATTCTTAATCGAGGATAAATGTAGATGTCTATGTATCTATGTCGGCATCCACTTACCATCAGGTGGACTGTATGCTCATTTGTCACCCTTATTTTATAAAAAAATACTAGAAATCAAGGACTTAGAAGTTACTATTGACAGAAAAATAAATTTTTCATCACATATAAACAATCTTATTAAAAAGCCGTTCAGTTTCTCTTATTCATTACAAGGAACACAAAAGGTAAATCCTTTTGTGTTCGTTCTAATTATAAGACTAAAATTATTCTGTACAAAGCATTTGCGAGTTGCTGTTTAGAGTTTACCAGTGTCATTTGGAATCCTTCCTATCACATCTATTTCCAACGCATTGAAAGCGTAAAACGCGCTATTACAATGTAACTGGCATTCCATGTCACTGATATCTCACATAGACAGCCGTATAACCAAAAATTTGTTGAATTTAAGATGTCTCTGCGATTCAGGCTGGAGATACTTGTGTTTCTTGGATAAAATTATCCATTCCAAAGTCAAGTGCAGTAAAGTTGTCCTATCAGCACCAATTGGATATCCTCGCTATTGCAACACTTTTCGAAAAACTTTTCACATCCTTTTTGCTAGAATGCATATATATATATATATATATATATATATATATATATATATATATATATATATATATATATATATATATATATATATATATATATACTTTCGCATTTCAATGTTTACATGTATTTGTAGGTGAATGTTATGTACACCTGTCATTGATATACATATCCACGGAGGTTAGAGAACAGGAAAACGATCGCTACGTGTTAGAGCATAGCCCACCTGTCCCTGAAAATTTGTAGAATTTATAGCCACGCTGCCGTCGGTAAGTATTATCTGTGAAGTAATTTTTTAAATTTTGACAAAAAGAAAATTTAAAAAATGGTGAAGTATTATGAATAAAATAATAATAATAATAATAAATCACTAATAATCCTATACCTTTAAACGAGCAATTCTTGTATATATATATATATATGCTCGGAATCTTGGAAACGGCTCCAACGATTTTCATTAAGTTTCATGTCCAGGGGGTTCCGACAATAAATCGATCTAGCTAGGATTCATTTTTAGAAAATTTTGTTTTATGCGTCTTTTCGGGCAATGAAAAACTGCTACAATGTCGTTAGAATAAGAAGGCAAATTTTGACAGCGTGTTAACCAGTTCAGTTTTTTCCATTATATCGGTAAGATCAAAAAATATTATTCATATTTCATGAGTATGTATCTAACTATAATTTCCAAAACTCACGAATTAAAGAATAATACCGAGCAAAGCTTGATCGAGCTTTGCTCGGTATTTTTACCAGTTACTAAATAATTTATATTTGAAATAATCCATACTTCCATACTATCCATACTCCATACTAATATTGTAAATGCGAATGTGTGTTTGTTTGTTTGTCCTTCTTTCACGTCGCAACAGAGCGTCAGCATGGCATGATTTTTTGTATGGGGATAGTTCGGTGGCTGTAGAGTGACATAGGTTACTATTTTCGCGGAAAAACATCTCATTCCCGTGGGAAAATAGAATATGTTGCAAAAGTTTGTCCTTCTTTCACGTCGCAACAGAGCATCGGCATGGCATGAATTTTGCTATGGGAATAGTTCGGTGGCTGTAAAAAATTATCTCATTCCCATTTCCGTGGGAAATATTCTATGAGATGTGATGATTTCCGCGCGATTGAATGAGATGTTTTCCGCGGAAAAAAGTAGCCTATGTCACTCTACAGCCTCATTCCCGTGGGAAAATAGATTATGTTGCAAAAGTTTGTCCTTCTTTCACGTCGCAACAGAGCGTCAGCATGGCATGAATTTTGGTATGGGGATAGTTCGGTGGCTGTAGAATGACATAGGCAACTTTTTTACATATCGTTCCCGTGGGAAAATCGAATATGTTGCAAAATTAAATTCAGATAGGTGGCGCCACCGTGATTCTACAAGACGGACGACGGTACGATGGACGAACACACAAGGTCAGAATATCGGGATTATTATGTCTTTTTACCAAAATTAAGATAAATATTTAATCTCAGGAGTGAAGGTGAGGCAAATCCCGTTAATGAAGTACAGATCTTTCAAGCAGGGCGTTATGTCAGCAGTAACGAGGCAGCGTGGCGTCTCCTTGGCTTCCCTTTACACGAAAGGCACCCAACAGTTACTCACCTTGCTGCGCACTTAGAAAATGGAGAGCGTGTATATTTCACCGAAAGAAATTTCCAAGAAAGAATTGCATCACCGCCAAAAACTACACTAACAGCCTTCTTTCAACTTTGTCAAACTGACCCCTTTGCAAAAACGTTGTTATATTCTGAAGGCCCCCGCTATTATACTTGGAGTACATCTAGAAAAGAGTGAAAACGCCGTATTCAAGGCGCGCCTGTTGCAAATTGGCAGGTGTAAAGTCATCAGATGCCCTTGGTCGGATGTATACCGTCCATGTAACTAATTTTGAATGTTTCTGTTTACGATTGCTGCTGAACCATGTTCGGGATCCTACAGGATATAAAGACCTTAAAACTGTCAACGGTCAGAAATGTGCAACTTATAGAGAAGTATGTGAAGCTCTGCTTTTAGAAAACGATAATCACTGGGATGAAACCATGGAGGAAGCTGTGCCGTGCCAGTCACCAGCGAAAATTAGGAATCTTTATGCGACTCTCATATCATCTTGCGGGCTATCTAATGCACATGAATTGTGGGACAAATATAAAGAGTACATGGCGGAAGATATTTTGCGAAGGTTACAGCAGACACACGCGACCATGACATACAATGAACACATTTATAATGAAGCACTTGGAAAAATTGAAGATAAAGTAATGGCAATGGTAGGCAAAAAATTATGACTTTGGAATTATAAGCCCTCAGCGAACAACCGAAAATGAACTAAGTGATGAAATTATACGTGAAACAAACTACGATATACCAGGTTTGCAGCAGCAAGTAGCCGAATTAGTACCCCGCTTGCTTCCCGAAAAAAAAAAACGAGTTTTTGACAAAGTATTATGACAAATTGAATCTGGAAATGGTGCACTTTTCTTTTTAGATGCCCCTGGAGGAACTGGGAAGATATTTTTGTTAAAATTTATTATTAGCGCAAGTACGGAAAGATAAAAAAATTGCTGTGGCCGTAGGTTCCTCCGGTATAGCCGCCACACTGCTAAGTGGGGGCCGCACTACACATTCTGTTTTAAAACTCCCTCTAAATCTAGCCCAAGAAGAATCGCCGATCTGCAACTTTAGCAAAAATAGTGCACGAGGTATAATGCTACGACAATGCAAACTTTTAGAGTGGGGCGAAAGTACAATATTGCATAAAAAAGCTGTAGAGGCACTAAATCGAACGCTCCAGTATTTGCGCAGCAATACCGATGTAATGGGAGGAATGGTGGTTTTACTGGCTGGTGACTTTCGCCAAACTTTACCTGTCATTCAAAATGGCACACCTGCAGATGAAAGTAAAGCATGCCTCAAGTCGTCTATTTTATGGAACAAGGTGACAAAATTCAGTTCAACTACGAATATGAGAGTGTATTTTTGTATAATGATATCAATGCTGGAAACTATGCTGACACAGTATTAAAAATTGACGATGGGCGGTTGGAAGCGGATGCTGAGGGCGTTAAATTGACGAGAGATTTTTTGTAATTTAGTACAGTCATTCCGAATTAATTGCGAGCGTTTGTAGCCATAGTAGGAAAAGGGGAGATCTCCCGCCGGGCAAGGTGTTCTGCCCGGGGAGCGGCCAATGCTCCGTATGATGGTTTGGAGATGTTCTATATATGCTGTTAATGATTCGGAATGTTGATAGCGTGATTTAGGCTTCGGTGTGTTTTCGCTTGCAGCGCGATGACAGCGCCGCCACACGTTTATTCAGATTTAGCGAACAACATGCATGAAGGCAAATGGTTATGTGAAAAGGCGATACTTGCTGCAAAAAATGAGAGCGTTAACAAAATAAATTCAGATATATTAAGCGAATTAGCAGGAGAAATAACAGAGTATTTGTCAGTAGACACAGTTATGGACACAGATTAGAGCACTTCATATCCCGTAGAGTTTCTAAATTCGTGTTTCGTGTTGTTGTTGTTGTGATGTGTTCGTTAGAGTAATCAGGTGTGCCTTACATAAACTTCAATTAAAATTAGGTGCCCCAGTCATACTAAAGCGAAATGTAGATGCTCCTCGGTTATGTAACGGGACAAGGCTGCGTTTGACACATCTTGGACGGAACATAATCGGTGCTACAATTTTGACAGGCGTAGGAAAAGGTGAAAATGTTATTATAACACGGATCCTTATAATTCCCACAGATCTTCCTTTTCAATTCAAAAGGTTGCAATTCCCTATTAGGCTCAGTTTTGCAATAACAATTAATAAAGCGCAAGGGAAAACGTTACAGGCAGCGGGGGTCAACTTAGAAAAACCGTGCTTCTCTCATGGTCAGCTGTATGGAGCATGTTCGCGTGTGTCAAATGCCCGAAAGCTGAATTGCTGTGTGAATGGAAAAACATATAACATTGTGTACACTAGCGTCTTAAAATAGTGTTTAGTTAGTTTTTTTTCCGAAATTCCCACAATCAGTTAATCAGAATTCCCACAGATCTTCCCTTTCAATTCAAAATTTCCTATTTAGCTCAGTTTCTTTTCAATTTCTAATGCTGCACCTCTGACGGACCTATTAAGCTCAGTTTCCTTTCAACTCAAAAGGCTGCATCTCTGATGGATCTTTTATTTGGCTCAGTTTCGTTTCAAAAGTCTGTATCCTTGACGGATAATTATGCTCAGTTTCCTTTAATTAAAAAATATCCCATTTCTATTTGGAATAAACAGGTTATTTTCATGCTTTCCTATACACTGCGTTTCAAAACATTTAAATAGGCTGACGAATCAATTTTGCTCAGTTTCCTTTTAATAGCTGCATCTCTGACAAATCTATAAAACTCAGTTTTCTTTCAATTCAGAAAGCGATGGATAGTTCATTTCCAGTGACCATGTGGACGAAGCCGCGGGTAACAGCTAGTTTATAATATTTGTAATAATTATAATTATAGAAAACATAATTTATAATTTATTTATTAATAAATATAATAATTTCGTTAGTTTCTTTTTTTCTTCCCCTGCCTGCTTTTATGGAGACAACTTAGCGATCGTAGCGCCACACTTATTTTGTCCATATTTTTGGGACACTATTTTCTACAGCGATCGTTATCCTGTTCTCTAACCTCCATTTACATATAAGTGAGCGTGTTACTTTTCATGTCATTTAGTACGCAAAAATTAATATGTATTTTGTAAGTGTGCATGAGAAATAAACAAAATATAGTGGAAATAAAATGTCACGATACAGGAGATAATCCGACTGTGGGGGTAACATTTTTATAAAGAAAGAGAAAAAAGATTATTTAAATAATCTTTTAATTTCTTTAATTTTATTTTAAATAAATTCACTTATCAATTTGTACTTCCTAAAAATTAAAAACAGAAAAAATATTTACATGTATATTATTCACAACGTTACAGTTCTTCCCGTCTACAGTTATGTCTAGTTTATTTCTATCGAGCACCCGGTGGAAAATCAAAGGGTTGCGAGAGCATCGAGCCGTGCAGCTTACTGGGCCGGTTTGAGCACACCTGGCAAACACGCGCTCCGAAACTTTGCTGACAGCTGTAGCAAGCAGATTTTCTTTGTAAAGAAAATTAAACAAAAGGCTCTGTTTGAAACCTTAAAACATTTGCTTTGTTAATAACAGGTGTAAGTGAGATAAATTATGTTATATAAACATGTTAACAATTGTATATTTGTAATTAAAGTTGCTTTTCTGAGTTTAACAAGTTTAAGTTTGTCATATTTTTCACATAGTTAACTATTAATAATACAAAGCACAAACAAACTTAAAAAATTAACATATAATATTTCGTCTAAATATTAAAACTAAAATACAATCGCTATTTAACCATCCTTTAACCTTTTCAAGGTTTTTGGCTGGTTTTTCCAGGACAGAGGTTTTTTTCCAAACCAGTGGTAAAAGCATAAATGACTATCAGTAAGTAATATTTTAATTTATATTGACTATCTTATTCTATTGTTAGAGATAAAAATTTTCTTTCAACTGTTATGGGACCACCCCTGAAATATAAGATATTTAATAAAAAATGAAACATTTATATTGGTTCAGCAATTTTACATAAATTTGTGGAAATACGCGTTGAATATAGAAACTTCTCGTTTTCTTTTAATCATAAACACTCACGCCTGTCACCAGGAGGGGTAGGCAGAGACTACACACTTCCTTTTGGCACAATCCTGACACACCTCTTTTGCATCCCCACATTTATATACCTACGCATACATGGTCGTCGGTTTAGGGTACTCCTAATTTAACTAACATAAAATATAAATATACGGATAATTCTTAATTTAAAACCATAAAATAATATTATATACGTATGTACACAAATACAGCTGGGCATAGGCATTTTTGTGGGATTTTATTAAATTTCCCGGGCATAGAGCTTTCTTCTTCTTCACAATAAATTGGTAAATCAGTAGGTACTTAGAATTGCAACAAATAGTATCATTGGTACTAATAATAAATACGGTTAGGTATATCTAACTCTGGTTATTAGGGAACTACAAAATTAAGAGGTTAGTGGAGGACCTGTGCAAGGATCAATAAACGTATGTAGTATCGTCATCATGATCGTCGTTGTCATTATAATTATCAGCCGTAAAGGTCTAAAAGGTGTAAGAGTATATATGCCACAGCGTTCATTAATCATTAGACTATATACGTTAGTATATAATTATATCGTTATTTATCATTAATAACTTCTATAATCTTATTAGATTTCATATTAATTAAGAATGCCTCTAATAAAATTAAAATGACTTGAACTATAATCAATAGCGAAACTAGCAAGCCAAAATTACACAAATCAAATTTCGACTATGGCAAATATCTCCCCGTATGAGGCAATCTATGGAAGAAGCCTATATTCAACAAAGGACTTTAATTGGCTGCAGCGGTACGGTAACGGTAATGAAAAAAATCTACTTCAAATAACTAAAAAGTATAATAACAGCTCGAAGTTGTTGACGAGTATGTTTACCTGGGACAAATAGTTCGACTCGGTAAGTCCAACTTCGACCGAGAGGTCAATCGGCGGATTCAACTCGGCTTGTCAGTTTTCGGGAAATTGCGACACATCTTCTCGTCAGGTATACCTCAAAACCTGAAAATTAGATTGTACAACCGTGTTTCCAGTGATGAGTTATGGATCAGAGACGTGATCTTTCGCTGCTGGCCATATGAGGACCCTCAAGGTCGCTCAGCTAGCTAAAAGCTACCAAAAAGGCTATGCTCGGAGTTTTTTTTTTGCGTGATAAGCTAAGAAATGAGGATATCCGCAGTAAAACCAGAGTGATCGACATATCCCAATACATTAGTTAGCTGAAGTGGCAATGGGCCAACGATATAGCTCGAAGAACTGTCAATCGATGGGGAAAAAAGGTTCTCGAGTGGCAGGCTCGTACCGATAAGCGTAGTATAGAGCGACCCCCACTAGATAGAGTAACGACCCGGTAAGACATGCAGGAAGTCAATGGATGCAGGTGGCTCAGAACCGTGCTTTGCAGCATTTCTTGGGGGAGGCCTATGTTCAGCAGCGGACTTGTGAAGGGCTGTAATGATGATGATGATGATGACACAGCAGCTTGTGTAGTTAGGGCTTCAATTGTTCTAAACACGACGTCTTAGTATCGACACCTGAAGCTCCTTTGTGAAAATTATTTTATTTATTACTAGTGATCTGCCTCGGCTTCGCACATATTATTAAGTTTCGTCTTGTCTAACGGATAGCACCTGATTTTTATATATTTTTTTTATATATATAGAGAGCAATTCGTCTTAGTAATTAAAGGAGACAATAACACGTTTGCATGTTGATTTGAATCAGTACAAACGACGACACCCAATAGCCGAACGTTCGATTTCCCTTGAAACAAAAATTTACATTTTTTTATAGAATAAAGATGATAAAGAAGCACACAATGGTATGTTAAAACTGTAGCTAAAAATATCTACATCAGTCCTTGATGATAAACTCTGCCTGCAACAGAAAGCACAGGCAACTAACCCTGTCTATGCTTTTTGCTGCTGCTGGTCCCAAGCCCGGAAAAGAGGAGGGAACGGTTTCGCCGGAGAGAGTGGGTGTATCCGGTGGACTAACACACCCACCTGTGCTAGGATGAAGGAGTCCTGGAGGGTTAAGCCGGTAGCCACTGCGGTATATAGTGTCGAGAGGCAACACGCCCTCTTTGGTCCAGATTTCAAGCTAAACGGTAGCCTTATTTGGTAGCCACAGATAGGGAAATGGCCAATCGTCCCATCAGAGGGTCGCTGCCTAGACTTATTGAAAAGAGCTAGGTGGTGGTAAAGCCATCCATGCTGACGGAGCAAGTGAAAGTCTACTCGGGCAGTGGGGATGGTCTTTTTCAGCCCTATCTGCCAGCTGGATCGAACTTTCGATGGCGCGCTGAGAGCCAACTCTGCGTCCTTATATTCCCCCGGTAATCCTAACGCCTGAAATTCTTTTAATAAACTAGGGCGTTCCCAAAAGTGTGGACTCCATGGAGAGTGGGAAGCCGGGGGGACGAATTATGAAACACTTAAAAAATATGGACAACACAAGGCCCATTAGTAGAGAGGGAGACGGTGTCAGAGGTGTTTACCTTAGACACTGATAAACCAGAAGGAACCGCCGTTAAACCGGCCGTTCCACTGACTGTACAAACCAGCGTAGGCGTTGTCCCCACCAAGGGGACAATTTCCGCGCTGGATGTCTCTAAAACCAGTTCCAAATCCAAGGAGCTAGACGCGAAAAATGAGCAAAGGGCCGCGAGTAGCAAAACTCCTGCGGAGCCCCAAAGAACCGAAGACCTTTTCTCTGCTGCCTGGCAGGTGGTGAGCCGTAAGGGGAAGTGCAAGGCACCCAAAATGGTGACTTGCCGACCCAAAGGACCATCAGGTGGGTCTATCCCAGCAGGCAGTGGTGCGAAGGTTAAAAAGAAGAACAAGAAGCAGCGAGAAAAAGGCCGCAGGGAAAGAGCCGCGCTCGCTGCTTCCAAGAGTAACCCTCAGGGAGCTGGGCAAGCCGTGTTGAAACTGGGAAGGATGATAATTCAGCCGAAGCAGTAGGCACGGCCGCCGGAACCAGCTCTATGAAATCCGCCAGTAACCAGAGAGCAGCCAAGCGTCCTGGAAAGAAGGAAAGAGCAGCTAAAAGGATGCTGGAGGAGTCCACCTCGCCGAGAGGAGAGCACAAAAAAGTGCGACTTGAACAGCAACCAAAGGCTGCAAGAACAGGCTACGCTTCTGCTGCTAAAGCAGATTTGGGTGGGGCCTTAACGTGTGCGCCTTCAGGTCACATAACAAATGAGGTAGCTGATGACATCCTCGTGGCTATACAGAGGAAGATGATTAGCGAGGCCTGGAGTAACCAGGGCCCTGATGCGTCGGGACCGGTTTTTAGAGGCAAACCCGTTTACACGGAGGGTGTCTTAAAGCTATGGTGCGACGACCAGAAGGCTCTGGACTGGTTGAAGGGGAATATTGATACCCTCGACCTTAAATCCAACACCTCGCTGACTATTAACCGGCTATTAGCCGGAGATACAACACAGAATTAAATGGGTTTTCCTTATCCCTGATACCCAAGGTGTCTGGAAGGACTCACACGACATTGTTCGTGTGCTTGCGTACCAGAACCGCTACTCAAAGCGGACAAACAGACGGACGGGTAGTTACTCGTTGTTTTGGTGCCGGAGGATCATATCCCGACCCTGATGAAAGACGGTCGCCGTCTCGCATGTGTATGCGGGGCGGTATACGTTAAATTCCAGGGTCGCGGAGGAAAATTCGTTGATTCTCCACCTAGCAAAGAGGCAGAAAAGAACCCAAAAGTCATGGATACCGTGGCCATGGTTGCCGGTACATCGAAATCACTGGATGCCAAGTCCAGAGAAAAAACGGCCTTCATAGCCGAGCCGAACCCCCAGTGGAAACTGGGCTCAGCGGCAGCTCACTGAGTGACGAAGAGGACTGCATTTTGCCGTCCAATTCCGACTCGATAGCTGACCACGAGACCCGGGATCTGCTGGTAGGCTTATTTTTGGGCGAGGACGGGGATGACGCGATCGATGATGGCGTGCCCTTCGTCCAAAACTAGCCTAGTGCAAGCCAACCTGCACCATAGTGAAACAGCGTCGGCTCAATTACGCAAGTGGAGGTAAAAAGGACGGGCATAGCCCTAATCCAAGAGCCATGGGTTGGGGATGGTAAGATTAAAGGCCTAAACAACCTGAAAGGTAAGTTATTCTACAACTCTGAGCACGACAAGCCTAGAGCGTGTATCTATACTACTAAAGATATCTGTGCAAAACCATTAACAGATTTCTGTTTCAGAGACATATATGCCGTAGCATTACAAAATACACAGGAGGGAAGGTTAGTCGTCGCCTCGGTCTATATGCCTGAGGAAGACACCTCTCCCCATCACGACCTCGTCAGGCTGGTGAAAATCTGTGAGAGGTGCGCATCACCCCATTTGGGGAATGGAAAAACCCAATGAACGAGGTAAGGTTTTAGTTGAATATTTATTTAGCACTAACCTAACCATTTTAAACACTGGTTCTGAACCAACCTTTATAAATAAACGCTGTCGCACAATAATCGACCTCACACTTGCAACAGAAGGAGCAGCTAAACTAATAACGGGATGGCATGTGTCGAAAAAGGTCTCATTCTCAGACCACAGATAGATCTGCTGCGTACTACAGGTCGATATACCCGCTATACTTCCATGGAGAAATCCCCGCAAGACGGATAAAAAAAATACCTCAACAACAACTTGCGGGTGTTTGGGGAACTAATACCATAGCAGATCAATCGCTCCTAGAAGAACAGGTAGCAGCTGTCACTGAAGCCATGATCGATAGCTACTATGAATCATATCCAGTAATCACTCCATCAAAACATGCTGAGCAAAAGCAACCGTGGTGGGGTAAACAACTAGACAGGAAACGTAAGAAGGTAATAAAAGCCCTAAATATGTCAATGAATACTTCAATGGATGAAGACTGGCTTCTATATAAGAAAGCTAAGTCTGAATGCAAAAAAATGTAGCAGGTATCGACGCTCAACGCAAATTCTGTGGTAGCATAGGAACCTGTGAACAAGCAAATCGAATAAGAAAAATCCTAGCTAAACAGAACACGCCGGGATCTATCTCTTTAAAGAAACCCGACGGAAGCTACTAAACATCGCCGGATGAAACCCAACGCATCCTAATTGATACTCACTTCCCAGGTTGCTGTGTAATTGAAAGGTTCCCAGGTTGCTGTGTAATTGATCAAAGTTTATAACGCTTTGCACGATTACGTACCTCATCGTCATAGATTATTAACAACGGAGCATTAAAATCGTCCTCTTGAATGCGGCTTTTGTCTTCTTATATACTTTTATATTCGTCAATTATTACATAGTGTAGTATATAGCCCTTTATAGTATTTTAATAATCTCCCCTTTTGTAGTGTTCGTATAGACCTTCTAAGAGCATCTGAAAGCAACATAAACGGGACGTGCTGTGTAGAAGTGGCATTCGACCTTGAACGCTACTCTCTCCCTCTCACTTAAAATAGTTACTGTCTCTCTCCCCCTTGTTGTGCATAATTCTGTCATCATAATTTTGTTTAAAACATAATAAAATGAGTATACATATAGCACTGATTTCGGTAAGTCACTGGTTGGACACACTGAAAATCAGCGCCATGGAAAAAAAATTCATGGCATTATGCTGAGTGTGCTCCTGTTCCCAGATGACTTGTTTTGATGAAATTATGTGTCTTTTTTATGGTATCTGTGATGGCGTCATTTTGGAGAATAAACCTTTCTTTCTTTTTTCTTTCTAAAGGGTGAACCGGCATGAAGATGCACTGACACCAACAAATGAAGACTGGGACTTAGCACAAGGAGTGACAAAATCCATTGGGCCATTCATAGTTTTCAACCCTATAAGGCAGCAGGACCTGACGGCTTATTCCCGGCACTTCTGCAGTGGGGGGGGGTGAAGT
Source organism: Parnassius smintheus behrii (assembly GCA_036936625.1). Classification (NCBI taxonomy): domain Eukaryota; kingdom Metazoa; phylum Arthropoda; class Insecta; order Lepidoptera; family Papilionidae; genus Parnassius; species Parnassius smintheus. The sequence goes on along the minus strand of JAUPFT010000019.1, from coordinate 44,216,613 downwards.
CCTAACAGTCTGACTTGTTGCCATAATGAGAACATGTTTGGCTCTTAAATATGTTCCTAAGGGGATGGAGGGAAGTGAAAGTCACGTTCATACCCGAACCAGGTAAGAACGACTACACAGACCCTAAATTCTACAGACCCATTAGCCTCCATCCTTTCTCCTAAAGACGATGGAGAGGATGTGTGAACGGGAGTGAGAGGGTCGGCGCTAATTAACTTACCGCTACGCGAAAAACAACACGCCTAGAGCTTAGGTAAATCAACAGAATCGGCACTTCACCATGTAATAACAAAGATCGAAGAGGCCATCCAAAACAAAGTAATATGTCTAGGCTCCTTTATAGACATAGAAGGTGCTTTTGACAGAACAAATTTCTCCAGCATAAAAGGTACCCTAAGTAGACATAATGTTGAACCGGCACTGATTGACTGGATAGTAAACATGCTCAGTACACGAATAATAAAAATTGCTGATGAATCTCAGACGATTCAGATCATGAAAGGATGGCCGCAGGGTGGGGTTCTTTCACCTATCCTGTGGAATATGGTCATTAATGAACTCATCAGCAAATTAAATAGTAACCATTTCTACACAGTCGGTTATGCAGACGATCTGACAATACTGGTCTCTGGAAACACAGCAAGCATTGTGTGCGACCTAACCAAAGCGGCTCTCCGTATTGTGGAGAAATGGTGCAGGGAATATGACCTAACCGTTAATCCAAACAAAACGGTTATAGTAATGTTCACACAAAAACGAATGCTGAACAACTATCATCTTCCAAGTCTTTTCAGCACAAAACTCTAGCTTTCCTCCGAGGTAAAATACCTTGTTCTTACCTTGGACAATAAACTTAACTGGAATAAACACATAGAAAACAACATCAACTAAGCTAGTTTAACTTTCTGGAAATGCAGAAACATGATTGGCAAACGATGGGGATTGAGGCCAAAAATCATACTGTGGCTGTACAAAACAGTAATTCGGCCCATGATCACATATGGCTCTCTAGTATGGTGGACCAAAACCACTGAAGCCACCACTATACGAAAGCTTCAGCATTACCAGAGATTGGCTTGTATGGCTACCACGGGCTGCATAAGGACTACACTAACAGCAGCTTTGGAAGCTATGCTGGAGCTAACACCGCTTCATCTACATATACAACAAGAAGCAACTTTAGTTGCCATTAGACTCAAGACCCTAAATCTTTTAAGTAAGAGTAGAGTCCCTCATACAGATATAATTGATAGAATTTTATCCAACAATAAAAACAAATAACAACTAAAACATATTTTGACCTACAAAATGATATTACGAGTTTCAAAAAAATTTCTGGTCTATCTGTATGTTTGTCATTTATGATACATGATATAGGAAATATTTTAGTGAAAGAGTAACATTTAAATAAAAAAATCGAGGATAGTTGAATTTTCTATAAGTCACTGCAGCTCCTTTTTCATAGTTGTGTGCCTATGTATCACCTTTAATAAAGTTAAAACATAATTCTATCTTTATTTCCAAAGATGGCAATGTTTTTTCATCTATTATTCAGAAATAGTGCATAAAGACAGCAAGCTTGCTTCTACAAAAGCATATTTTATCCTAGAATTTCCATTCAAAAAGGTTTGTCAAATCTGTGTTTTTCACTTAAGGGATCACTCCACTTGTCATCGTCAGAGTGATGGAGATTGCACGCAATGCTATTTTGAACACGCGTTGAACAAATCGAAAGCTTTTTTTTTAATTTGATCGATTTGTTCGATTCATTTGTTTTAGTTTTATTGGTTTAATAGTGCGTACTGCACACTATCAATCAAAATACCGAATACTGTAGCGTTTAAATTTTATAAAATATAGGAGACAATCTTTTTTACAGAATAAGGGCGATACTACCATATAGTCAACCTGTTATGTTAAGTGGACTGTGGTCCATAGAAATCTCATCTTTCCTCGATAAAGAATCAAAATATAGATTGGTTGTCACATTTTAGGATTAAAATGGAATATCTCATTTCCATACTCACCATCCCATACTCACCATCTGCATCTGCATATCTTTACCTCGAGTTGTAAATACTCCATGTGTGACATTACACTATGCATTTTTTAAGAAAGTTAATAATCTATTGTTCATTATTACAGCTCAAATGCATTCTCTAATCTTTCACTCTCATAGACCGGTGAGATTAAATATATATATATATATATATATATATATATATATATATATATATATATATATATATATATATATATATATATATATATATATATATTACATATAGGGAGAAAAATTCTCTTAGGCTTAAATTAGCTAAGGGTTCGCAACAATAAAAATTGCCGATTGAATTACCAAAATTGACACTAATTCCGAACACCAATTAAAACTTAAAACATCAACACTATGTGAGTGTAGATAACCGGAGACTTTTTACTAGAAATGAGGTATTCTATCGTAGTCCTCAACTGTGAAAGTTTTATTTCGAGGATAGATGTAGGTGTATTCGGCCTCAGTATCCACTTACCAACGGGTGGACAGTGTGTTCGATTGTTAATCCAATTTTATAAAAAACATCTTAATAGGTATTTGTATAATAATAACAGAAAAAACGGGAGTAAAGAAACTTCTCACAAGGCGTAATTATAGTCATGCTTAAGCAAACAAGAGTACGGAAACTTTAAATACAAGTGTCTCGTAACGCACGCACACGAACGCGGGCTTCATTTACAGTATTGCGTTATTTTTAAAACAAGTGGCTCAGCCAGTGGCGAATTTACGCATTTACCGCTAGTAGACTATTCAAATTTTGCCACCTTAGTTCACAAACATATTAACTAGAATTTTTCGTCAATGAAATTGTGACTTATGGATTTTTGCACTATCGTTCTAATTACACCACCTCTTTCCACCACTTAGTATGATTGTGAACTGGGGGATCGATGAGTCATCATTTTTTTATAGGATAGGGTGACAAGCGAGCACACAGTCTACCTGATGGTAAGTGGTTGCTGTGGCCCATAGACATCTACATCTACCTTCGATTAAGAACCAAAATGCAGATGCGTTGTCACCCTTGAGAACTAAGATGGAATGCCTCGTTTCCAGTAAAAAGGGTCTCCGGTTCTCTACACTCACCGTTCGAAAAGAAACACAGCAGCATTAAGCTACTATTTTACGCTGGTATTCTGTGAGAGAGTGGTCTTTCCCCGGTCGAGCCAACCTATTCGTGATACAACTATACTTCTTATATAACTGCAGCATGGCTTTACCACGTACAAAATTTTGTAGTCGTATGTAATCTTGTTCATTAATTCTTGTTCTATGCACAGAATACCTAAGGCATTTAGCTTTTATTTGCTTGAGATAGAACTTAGATAATTATTTACTCGTTTTAAGCAAGAAAAACTTCTCTCACTCTAACGATTTCTACACAGAGCCATGTGAACTTCTATGTTCAAGTTGGGATAAGCGTTTTGCAAATTCCGTTTTGTCAAGTTTCAATAGTCCAGACTCTGGTTTCACCAAAATTATTTCAGAAGAAAGGTGGCATTGAAAACATATGCATTCTGAAACTAAGTCAGTCCCTAAGTTAGATACATTTCTACCCAGAAAAGGGCTTTTTCCGTAAGATGATGATGTTGACAATTCATTACGCAAATTGTAGAAAAAAATATCTAAGTGGTGAAACTTATTACATGTTGAATGGTTAGTGTGGACCCAGTAACATTTAGGTATATAAATATAAAGCTTTTAATTTCTGTAAGACAAAAAAATTTGGTTCAAATTTGCTTCCCCTAATGTCTGCTTAGGCTCCAGCCTACTTAGCCTGCTCTGGTAAATCCACCACTAGGCACAGGACTGTGTCTTGTGAAACTCCTGTAATGAGGCCTATGTTCATCAGTAGAATTGTGAATGGCTGATGCTGATGATGAAGTGATAAATGATCTTAAAATCCACCTGATGGTAATTAGCTACTGCAGTCATGTTCATCTGCAGACAACTTGAAACAAGGAGAAATCTTTTGATGCGTTATCCACTCTGAAGACAAAGATGGAATGCCTCAAATGCCCATATAATGCTTATGTATATGGGCTCTCTATTCCCTTCAGACTGGAATATATTAGAGCAAATACTGCTATTTTCCGACAGAAATAGCTTAGAGGTGGTACGAACCTAGACAGACTTGTTGGAAGAAAAGGAATCACACCCCTTAAAATGAATATAATGATTTTTTTCTTATATTTGCTAAATGTTACTTGAAATCATAATTTCATGTATATACGCTGCAGAAAAGGAGGTGTAAAGCCCGAAAATTATTTATTAAAATTATTTATTATAAAATATTTTTTCCGAATCTTGCATCGTTTTTGTGCAATTAGCGTATGTAAAATGTCGTCACAATACAAGAGAAAATCCTACTATGGGGGCAACTCTTTTATAAAAAAAAAAGAAAATGTATTATATAAATAATATTTTATCTCTTTCTTTAATTTTATTATAAGTAGCTTGACTTATTGATGTACTTCCTAAAAAATTAAAAACAGATGACGGTTTTTCTATAGTAAATCTATGCTAGGCTATACTATAATCTAAGATTTAAGGCAAAAACCTTTTTTGTACGTTTTCTATTTTTGGAAATATGACAATTTAGGTCAGTTTATTATCTGACCAAAAAGAACTTGGAATTAAAAACACAATGCATAAATTCTACTTTCGTTGAAAGCAAACGTAAATAAAAATATGAAGCATATCTAGTTCATCTCTACACTGTGTACTGCAATAAAAAAGAACTCATATTCATAGAATAGAATAGAATAGCATAATTTTTTATAATAATAACATATAAGTAGATCACACGTAATCAAACCCTCTCAGAAATGAGGGGAGGCCTGAGTCCAGCAGTGGGACGTATATAGGCTGTACCTTAGATCACACGTAATGCTTATAGAAAGCCATTTTTACTATTCCACTGGTTCAAAAAAAAACTTCTGTCCTGGAGATAACTAGCAAGAAACCCAGCAGGATTTTTTTTATTAAATTTTACAAAATGAATTTTTACAAATTATTTATAAAATTTATTTCAGAAACACTTTGGAAGCGATCACCTCATACTCATGGAGTTCTTTTGCTTCAATCAACCATGTATTCATCTACATCTACACTAATACAAAGAGAAAAAATTTGTTCATTTCAATTGAATAGGCTCCAAAACTACTGGACCGATTTGACAAATTCTTTCACCATTGGAATCCTATATTATTCCTGATGAATATAGGCTATGGTGTATTTTCAAAAAGTTAGGGATCGGATAGGTAATTATGAAAACTTCGTTAATGTAACCTACGGTGTGAAAAAAATACCAAGAAATCTTTATATCGCCTACACTGCGCAAACTGTTGACAACAGAGAAAAGTGATGTACTACAGTTTTATAGAAGATATCAATATCTACAAAAAAGTCTGCAATACCATATGTCTAACTGCTACAATAACAACTTTGTCATTTTTAATTATGCAATAGCAACGCCGAAAAATCCTTATATTGCTTTTTTATAGGATATTATATTGCATACGCTACAGAAACTATTGAAAATAAAGCAAATTGATGTACTGCGGTTTTATAGAAGATATCTATATCTACAAAAAGTCCGCGATACCAAATGTCTAAATATCACAGTTATGTCACAATAACTACTTTTTCATGTTAAAATATGCAATGCCCGAGCATGTGCATGAGGCTACTTAATAAGGAATTGAAGGAAAATTTAACTGTGGCGACCATCATCACCGGCCTAACAGTTGGTCAATTACCTCGTATATCGAGGATATTTTGCTGCCACAAAATAAAATAACATCAAATATAGTTTACAGGGAAGCTCTAAAATAATACATTTATGTTTTGTGGATATTATCTTTTTACTAATAATATTTCTAATAAAAAGAAAATTATCAAAATAAAAAGAACAAAAAAGAAATAAGTAAAATATAATAACAAAAAAAAATCATTATCCATACCTTAATATTGTTGAGAAGAAAGATTTTTTTGTTTGTTTGTATGTTTGTACTGAATAAGCTCCAAAACTACTAGACCGATTTTAATTTTTTCACCAATAGAAACTTAAATTATCACAAAGTAACGTAGTCTATTTTAACAGTAGAAAATTTTAACCCAAAGTAGCAAAATTTTGCCTATAAAATTCATTATTTGGCGTGCGCTGAGAACACTTGATGATACATAAAAATTATGTGCTACATGATTAAAGTACTCATTATTCCCTGCTAAAAGTTCGCGTAAGGAATATATCTGATTATCATAATTAAGTCACAATAGTAGCTTTTGTGTTCTAAAATTTAATTAGATCACCGGTCGAAACAAAATTTGGTTACAGTCGTATCGTAGTATTAAGTAATTCTTATTTAAATAAAAAAGTTTTATCGTAATGACTATATGATCTTTTATTATAAAGCTCGTATAACTTTCGACTATTCCAAATTAATTGTGATATAGTTATGCTGCTTAATGGAAGCACTCTTGGTAGCCAAAAACTTGGCTGAATTAAAATGTAAATAATAAGATAGCAAAATTGCTACCACTCTTAAATTATTTTGGGATAGGTAATATCGCTGTCTATCTATCTTCTATAATCTATCTTCTGTACAAAACTTCTTAATTACATTAATTATGTCAATTAGATGAAATTTAAAATTATTATTACAAATAAAATTATTGATTATTAGATTTAAATCTTGTCTTAGATTATGTATATAAGGCAATGTGAACAAGAAAATTTAGTTTTATTAAGTTGTTTAGTATATCTTAATAAATTTTTGTTGCTTATACTGCCTCTTCTACCAATAAAAATGTTATTGTACTATTTGGAAAAAAATTAGTAACTATATTATAATTTTATTCGGTATATCACCAAAAGATTTTCCAAGCATGCATCAATTTGTAATTTTTTATCCCTTAAAAGCTTAATGGAAAATTATGACTAATTTTTTCCCATGTCATCGCTACACTATTTTTTAATAATATTATTTGAATTATTTTTATTTTAATCTCCTCTGATATGGTATTCTATAGAGTTTCGTTGGTGGTATAATGTTATCAGCACACTAACTCTGAAGAAACTGGTATTGACCGCTGACACTGATGTTTTACTAAGGAGTCAAAACGCTCCTCTTTATATTCACATGTCTTTACTAGGTTATACATAGCCAGTATGCGTTCTTTTAATTAATTTTGGTCCGATTTATTTTATTGGACATAGTTTGAAGTCAGATAGTTGTAAAATTTCTGACTTAAGGCACTCTACGTCAGTCTCATAACATTTTTTATGTTATTCATCTCAATTGGTTCATTCAATGCTTGCTTTTCTTCACATATATCATACTTTCGTACATATTTTTTGGTATTAATTTTTGTATTTTCTTTATGTATTTATTAACTTTTACATTTTCTTCAACTTGATTTTACTGCAATTAATCCTTACTGTTTGTCCTGAAGTGGAAGAGTCATCACTATTCAAATCTATTGTTGCAAATTGTTGTAATATTTAAGAGGTATTTCATTGCAGAAGCTCAGAGAACAGACGTCTGGAAGGCTTTTAGGTTATCTGTGTATATTTTTAATTGCGCTATTTGCTCATTAGCGTCTAACTATAACTTCAATGCAGAAATAAGCCTGAGAAATACCTCATATGTTTTACTGCATTGGTCAAACTCGTTAACCGTTCCCTGCAGCTAACCTCCTTCTTTTATAACAAGTTTAAGATACTAGTGTAATTAGTTTGCAACTTAACCATACGATACTCGCAATGAATATAATTATCCGACAAATAAAATAGATCTTTAACTAATAAAAGGAATGATAAAAAAATAACAATTACAATGGTTTTAAACAATATCCGCTAATTATCACTTTTTGTTCCGACACAGAAATGTTGTTATAATATTATGCTGACTTTCTTATTTACTTTCTTTAAAATTGAGGCGGATGTTATGAATTTAAAATATATAAATTTATAAAAAAATTCTGGACCTATTACTTTTACAAATTATCACCAGGGTTGCCACAGAAAAAAACGATATATCAGAATAACTATGCTGAATCACCTAGATAATATATTTTTATATAGAATAAGAGTGACAAACGAGCACACCATCCAACTGATGGTATATGACTGCTGTTGCCCATAGACATCTACATTTGTCGTCAGTTAAGAATAAAAATCAGTTAGTCACCCTTGAGGATTAAAATGGAATACCTCGTATCCAGTTAAAAGAGTCTCCGGTGCTCTACGCTCACCATACAATACACAGCAGCATTGCGTTGCTATTTTACGCTGGTACTTATTCTGTAAGAGCGTGGTCCTCCCCCAGTCGAGCCGACCCATTCGTGCTACAACCACAGTATAGCTGAACCTTGGCTCTATCACGTACAAATATAAGGTATTTGTTCGATATGGACTACAAATGAACACATGGGGCAGTGGCTTGGCATTAAGTTGCCATTTGCAGTTCCATTAAGTTTTAATTGTTCCGAGTCTGGATGTTTGTCCTTCTGCAATTTATGTTTGTAAACTGCCTACACGATACAGGAGAAAATGTAAGTGTAGTGTTTCTTATAATTAGGAAAAACTTATTTAGATAAGTTCAACGACACTGCTATGAGTTTTTATTCACCAAATTTTCGTTTAGTAATTCATCCCTCGGCAATTTGATTCAGTTTTAAATTAATTTAAAAACAAAGGATTAGTATCTCAATTTGTATTTTTTGTATGTATGTTATACGATATCTTCGCTAAATTAATGTGAACGGTTTTTAATTATTCTTTTTATTAAAGAAACTATATACTAAAGGTGATCCTACTTAAATTTTATGAAATAATTCTACCCAAAAGATTAAAAAGATAGTGGTAATTTTGTTTGATATAAAGACGACTTTTAGATGTAACCTTGACTTTGTCGTATTGTTTAGTGCTGCTATCTCATTGGTCTAGAGGTCGTAAGCGCGACTGCTGATTATTAGATCCTAAGTTCGAATACCTGGTCGAACCTAAATCAGTCACTGAGTTTCTGTATCAACCGTTTGTACTGCGCCGATCTATCGGTTGGATTGCCGTCCCATCGGTCTATGTGAGTGAAGAAATAGAGAATGCACCTGTGCTTGAGCACAGACTCGTGCAATATAATTCTGTCCCGCGCAGATTGCTAATCTCCGTTAAGAGCGACCGCCGTGACCGTAAGGTCCATTACTTAAACTTCCGCTTTAGTGTTTTTGTCGATTTAGGGACGATATTTACCCCAAAAATACAAAAAAATAATTTCTACATAACAGTTTCCAAAGTCAATGCTAACATATAATTTATAAAAGGATCGCGACTGAAGTAGCTGTTGTGTGAAAATGATTAATATTTTAGTTGTGGAGTTGACTTGTACTTTGTATAAAAAATTTAATTTATTGAATATTTTGAGTGAACTAATGAGTAAAAAGGTAACGAGAATGTCGTCTTAATAGCCGCATTAAAAATTTCATTCATTATTTTTTACACTTAGGCGAAAATGTTTTCTTCAAATTTATGTAAGAATACACTAATAGTATAAAATATTTAAAAAAAGAATCATTAAAAGCTATTCTAACTTGACGATCTTCGATCGCATAACATCCATGCAAAAAAAAACCACACGCTTTAAAGTAAAGTGAAACCTTCAAATAAAATGCAATAAATAGAAATGTTTTACGATAAATGTTTTTTTTTAATAAGAACATAATTTTTAACCACAAGTGCGGTATAAAATACCAGGTGTCTCAAAAGAAAGTTCACATTTAAATCTTTTTTTAAAAGAAAAGTCTTAGCTTTATTGAAAAAATGTTTATTTTATATTGAAGTACACTGTTTGGGAATTTATTTTTTAAAAATAACATTGTCCAAATGTAAACCGTTGCGCTCTCGGCATTCATTTAGTCGGGCACTAAAATTGCCTATGACAGCTCGGCAGGTAGTCTCCGTGATGGCTGCCATTTCATGACGGATATTTTCTTTTAATTGTGCCAGGGAAGTCGGTTTATTAGCGTAAACTTTTGATTTGACATAACCCCACAGGAAAAAATCCATAGGCGTTAAATCGGGACTCCGTGGAGGCCAATTTATGTCACCTCGCCAGGAGATTAATTTGTTCGGAAAAATTTCTCGAACTCGAGGCAGAGATCTGTTGGACGTGTGTGAAGTTGCTCCATCCTGCTGGAACCATGTTCTTTGGTTGTAACCAGGAAAGTTTTGCAGTTGGGGTACGAAAAACTCGTCTAACATCTCCACATAACGCTCTGAATTCACTGTGAGTGTGCGTCCCCTTCCATCTTCAAAAAAGTAAGGGCCGATAATTCCTCGCGCCGACATCGCTGCCCATACGGTGACTTTGGGTGAATGTAGCGGTTTCTGATGTTTTTGTTTTGGGTTGGTTGCACTCCAGTAACGACAATTTTGCTTGTTTACATGCCCATTCAGGTGAAAATGGGCTTCATCGGAAAACAAGATGTTGGTGAACGTTGGAAAGCGCTCAATCATCTGAGGCAAGCCTCTGACCAGCATCTTGAGGCTTCAGTTCTTGCACTAACTGAATTTTGTACGGGTGCAGCTTTAAATCTTTGTGTAAAATGCGGCATAATGAAGATCTGTGCACATTTAAAGCAACAGCACGCTTCCGAATCGAGAGGTTTGGATCATCTCGAATAGACTGAGTAACACTGTCCACGTTTTCGGCTGTTGTTGATGTTCTTGGTCGCCCAGATTTTGGTTTCTCCAGAGTTGACCCAGTCTCTTCAAACTTCTCAACCCATTTTGCAATGAGACGAGTGCTAGGCGCATCATTTAAGTGACGAATATGTCGAATACTGCAGAATTTTCTACGCGCTACAGTCGCCGAATTACCGTTTTTGTAAAACTCACGTACGCACAACGCACGGTCCGCACCAGAGAAACGCTCCATAGCGACTAAATTCCCAAGAGCCAGACTACCGACTGACATACCCCCCGCGCCCCTCAGAATAGTTGCTTTCGCGTAATAAGATAAGCAAATGTGAACTTACTTTTGAGACACCTTGTATAAGATAAAAGCTTAATTTTAATACGAACTAGCGATCTGCCCCCGCTTTGCACCACGGCCAAATATTTTTATAACCTTCGCGAAAACGCAAGCAATATGTTGACAAATTTTTATCGTAATCTGGTGACCGGTTTGGCAGCACATAAAATACGATTAAAAATATTGATTTATATAATATATTAGATAAATGCTACAATCTATATTTTAGACATGTAAAGCCTAAATTAATATGTGATAAATAAAAAAAATATTTTCTTTCAAAGAAAATTGTATTAGCGCCATCTAGATCACATTACACAAGATGATTTTTTGTCGTCTGGAAAGATTTCTAAAATTCTAAAATTTTGTTTTTATTTTTTAGTACCGAAAGTCGTAATATGTTAATATAAAAAAATTGTAAAATATCAGTGCCATAGGCTATTTCGTTTACCTGTTACACTCGATTTTTCGTTTCATCGAGTTTCAAATCACAACGAGTCTAAGCAAGTTTTCACTTAAAAATATACAACTTAAATGAGTACCTCTTTCATATTTAAATTCGGCTAAAATAGCATTGTTTTAGACGTAATTATTATATAATATGTTCCTCATTTTGTTATTTAAATTGTCGGTGAAAAGAAATAAATAAAGTTATTAGTATGTATTATTATTGTTTTTTCTGCTACAGTGCTACAGTCCCTTCAGAGATGCCAAGTTGACTATCGGTATATAGAAGTGCTGAAGTTTTTGTTCAGTAGGGCTACAATGGCTATCCGAGTATAGAACCAGAGTACGAAACGTATCCAACTGCAGAGAGGTGTAAGAGACAGGGTGACATTATATCCTCGAAATTATTTACCGCTGCAATGGAAGACGTTTAAAAGCTAATCAAATGGAAAGGATACGGTACTATAACATCAATGGCGAGTACATCACTCACCTTCGATTTGCCGATGACAAGTCCTTATGGCAGAATCGTTTAAGGACCGAAGCACTATGCTCAATTACCTCAATAGTGTCCCTCAACTGATAGCTCTGATGAACATAGACAAAACCAAGATCATGTTTAATGTCCATGTCACACCTATGTCAATAGTTGTTGGGAGCACTAAGCTCAAAGTTGTTGACGAGTACGTTTACCTGGGACAGATAGTCCGTCTAGGTTAGTACAACTTCGGCCACGAGGTCAATCGACGGAATGAACTCTGCTAGGCAGCGTTGAGGAAATTATGACACATTGTCTCGTCAGGTATACCTCAATACCTGAAAACTGGATTGAAAAACCAGTATGTGTTGACAGTGATGACTTCTGGATCTGAGACGTAGTCCTTCAAAGCTGGATGTATGAGGACGCTCAAGGTCGCTCAGCGAGCTATGGTGAGGGTTATGGTCTGGGTTTCTCCCCTTGATAAACTTAAAAAAAAGGATATCGCAGAAGAACCAGACTGACGACATAGCCCAACGGATTAGTAAGCTGAAGTGGCAAAAGGCCGGCCCTATAGCTCGAAGAACTGACAACCAATGGGGATAAAGGTTCTGGAGTAGCAACCTCGTACCAGTAGGCGTGGTGTAAAACGACTCCTCACTAGGTGGAGTGACGTCCTGGTAAGACATGCAGGAAGTCGATGGATGTAGGTGGCTCAGGACCGTGCTTTATGGCATACCTTGGGGGAAGTCTACGTTCAGCAGTTGACTTGTGAAGGGATGTAATGATGATGAATGATGATGATGATGATGTTATAAAGTATAACGTTACAGAAGACGCTGACTCCACTGCATAATTGTTATTGCTGGTCAAATCAAGGAGTCATACTTTTAGTAAACCGACTTGGTTTTACCACCCTATAAAATTAAGTAAGTAAGTTATGCTTTTGGAATTATATTCATTATGTGTATAGTTCGCATCATTGTAATGTAGTTAAGGAAGTCGGTATTGTACACCGTTACAGCCTATTAAAGTCCACTGCTAAACGCAGGCCTCCCCCATAGTTTGCGTCATCATAGAGGGATATTTGCCATAGTGGCCACGCCTGGTAAGCGGGTAGGTAATCGCAGTTTTTATTTTTAGTCGTTATTAGGAAGACAGTGCTGTCGATCTCCTGATCTGCCCCCTCTGTCGTCTCTTACGGTATCGCACTCAGTAAGTTAAAATCACTGACCTCTATTATACAAGTGCGCTAGACTGGTTATACATGTATCGGGTTTCCCTATTGGATATGTATGGTTGATTTGAGAGGTTTAAAAAATCCAAATGAACTTGTAGGAAAAACTGAAGTAGGTCACTACAGAATAAAAAAAATTATAATTTTCTAAAGAATTTATATTTAACCATTCATTTAGTATTTGTAATAGATAGAATCAATAAGCTGCCAAAATATTATGTATATTTCAACAATATCTATAGCTAAGAGGTGTTCTTCAAACTGAGCAGGACATATTATTTTATTTCATTACGCGGAAATAAGCAAATTAAGTTATAACAACTTCAATACAATTTGCTTCGGATGTCAATTCACAAGTTTTATGCTTTTAGCCACAATTTTAGTATAGTCAGTTACAAACCTGTAAATTAATAATTATTTGATAATCTGTAGTGTCTTTCATTTTTGTAAAAAGATTTAGGTAGAAAAAATATTGTTAAATATTATCGAAAAGGAACTCGTCAAACCTATTGAATTTTATTGTTTATCAAAAATGGACTAACATGTTTGACCTTAAATTAACCAAATTTAAGGCCAAACATATAAGTATGTGAGTACATTTAGTAAGATAAGTGACAGATTTTTAAGAGCATATACAACATGTTGAAAAACCCTGTGGTTCCCGTTAAGTGCGTTATCAGAATCCAATAGACTTTTTCTCTAAAAACATATTTAAAAAATATTTTGATGAAAAAAAATTAATTTGAAAATTGTATGTGGTTATATTATCTCTGCGTTGGCCGAGGAGTAAGAGAATTGTCAAAGACCACGCATTACAGATACTCGTGTTAAGTTAGAGGAAATAAAACGACGTACAATTTTCATTAAAATGATTTTTTTAATGTGTTTTTTTGAAGAAAACAAATTATTTCTATACGTTTAGATACTGATTCTGACAAGGCACTTAACAGGAAACACAGGGTTTTTGTTACATGTTGTACAATCAATAAGTCTTTTTTTTAAATAAACTGTAAATCGCCTTACCTGTAAAATGTTACTACACTTTCCTTTTGGTAACGAATTTTACATTATCAGTGTTACTAAAACAACTTGTTATTATAATACTATCATGAAACATAACGGAAATACACAGCACATACAATTTTTCTCGTTTAAAAGTTTAAAATAGTCTTAGATGTTTTGAGAAAAACAACAGCCATTAATGTCAAATTTAGTTTCTAGTACACACAATGACGGCGCTACAAATTGGCACAATCGTCTTGTAGGTTATAGCTAGTCCAGCATACTATGTATATATGGGGGTCAGTGGTTGCAATTAATTACTGTAATGAAATAGTTAATAAATGTCATCGAGATAAAATTGTAGTTTATCTATCGAGATAAAAAGCTTAAGTACTACTCCCCGAAACTCAGCTTGTAATAATCTAGTTTTTACCTACATCTGTGTAAGCCATTAATAAACGAAAACAAATAGAGCTATTACTAAGACAAATTGTATTGAATAAATAAAGGCTCGGCTTCAGAAGATATTTTATTATGTTAAAATTATTTTATTCTTTTCAGTCTTTTAACGGTTATGAGACGAGAAGAAGTAAAGAGATATTACTATTATTAAACTATTTTATGTGACATTAGTGCTGTTTACTCATACAGCTCAAGGTTACTCAGTGAGATATGGAAAGGGCTATGCTCGAGTTTTCTCCGAATTGGATCACTGACTTAGCCCAACAGACCAATAAGCTCAAGTAGCAATGGACCGGCCATATAGCTCGGAGAACGGACAACCGCTGGGGAAAAAAGAACAGACAACCAATGCAGGCGACTCGGGACCGTGCTTTGTAGCATTTCTTGGGGGAGGCCTATGTTCATCAGTGGGCTTGTGAAGAGCTGAATTATGATGATGAAATGTTAGTGCTCTTAGCCAGTTGGCTTTTTCTTCTTAATCAGATGCAGTGCCTTTCAGGCATATAAAATATGGAGAATTGATGTTGACAACAGATCATGACGATTGTGATGTTGCCGATATTGTCCGGATGTTTTTTTGGATACGGTGTTTACCAACACAACTAACACAATTTTGGTGGCTGTATTTATCACTAGGGGTAGGATACGTCTAGACCCTCTCAAAATAGTGCTGAGATTTTTCCTTGAAATATTCATAGGTGGTCGGTGCGAAATAAATGGTGCGAAATTTCGCAACCTCTGTGCAGATCGGAATCACGCTTGTAACACTGGGCCCTTCAACCAATTAATGCTTGTTTAAAGCTCTTATAAACCTACACCAGGTCGCAAAACGAGACCTTCTCAACGAAGAACTCTAGGGTCGTTTTTTAAAGCTGTGCTACAATCTTATTAACAATAAATACATCCGGGTTGCTCGCGTACTGATTTACGGCAAGCACTTAGCCTCGGCTACAAAATTCAATATGTTTTTTGAATAACAGTTTTAAGAAATTATATTAAATTTCTTATCTTTACGCGAACACTACACATTGTAACGCATCGCAGGTAGATTGAAAGTCACGTACCAAACAGCTCGCAGTTCGAATCTCTGGTCTGGTAATTGTACATCACTCCGAGATAATTATTGCGTTGGGTTTTCCCATTGCCAACTATTATGACTATAGCTACAATCGCTTCTTACGACGTAATTTTATCGTCAGCTCTTACGGCTGAAGGGGCGAAATAGCGTTATAAGATTCCCTTAATATTCTACCAAGTCACAGAAAGAGTTTTTATTGATAAGGAATTGCAGTTTTAGTCACTTAAATAAAATAAAATAGCCTTATTGTGACGGTGGAAGAGAAATCTTTTACCCTATTTCAACCCGTGAGTGTCATCTTCACCTTGCCTTGCAAATAACTCTATACATTTATTGACTTATTACAAAAGTATTTTTTATTTCATAAAATAAGGGTGACAAACGAGCACACAGTACACCTGATGATAAGTGGATGCTGTAGCCCATAGACATCTACATTTATCCTCGATTAAGAATCAAAACGTAAATGCGTTATCACCCCTGAGGACTAAGATGGAATGCCTCGTTTCCAGTAAAAAAGGGTCTCCGAATCTCTATACTCACCATACGAAGCACAGCAATATTAAGCTGCTATTTTACGCTGGTATCCTATTAGAGCGTGGTCCTTCCCCGGTCGAGCCGACCCATTCGTGCTGCAATTATAATATAGCTGCAGCGTGGCTCTACTACGTGGTAGAGCTACGTTTATAATTAGGCTCAAGTATAAGTAAGCTAATGAAGGTTAATTAATTCTCAAGTTCAAATATTAAGAAAAGTACAGTGGATAATATGTGAACTGAAATGTAAAGTATGATTTTGATAGAAAATGTTAAATTCTGCGAAGACTGGACTGTGATGCCATGTCTAAGGGACTTTCGTGAAACAGACTATTCTTAAACCTTAGTTTCCAACGCAGACTATCAATATTGAACTTTAACTTAGTTATAAAACTTATATGGCAATTACAATTCCAGTAGTAAGTTCCTAGTAAGTCTAACATGGAGAGAAACCCAGCGTAAAATTGATACTTAGTTCCAAAGTTGGAAAGGTTTTTCGATTGCTTTCATTACTAAAAACTTCAACAATAAGAAACGAGTAGCTTAGACATAACATTTGAGCACAGATTTGAGTTACATTTTTATACTAATCTGAACGTTGTCGCCAGTGTTATTGTATGATTTTTCACGAATCAGTTCCGTATAAAAACAGTTTCAAGCAGGTGATAAATAAAGAACTAATTTGAAGTAGTTACAAAATGAATTTAAAAAATAATTATAACTAGCATATTTTTTTTCTTATTTGCTATCAGTCTACCACCAAGACCGACAAAAATTACTAAAATATTTAAAAATCCGTAAGCCTGGTCTATCAGTCCACCAGTCCATCAATTAGACAATCAGTTTGGACTTATGGAGCTTACTAAACGTGGAAGATGTAGGTTAGACGATCAGTTTGGTGTCAGTCTAACCACAACAATGGACAATGCTGATGGAAAACTGAACCTAGGTTTTAGATCTGTATGTTGGATTGTCTGTAAACATTCAAAAGTCAGTTATTTGCATCCCATCCTTGGCGGGAGAACTGAATTTTCTCTGTGGATACATCGAGCGGCGTGGATACTATAACCGATGTGGTTAAGCGATGGAGTGTATTTTGTCCCCTTTGTTGACGATGTGATTTAACGAATACCCCATATCATCCAATGAGTGTCATATGAGGCAACAGAGGATAGCTAAGCCAGGAGATGGGCAGCAGCATATTTCTGATAACAACTGAATTGGAATGCGGTCGCTAACCCGTTCGCCAACCCTGACAACTATGGCAAACATGCTGCTTATGAGGCTATCTATGGAGGAGGCCTTTTTATAATGGGGAAATCTTCATGGATAACTTCCGCTGTGGGGCAATTATGTATAAGTTATGCCAGTATCCTACCACCTAAAACCTCTTGGTTGTCACCATTAACGTATACGAGGACGAGGAGGAACGGAACTGCAACCCGCAACCCTCTCCTACTTTGCTTTATTAGCACGTTCCGGAGGCAGTAATTTCTGCCCCCAGCACCCTTGCAGTGCTATCAAGATATCTCAGGACACGTCGAAACGTCGTGCTCCTCGGGGGTTACCTTTTTACACGTTCGGGGCCCCGCCCTGAGCCCCCGATCTATGGGAGAGGCCTACGTTTGGCAATATACTTTTTTTGGACTGTAATAGTATGATTGATGTACCCATCGATGGAAAAGCACACTCATTAACGCCGTATACGCTTTCAACATGAATGCCACATCCTACAAAAAAGCGTTGCGGAAAGCTAGTTTTAACCGAATAAAACATAGTGACGCAAAACTTTGCCAGACCATCTAGTAGTACAGCTTTTTAGTCTCATGCCAAAGCGGAAAAGACAAACTTCTATCGACCTTCACTGCCTTCTTTGGTAAAACCGGATGGCCCACTTGCGCTAAAAAATCAAACTTATTCACTTCTCTCTTTGCTTGTCACGTCTAGATACTAACAATAATGTTCCACCTCAATTACCTCACTGCGGTATCTCTATGTTGGAGATCAACATCACAAGCAAAGAGGTTCTTAATACATTTAGTGGATATAATAGAAGTGTATAAAACTAGTGCACCACACGGTATACCAGCTATAATCCTAAAGGCTTGTTACGGCCTACAGTTACCCTGACAAAGGTCGTTGAACTCAGGCCCATCAGGAGTCCAACTCGACGGGTAACGGGAGGTCGGGCCCAAAATGGCCTATGGATAAATAAATTATAAAGGTTAGGCACGCAACACAAAACTTACCTGCTTCCAGAAGTGGGGTTAACCACAGGAATAGTCAGGTGAAAGTGAGGTGCATGAAAGTTGTGTTCAGTAAAGTGTTCAATGTGTAACCTAACATCCTCGCTGATCCTAGACAGCAGATCCCAAGGCTTGCCTCCCTCTTATGTGGGATCCCTCCAAGGGGCGTTCAACAATGGAAAACTTCCGTTTCTACTTTCACTATATTAGTTTATCACTTTATTGTACATAATTATAATTAACTTCAAGTTCAACCAAAACAACTTTAATCGACGTTAAATAGCGACACGTGGCACAACTCAAGGATGGCTGGTCAAAGTTCAATGTCAATGACATAAAAGTTCCTTTAATCACTACAAATTCCAAGTAGGCCTCCGTCACGTAACGCGTCAAAACAGACACTAAATTCGAGGCGGTCTAGTTTACATTCTAATATTCAATAGTAAATTCAAAATGGCGTGCACAATTAACACAAGTCTTAGGCATTCGAGTCAACACCTACCGCGCACAACCGTATGAGTCACAAACAATATCTCAACAATCCGGGCCTAGTTATCAAGTTACGTACTAGTATAAGATAACATAAGTAGGCCGTCCTTTCGACGCACAATTATATCATTCTCGTGACCTCTAACTCTACCCGGGAACGCCGGCGTTCAACTCGCGCGGTCCCACCGCTCAAGGCTTCCGCCGACCGCCGTCCAGCTTCGCTGCCGACCGCGACTGAGCTGCGCACACGACTCAGATAGCCTCCGCCTCCTACACGTCGCTAACCGTCTCTTCACCCCGCTCGTGGCTATCTAGCGCGAACAAGGCTTTTATATCTAAGTTGACTCCAGTGTTGACACGCTTGATCCTCTCCTTACTAAGTACTGGAATAGTGTCTAAATCTTGGAAGCCGGCCGGGAAAAAGAAGTGGCGTAGAACCTGCCAATTATCAGCCAACCTTAGTTACTCCCTTACTCTGCAAGACTATGGAGCGTATATTGGACGCCCAGCTCATGGCGCACCTAGAGCAGTACAACCTCTTCAACGAGTGACAAATTTTGAACCGCTGACTTGGTCGACAGGGAACCCTGTAGCGTATGCTACACATTATAGCAGTAGGGTAATCAAACATACACGCTCGAGAGAAAAACACTATGGAATTTACTGCCGTCATAGGTGATTCCGGGCTGACACGACTTAAGGAACTTCAAAAAAATAACCTAATAGGCCGGCAACGCACTTACGATTGTCCCAGTGTTGCAGATGTTTATTAGCGACTGTGATCACTTGTCTTCAAGTTATCTGTATGCTCGTTGGCCTCACTTTTCCTTTAAAAAAAATTGAAGGAGCAATTGTTGTTCCCCTGGTCGTCTTGAAAGACTTTGAGAGGGTCTGGTAAGATAGTCTTTTAGGTCTTTCATAATTATTTTGATTGCGATTTTATTAACACGCGATATAAAATATACTCGTAACTTGTGATTTAATGATCCTACAAAACAAACATCAAGATTTATAAACCACAAAAGACATCAAAAATTAGAGCTTCGCCATTTAAAACGATACACATAAAACTTTAAGAACGCCGCATAACTACATGTTATAAAAAGCAGAGAAAATTACTATAACAATACCTACTTATACTTTCATCAAAGTTTATTTGCCATTTTCTCATAATATTATAAAAAAATCATAAAATTTTAACAAGTATTTTCATCATTTTTAGCATCAACGCCATGCAAGATACTTTGTACTCTCATCGCCGGTCCAACTACCAAGCGCGGTAATTATAACAAACTTTAGTTTGGAAGAAGCCATCACTGTCAATGACCTTAAGGCACATAATTTTATTCGGATATATATTGGAGTGCTCTATGGTCTTAAATTCATTGTACGTGGTGGAGCCACGCTGCAGCTTTATTATGGTGGTAGCATAAATGGTTGGTTTGCACGAACGGCGAAGAACCACGCTCTTACAGAATACCAGAGCAAAATAGCAGCTTAATACTGCTGTGTTTCATATGGAGAGTTCAGAGATCCAGAGATAATTTTACTGGAAGGACTAAGATGAAACGCCTCGCGTGTTTCATCTTTGTCCTCAGCAGGGACAACATATTTGCATTTTGATTCTAGTAAATGTCCATGGTCCACAGCATCCACATACCATCATGTAGACTGTGTGCTCTTTTCTATAAAAAGTCACCTTTATTTTATAAAAAAATATTCAGATATGTGTTGAAATGTTCTAAGCTTTCATTTTATTTTGTTCTCTTTTAATTCATATCGCTAATCACCGTGTTTTGGCAAAGTGCCAAAAGCTCCCATAGTCGCCTCTTGTGACACCCATGACATGAGGCATTCAATTATGGCTACAACGTATCAATCATACTGTTAAAGATTTAACTACAATATTTTCGTTCACAACTCAGTGCGTATTAAATCTGTGTTTTAAATTGAAAGCAATAATTTTAGTTGTGCCATTAACTGGGGTCAAATTTAGTTTGCGCGTATAATAGGAAATTAGTTATGTTAGGATTTGTACATTTTTTACTGGAAACGAGGCATTCCATCTTAAACCTCGGTGATTACATAGCATTGGCAATTTTATTCTTAATAAATGTAGATCTCTATGGGTCACAGCATCCACTTACCATAAGGTGGACTGTGTGCTCGTTTTTCAAAAGTATTCTATAAAAAAGTTTAATATTCGGATATTTGTTGAAGTGTTCTAAGCTTTTATTTTATTTTTCTCTTTTGATTCATATCGCTAATCACCGTGTTTAGGCAAAATGCCAAAATCTCCCATAGTCGCCTCTTTCCCTTATCATCCAACATATTAATCATGTTACTACAATGTTTTCGTTCGCAACTCAGCGCGTATCAAGTCGACGTTTTAAATTGAAAGCAACAATTTTAGTAGGACCATTAACTGGGATCGAATTTGGTTTGCTCGTATAATAAGAAATTTATCATGTTAGGATTGTACCTACAGAGTAATGACATTGAAGGTTCGATTTTCCAAATCTCGTCCAACACAAGCGTAACTACATGCCTCCTGGGTGGCTCTAGTCACAGAATGATGCTTGTAGACCTAAGTTACAGAATTAAACAATTTATTTATTTATTTCCCAAATCTTCTATTTTTAAAATTACCGTTTGTTTTTTTAAACCTTTCAAACAATTATTATAACATGATTTTAGCCGACTTTAAACTAGTTAGAGATTTTGAATTTCATTGTAGTTCTTTTTATAATGATACGCTTTATTCCTTTCTAATGCTAAAGGATATTTTATATAAATATATTATACGTTAGAGTTGGTCCCACATTAATTTGTAGCAATAATCCCACCTTTGGGAAAAAGGAAATCAAATTTTTAATGCAACATTTCTAGCTATAATTCTAGCTGTTACCTTAAGAGGGTAAAAGAGTTATACTTTCAATAAAATGTAAAAACCAATTTAAGAAAATATAATTTTCACATTTAGAAGGTTTTGAAGTCGGGGCCTTATTACTTCTGCAATATGATTAACTCCGAATTCGGAAGCTAATTATGTGGAAATTAAATTCTTTTAGGTCTTGGAAATCGGCATTTCCTTATTTTACAAGTCTATTTTTTGGAGCTTTGCTTTGATTTTTTGGATCTTTTTATCAAGAGTGTTGTTTCCATTTTGCCAACGTTGGAACTGTTGGCGTAAACCAAGAATGTTATATCATTGTATGAGAAGGAAATACAGATAATAATAATTATATTAAATTGAAGGAAACGAAGACAACTTACCTATATAAGCTAATACAGAAACTTTTAATAGAAAATATGTACCTGTAGATATCGTAAGTATTGACGAACTAATTGGTTTTTTGTGAATATATGGTCATTATTCATTAAAACAAAATAGCTTGGGCTCATCTTTATTTTGTTAAAACATCATCCATATACTAGTGAGAGACTTACCATTAATTATGCATATTATTTATTAATTTTTTATTCTTTACTGTCTTCCCTACTAAATAGGAATACAAATGGCGGACTAAATACTAGTCAACCCATAATAAACCATATAAAAACTAGTTCACGGAATCAAACGCGACGCTCGCAGTACCGTAGCCAAATGCTGAACCAAATTCCTTTACCTATTTTAAAATATTACACTAGCAAAACCACGTTGTCCTGCGGGTTTACAACAAATTTCATGATAATCGGTCAAATAGTGTCTAATTCTGATATTCTCAAACATAATGCATTAACATTAATTTTTATACAAATAAATTTGGCATAAATATACCACTTTGTAACCAAATGCGAGTAAATATGGTATATAGGTAAAATACTCACAAATTTAAATTCTATTGCCACTTAAACGAATTGATTTTATATTATCTTCACTTTGTTTTTGCGCTATACAGGTCCTCGTAAAAATAGAGTTCTACTGTGCGCAATATTTGGATAGTGGAATGGACTGTGGAAAGAGAAATAAAATATACAGCCGGTTAGGTCAGAGTGTTTTGCATCTAATACATTATGTTATTTTTGTCAAACGTTACACCCTTTCTGCCGAAAGTATGTCAATTTTCATACCATTACTTTTTTATACACATTTTTTGTTTAATTTGGTAATTTTAGTGGAAGTACTCTACCACTTTGATTTGAAAGAAAGTGAAGCCATACATTTTTCGAAAACCTTCTTTCTTAAACTTTTCAAACGCCTCTTACGAAAGTCACGGGATGAATACTCGTAGGTGATGTATGTTCTTAACATAGTACCCACCCACCCGTACATTTATTTATTTATTATAGAATAAGGTTTGCAGGCGTGCACATAGTCCATCTGATGGTAAGTGGATGCTGTGGCTGGGTGGATACCTACATTTATGGTCGATTAGGTATCAAAAAGCAGATGGGTCACCACCCCTCACGCCTAAGATGTAAGACCTCGTTTCCAGTAAAAAGAGGTCGTCGGTTCTCTACACACAACGTACGAAATACACAAGCATTAAGCTGCTATTTTACGCTCGCATTCTGTCAAAGCATGGATCTTCCCTGGTCAAGCCAACTCACTCGTGCTACAACTATAATATAGCTGCAGCATGGATCTAACACGTGATAAAGTACATGATCATCATTAGGGCTTGTCAAGAGTTCAGTACTAAGCAGGGATTCTACAATTAGTGCTACAAAACACAGCTATGGGGCACCTGCGCACCTGGTCGTGCGACCTACAATGTCTTACCAAATCCTTACTAAATTTAGTGTGGCATTGCCACACACTCAGCTTCCCGGTTACCACTCAAGAATTTATTCTTTACCGTTGGTTGTGAGTACAACGGCTCAGCAAAAACATTTATGGCAAGCGCACATGGATATACCTGCTCCCCTCTTTACTTAACGAGCTTCCACTCACTAAAGGAGTTTCTGATCAAACAACCAGGTGATTGTTATTGTATGTTATGTGTACTATTTTTGGTAGTATAATATATTAATAGTAGGTGTATAAGATAATAGCATGATTAGTTGAAATTGCATGATCTGATGTATTTATACTAATTTGTCTCAAATTTATACATTTATTACTAGCTTGCCAGGCAGACGTTGTTCTGCCCTTTTCGACGATATTTTGTCTTACCTGACCTAATAGCTAACCTGGACTCAGTGACCTAAATTCGCAAAAAAAAATTGTGGGTCACTCATCATATGTGTGGTGATAACTCTATAGTTATCACACACATATGATGAGATCACCCTATCAAAGTCCACAGGTACACATAGATCACCCCATAGATTAAAAAAGGGGATAAATTCTTTTTTTATTATCAACCGAGACGCAAGATTCTTATTATTACCTTGAGCTCGTGATATTTCTTAATCTACCCAAAGGGATCAAAAACTAAAGACTTCAGTAGCTATTGTGTGGAAATCACTTTAATCTTTTTAGTTCTTTAAAGTCGTTTCTTACTCTTTATTAAAAGTTTAATTTTAAGACATTACGATCGACAATAAAAGTAGACGTCTGACGTAGAATTACGCTAGTTATAAAGCTTATAGCAAAACTTTTAGGAGACCTCAAAACTACTTGTTATATTATATCGAGCGAAGAAGGAACTGTGAACAATTCTTAATCTTCAAGTGAAGTTTATTTAGCAAGTTAATATAATATTATGATGGAAAATTTATTTCAAGGGTAAATATAATATACAATTTTTATTACCACAGTAAAAAAATAAAAGAGCTTTTTTTATCCCCTAATATTGACGGATTATAAGTCTGCCTCCTTGATATAGTGGCTGTAAACGCGACTGCCCATCATAAGGTACCGGGTTCGTATCCGGGACGTACCAATAAAATCAGTTATTGAGTTTTTCTGTCAATAAATTATCAATAGCTGTCCGAAGTCAGAAAGTTGGCGGTAGCTCACCCCCGTTAGTTCTGCGCCCGATCTCTCCCCGGTCGTATGGTTTACCGTCCCACAAGAGTAAGGGAATAAAGAGTGCACCTTTGCTTGCACATACACTTGGGCACGATAATCCTAGCAAGCCCTGATGGCTAGTCTCCGTAAAGGCTGGCCGCCGTGACCGAAATTCCGTCTGGAGGATATTATTTTAAATTATAATATTATATTTTTTATGTTTTTTTCCCTGAAACGAGGAATTCCATCTTAACACTCAGGGGTGGCTAGATCTGTATAATCTGTATTTTGATTCTTAATTGATGAGAGATGCCAAATTGTGTTGGTCATAATATCCACATACCCTTATTCTAAAAAAAATATAGAGCCCGGGTTTACTAATAACTGAGGAGGCGGCAAGATTATATTACCCTATATCGCAGTCTCATGACTACGTAAGAGAATTCACTACCTCATATAATCATCCTGTATATGACGTGAGAGGCGATGGGAGGAAATTAAAGCATAGGGAGCAGTGGAAGTTGTAACCGAGAATATCGATTACAATCCCTAACAACAAGTATGTGACCGTAGAAGGAAAAGGGGAGATCTCCCACCGGGCAAGGTGTTCTGCCCGGCCAACACTCCATGTGATAGTTCGGAGATGTTCTATATATACTGTTTATGATTCGGAATTTTGATAGCGTGATTTCAGATTCGGTGTGTTTCGCTTGTGGTGCGACGACAGTGCCGCCACAAGTACAACAGATAGGAAAACAAAATATCTGGGCCTGACTTACGAGCTAACCGACTTTTAGGGTGTCCTGTTCACTGAATTATTCCTGTAGTTGCTTCTGCGAACAGGCTATTACCGATCAGCCTCTCAACTCATCTAAGACGACTGGAATTCTGGAATGGACTCTGGAATTCGCCAACACGCATTGGGGTAACACGGCGAACACTTTCTTGCCCCAAAACCCCCTCAAAAATGAGAGGAGGCTTGTGCCCAGCAGTAGGACGTATATAGGCTGTCACTTTAACTTTTTTTTAAAAACGAAAAAATCATAAAATAAATGGTCTTTGATTAACTTCTAAATAATGCCACATTAATAGATCCTATCCAGGCTGAGCACGGACGGCTTGCTAGTTCATTTGCTAATACTTCTAAACAGTCACAACTTCGTTCCTTTTTGCTTTATTATTTAGTACCCTAAAATAAGGTACAATATTACACTCTGTAATGTCTCAACGAAATATAAACACGCTCATTATGTTCACCCCAGATGCAATCATAATTTATGGTAATTGTAATATAAAATTTTACGCGATGAAGTAATTCCTCTGTTTATAACGAGAGTTATCAGGTTTTAATGAAGAAACTTCTAGCAAAATCCTCAATAAGACTCAAGTCTAATTTATTTATTGCCGAAATTTCGACGTTATACCCAACGTTCATCTTGCTCCTGTGTATAATTAGCCGCGAAAATTTAATGAAGATAAAATATATTTAACTCACTTCTAAGTATCCTTATACCATAAACTTTGTGGTGAACGAATTAACTTACGAACGAACAAATAAAGGTGCATTTTTGGAGAAGGCATTGTGATGTTCGTACTAGAATTTTCTTTTATATGGTAGAGCCATGCCGGAGCTGTACATAGTTGCAGCACGAATAAGGCGGCTTGAATGGGGTAGGATCCTCCCCCTCACAGAATACCAGCGTGAAATAGCAGCTTAATACTGCTGTGTTTTGTGGAGATCCTTTTTACTGGCATTCTACTTTAGTCATCAGTTTTAGTCTAAAGTCAGGCATTCTATTGTAGTCCTAAAAGGTTCAAACGCATCTGCATTTTGATTCTTAATCGATGATAGATGTAGAAGTCTTAAGGCTATTTATTTGTCATAAGATGAACTGTATGCTCGTTTGTCACCATTAATCCATAAAAATATTTTACCGTTAATTACCTAACCTTATTCGTACATGTACCTACACCTAGATTTTAGTAGACTCCACAAAAAACATTTTAAGAGAATTTAAAAACAAAAATTTTTTTTCAGAAGCAGCGGTGAAGTCTAAATTACTAAACATAAGCGTACTTGTTATATAATTGGATAAAAATGATTCCATTATATCTCAGGGCAACTTTCGACTCACTTGTGAGCTTGTTATGATATCATTATGAAAATATAAGAAAAAAACTTTTGGTAAATCCAAATATTTAATCCTGCCTTTACATTTAAACAACGAAGTGAACGCCATCTAACGGCAGTGAGGTTGAACTAACGGATTAGCGAGGTTAGGCCCGAGTATTTTAAAATAGATAGAGCGAAAGTAAGACATAGATCTGATAAATGAAAGGATGAGACCAAGAGTTTATTTTTTATTTGAGTGTTATTTGAAAATATAAGGATGTGGTTGATTTTGTAAGAAAACTGATTCGATGAGACTTCAAAACGCGTCGTTTATACACTTTATGATTTACATAGGAGTTTTTTTTAGATTTACGCTGTTCCAAATTTAGTTTTAGCTTTATACATACATATATATATATATATATATATATATATATATATATATATATATATATATATATATATATATATATATTCGCAATGATGATTTACCTTTGGTTGCAGGGTTTCTATAAAATTATTAAAAAATGAAGATTTTAAATTACGTAGAAATTACAATTCTAAATATTCTAGTTCAATGGTTCACAATATAGGTAATTTTGAATTTAGTTTATTTTATTATATTTGATTTTGAAATATTTTTAAGCTATAAGAAAATGACCTAATATTCATACAAATTATATTTATTATTAACAAAATCAATAAAACTCTTCCATGTGATAAGTCACATCGCTGTTTTTAGATGATTCTCTTATTTATTATGGTTTAAGATATTTATTTCTCAAAAGAATTAAAATTCACTTACATGAGAAATGCACAACACTAACGTAATTTTATATTTAATGGCACGACATACAAACAAACTGGTAACAATACACCATTTTTATAGTCTAAACAATTAATGTTAAAAAGTTAAGAGTACACTAGCTGTTACCCGCGGCTTCGCCCGCATGGTCACTGGGAAATGAACTATCCATTGCTTTTTGAATTGAAAGAAAACTGAGTTTTATAGATTTGTCAGAGATGCAGCCATTAAAAGGAAACTGAGCAAAATTGATTCGTCAGCCTAATTAAATGTTTTGAAACGCAGCGTATAGGAAAGCATGAAAATAGCCTGTTTATTCCAAATGGAAATGGGATATTTTTAATTATAGGAAACTGAGCACAATAATCAGGCATGCAGACTTTTGAAAAGAAACTGAGCTAAATTGATTCGTCAGAGATGCAGTTTTCTGAATTGAAAGGAAACTGAGCTATACATAAAAGATCCGTCAGAGATGCGGCCTTTTGAGTTAAAAGGAAACTGAGCTTAATAGGTCCGTCAGAGGTGCAGCATTTGGAATTGAAAAGAAACTGAGCTAAATAGGAAATTTTAAATTGAAAGGGAAGATCTGTGGGAATTCTGATTAATTGAATGTGGGATTTTGAAAAAAAAAAACTAACTGAACACTATTACAAGACGTTACTGTACACAATTTTATATGTTTTTTCCATTCAGGGAAAGAATGTGGGGATTCTGAGCATTTGACACACGCGAACATGCTACATACAGCTGACCATAAGAGAAGCACGGTTTTTCTAAGTTGACCCCCGCTACCTGTAACGTTTGCCTTTGCACTTTATTAATTGTCATTGCAAAACTGAGCTTAATAGGGAACTGCAACCTTTTGAATTGAAAAGGAAGATCTGTGGGAATTATAGGGATCCGTGGTATAATAACATTTTCACCTTTTCCTACGCCTGTAAAAATTGTAGCACCGATAATGTTCAGTCCAAAATGTGTCACATGCAGCCTTGTCCCGTTACATAACCGAGGAGCATCTAAATTTCGCATTAGCATGACTGGGACGCCTAATTTTAATTTAAATTTATGTGACGGCACACCTGACAACCTGAGAATTCGGAAACTCTACGGGATATGAAGTGCTCTGTTCTGTATCCATAACTGTGTCTACTGACAAATACTCTGTTATTTCTCCTGCTACTTCGCTTAATATATCTGAATTTATGTTGTTAACGCTCTCATTTTTTGGTGCAAGAATCGCCCTTTCACATAACCATTTGTCTTCATGCATGTTGTTCGTTAAATCTGAATAAACGCTCGCACTCTGTATTAAACTCTCGCACTCTGTATTAGACTCTGTATTAAATTACAAAAACCTCTCGTCAATTTAATGCAGCCCTCAGCATCCGTTTCCAACCGCCCATCGCCAATTTTAATAGTGTGTCAGCATAGTTTCCAGAGTTACAAGTAAGAACTCAAAATTTTTTTTCCTCGTCAACCCTTAAAGGTTCACTGCTGGATATAAGCTTCCCTCATTAAAATAAGATTTGCTTGGAGATTAAATTAAAAGGCGCGCGCACTCGTGTGTGTGTGTGTGTGTGTGTGTGTGTGTGTGTGTGTGTGTGTGTGTGTGTGTGTGTATGCGTGCGTGCGCGTGTGTGTGTGTGTGCGTGCGTGCGTGCTTTTGTGTGTGTGTGTGTGTGTGTGTGTGTGTGTGTGTGTGTGTGTGTGTGTGTGTGTGTGCGTGTGTGTGTGTTTATCACTTTCAGTGGAGTTATTTTATTGATACATAAATTCCGCCTTTAAAATAATTAACGATTTATGATATTTAAATCAAGAAACTTCTCACGGAAGTCACATACAGATTTTAGTATAACATATTTATTGCCAAAATTCAACCTGTATGTACAAAGCTTGTGTACTTTCGAGAATAATCGATCATGAATATTAAGCTATGGAGTATGCTTTAGTTACTTATTCGTTGCCTTTTTATGAAGTAATACGAAAATATTAAGGTGCTTAACATATAATATATTCTCATTGAGTTCTTTAAAACTCCTACTTTCTTTTATTTATTCTTTAAAGACCCATTGTTATTCGTACGTGGCCTCAACCAGAACAGGCATAAAACTACATTCCGCTTAGTCATAAACAAATACCATGGACAGAATATATTAAATACTTATCATACCTCTACACTCGGTATCCGGCTTTTCTACTCACCATTTGAAATACAGCATTGTTGAGCCGCTGTCTTACGCTGGTATTTTGTGAGGCCGTGGTCCTTTCACAGTGAAGTAGACTCATTCGTGCTACAAGTATTATGTAATATTATTATTATTAAATAATTATTATGATCTAACTATTAATGTCATTGTCAAGGCAAAGTCAAAGCACACCGGCAGAATTTGCGAGAAACTAGGTCGTCTACCTTCGGGAACACGTGCATTCTAGTCTCTCGCCAAGATTGTCCAAGGGAACTTTTCAGCCATTTCTCCCATCTCTGCATAGGGAGAAAGGCACACTGGCCCATGCCGCAAAGGATAAAACTGCTGCTGGGCTTTCTCTACGCGTCATGATGGCGTCCCTCCTATTATGCTGAAGACGTGTGCTCCAGCGTTAGCACTGGCTTAACACGTCTTTTCCAGTACTCCTACTCCCTAAGTGAAGTCGCGAAATCATGGAAGACAGCCTTCGTGCACCCGGGCCCTAAAAGAGATACCCGCTCTGTTTCTCTTTCCAACTATAGGGCCTATCGCCATCACCTCCCAGTTCCCTAAAATGATGGAATACATTATTAAAAGCCAGCTCATGCGGTACCTTGAGGATTATCAGCTGATTAGTGTTCGCCAATACGGTTTCCGTCCCGGTCGCTCGGCTGGTGTTCTTTTGGGTTACCTAACTCGTAAATGGGCGTTGGCCGTTAGTTTGGACATACGGAAGGCCTTCGATCGGGTTTGGCATAAAGTGCTGTTTACGAAGCTTCCTTCTTATGGGCTTTCAGAGAAATTGTGCAACTGGATCACCAATTTTCTTGCTGATCGGAGCATCAAGGTGCATGCTCCGATTACAAGCCCATTAACACTGCTGTTCCATAAGGCTGGATGCTATCATCAACACTGTTTCTTCTGCATATATATTATTCTACATAATGACATGTTGCAAACCTTCTTACATTCTTTAGTATACAGACGACAGCACTGGTGATGCTTATACACCAGCCGTGCCAATATTTTTAAGAAAAACGTCGCCGAGTACAGAGTCAAACTTGTCTGAAGTCGAGACTTTGTTGAACAAAGTCTCGGACTGGGGGCCACTAAATCTGGACTAAGTTTAATCCCCAGATGAGTTTTTTAAGTTTGCGCGTTTACCGCTTAAAAGAAACCCTTCTACGTATCTCCTCAGTTTCAAGGCACTGCCCTTGTTGCCTCAGCCGGTATTGGAATCCTCGGCGTCGACATATCGCTTGACGTACAGTTTTTTTACAACACTAAGATTTTCTCTTGTATCGTGGGGGTAGTTTACAAACATAAATTGCACAAGGACAAACATCCAGACCCGGAACAACTATATGTAGGCCATACAATTACGTATTCCGTGCGGGATTCGAACCCGCGACCATTGTTAAGCCACTGCGCCACGGAGTCGTCGTGATGTTTGTGGTCACCTGGAAGAGAAGGCCAAATTGGCCTGTAAAAAGCTTGACGTGCTCAGCAGACAGTATTTCATGCCGGCACACCGCCTGCAATTTTACAAGGCGCAGGTTTGGACTCACATAGAATACTATTCCCATCTCTGGGCTGGGGCTCTCTAGTGCCAGCTCCTTCCACTTGACCGCATCCAGCGCAGAGCGGCTCGAATCGTCAACGACCGAGCTCTTTCCGATTGGCTTAACTCACGTGCGCTGCGAAGAGATGTTGCATCTCTTTACGTATTTTATTGCATTTACCACGGGGAGTGCTCTGAGGAATTGTTCCGACTAATTCCAGCTGCATAATTTCACCATCGCACATCGTGACAAAACTTGCGATACCATCAATACCATCTGGATGACCGCCAGTCATAGTCGTAGTCCTTTTAAATCCACCACTGTGCGATTTAAAAGGAGTTTTCTTCCTCGCACAATTTCCTTGTAGAATCGACTACCACCAGTGATTTTTCCAAACCGATACGACTTAGGGACCTTTAAGAATAGAACATACTCTTTTTTATAAGGCAGGCAATGCATCTGCAATTCCCCTGATGTTGCCGTTGTTCATGGGCGGCGGTAATCAATCAGGTATGTGAGCTGTATGCTCGTTTGCCCCCTCTCCTATAACAAAAGTTACAGCACAGCTCAACAACTATAAATATAATATTATAATATATTATTATAAATAGAGCGTAATAACTCTTGAAATAAATATTATGTTATATTATATTTACTGGCTGTATAAACTTTGCTCAATGATTCACAACTGTTCTGTGATGCTGTTATTTTACATCAAACAACCAAACCAAACAGTATAATCAAAACATTCTATTACTTTCTGCCACTCTCCAGAATCCATCCATTACAATTAATTATTTGTCGATTAGTCTTACATTTACAGTAATTATCTAAACCCGCTGTTTCGCCAATCTTTGCTCTTCAGTATTGCCAAAATCCAGGCTACAATTATGTTAAACATTTAAAATCCATCGTTTTAAGTAATCAAAATGTTTTAATCTCATTAAGTGCAGATTTTGCTTGAGGATGCGAGATTTCTGCCTAAAAGTCCATCTGGATTGATATCACACTCTTACCTACTTCTACCGCTAAATAGCAGTATCCGCACTACTGTATTTCGAATGGAGAGCGAGTATAAATCCAGCAACGACTACACAGCCCGAATAGACGCCACATGCAAGGCAAACACTTTCTGTCAACACGTTAGACAAATACGTCTGACTTAAGAAAACGATCGCACGATCTACTTTAGTAGCGACTACATCCCCGACCTGTGAACTCTTGCTTGTGACTCGTGAATTTTCGACAAAATAAAATACAACAGACTCGCAACATGGTTCCCTGTACTATAAAATAGTGCGAAATTGTAGCCAAATGTGTAATTTCAAAAAAAATGGCATCACTTTTCATAGATAAGTGAATTTTAATTTCCAAAATCATTAATTAAAATTAAATCAGAGCTCAACCTATATTTTTCACAAGCAACTCGCGTTGATTTATTCGGACATCTTCGGATATTTTCGGACCCCTTCTTTTCGATGCAGTTCATTGTTGCTATACTTTTCTTTAAATACCGGCACGTGTAACTAGTGCTGTACCAGTTAAACTATAATATTGGTACAATTAAATATTATGCATGTTATCATGAATGTTTTACAGACTTATACTATAAGCGACATACGTCTAAGCTGCTTTTTTTAGTGAATGTACGTTAATCCATATTTGAATTAATTGATTTAACAGTTAAATCAAATTATTCAAAATTTAAAAAAAAATACATAATACAATTGATATACATATAGACGGCACTCTGCTCTCTTTACTGCTAAGACGCCATGTCAAGACAAGTAGGAAACGGAAGTGAACTTGACAATTTAAATAACTGTTGCTGTTGTATTTTTAATAGTATTCTATTACTATTTCCATATTGTAAAGAAAGCTTGTTTTATTAAAAATATTCTTTAAAACAAAAAATATAGGTATTTTACTAAATACGATACCTACTTAAATAAAACTTCTTTTGTTTTTTTTTGTACTAACTTATAGTAAAATATAATTCTGGTACTGATTATGTAGACTTGGTACCAAATTTATTAGTTAAAGTTCCCATCACTATTTGCTTATTAGCAGGTGTCGCAACCTTGATTTTAACCAATTAGCGTGCATTTCAACCCCCCTCCCCCGTACCGCTTACCTCAGACTTTTGACAGACAGGTTTGGATGCAGAAGTACGTACATTAGGCGTCTATTCGGGCTGTGTAGTCGTTTAAATCCAGATTTTGAGGCATTCCATCTTATTTCATTACTTATTTATTGCATCTCTAGCTTTTTTTTTTAAAGGTGCCTGCGAATCTACATGGATTGCCACTTAATATCAGGTGGACACCGACTTCGATTGTTATTTCAGTTTAATAAAAGGTATTGAAGATTGATTTTATTATTGAAAAGATTTCTTTATTATAATTTTTGGTTTGAACGACAGTTGAATATACTCTAACAACAACAATTATTACACTATATGGATATAATGTATTCTCTATTCCCTGACATTGAGTCCAAACTTGGCAATGTTGCCAAAACATATGAGACAAGTTGTTATTAGTAGATTCACCGAGTTATAAACTATGTTGATTTCAACCTTCCAACTTCTGAATGATATCGGCTATTGTCAAAACGCTACACACTCGTTTGTTACGGACAGTACGTATCTGATGTTATACCAATTTTATCTAAGATACGGATTACGCCAATATTAAATTGGTTACCTTCTCCTTTTCTCTAATTGAATATTTAAGACTGACATTAATTAAAAATTACAGAGTATGATTTTAATATTGATAAGTGGTTGAATATCAGATTTATTTTAAAATAAATTTGAATAATTAAGATTATTTTATAACTATAAAAATATGATTTCATATGAATAGTAGAATATATAAAACAGAATATCCCCTCAGTCCCCATAAAATTCCCATGCAGGCGCATGCGTCCGTCAAATCCCGAGCGGTTGTATGCGACTGCACCTACCCGCAGCTCTTTCAACCATTAAAACTTATATTAAGAGACTTCATGGAAATGAAGAAGTTTGGCATTATAAAATTTATACAAAATTCTCTATGTAAAAGTCAGGTTTTACTTTATTACAAAAAGACTATTATGTTTTGATAACAAAAACAAAACAAACCAAGGGAATGTCGGCAGCGTGAAAATCACAATTATTTCAATATATATTACTCGAAATTATATACGTAAAAAGATAAATTGTATACACACAAAAACTTTCATTACAATTTTATAATAAAACACTAGACTAAAACACTAATAAAACACCAGAAAAATCCAAAAATCAACATAACATAACATTCACGCGAAAATGTCGTACGAAATGAACGTTGATTATAAATAAATATCCATAGTATAACTGTTTTTATTGCACTAGAGTATAGAAAACTCATATTAATTCTTAAATCCCAATCTTCTTCATAGAAAAGCACTCTCTAAATATAAGTTTTAATCGTTTAAAATGCTGTGGGTGTGAGCGGTCGAATGCGACCGCTTGAATTTTGACGGAATAGCGCTGCGGTCGAATTCGATCGCTTAGAGATAAAAGTGATATATAAATTATCAAAATATAGTAATTTTCTCCATAGGAAGTTCATAGAGGAATACAAATTAAAGATTATTTACATAGTAGAGTCACACTGCACCACACGGAGGAAACACACTCAAATAATTCCAGAGTAAAATAAAGACTTGATTCCACTGTGTTTCATATGGTGTGTCAAGAGCCGGAGACCCTTTTTAGTGGAGACGAGGCAGTGCATCTTCGTCCTAAGAGGTTACAACACCTCTGCATTTTGATTCTTAAACGAGGATAGATGTTAACTTTGCCACCACCAGGTGGATTGTGTACTCCTCTGTCCCTTGTTCTATAAAAAGGTACCCTACCAGCGGTGTTACTGTTCCTCATTACAAGACAGTGGGATTTATTTTCAAATATTTGGATTTAGTTTTGGTATTTAGTCGTTAGTCAGAACCTCGTCCTTTAATCAGCGGCAGTGTGCAACGTTCTTACATGAGATTAAAATATTGTCTGCAAAATGATGGCATGCCTCTCTTTTCACTTAAAATAACGTAGATAGTTAAAATGCTTAAGAATAACGACTGAACCATAAATAAGCTTCGTTCTTTTTAATTACTTTAACAAAGATTCCATTATAACGTAATACGAAAGTGGAATGAGCTTGCAACCCTTTTCCGAGTCTTTAACAATGTACGATCGGCAAAATCCTTTTAAGCAACTTTATTGAAAATTTTACACATTCCATTATGGTCTTTATATTTACAGTACTGTGTTTATGTTGGCTTGCATTAATTGAAAGCGTGGCGTTATTTTGTTGATTGGGATATACGAGTATGAGTAAATATACGTTAATTTTGAAGTTACACGACTTTGAATGTGAACAATATTCTTGTAGATGTTTTCTTAAATTTTGTTATGTCGTAGATAAAATTCATGCTCTTTAAATTTCATTTTTAGTTTATGGACACTAATAGATCATTGTGAAATAATGTTTTATTAAAGCAAGTTGCAGCGATAAATAAATATGTTGCATCTCAAAAAAATAAGTTAATTCATAGTATTCAAAAGTCATCATTATTATTATAGCTTATTAAGGTCCACTGGTGAACATAGATTTCCCCATAGATCACTTAAATCATATCT
Organism: Parnassius smintheus behrii; assembly: GCA_036936625.1. Classification (NCBI taxonomy): domain Eukaryota; kingdom Metazoa; phylum Arthropoda; class Insecta; order Lepidoptera; family Papilionidae; genus Parnassius; species Parnassius smintheus. The sequence goes on along the minus strand of JAUPFT010000019.1, from coordinate 44,180,319 downwards.
GGTCTAGGTAAAAAAGGTGAGACGTCGACGCCACCCGACAAGATTATAAGCCGGTTTGGTACTTTGATAGCTCGATTTAGTCTTCGATGCATTTTGATTGTGGCGCGACAACAGCACCGCCACACATCATCCTCCTGCTCAGATCGAATGCCAGTGGGGAATGCATGACGTGCCCTTACGCGCAAATAACGCAAGTGCTAATCGTTAGCACTTGCCGGCGTATTCACGTCGAGGTCAGCACTTTGACCGTGATAAGAAAATTGAAGATCTCCCACTGTTGGCGACGCGCCTATAAGAATGTTTCAGTTTATTAAGTCAACCGATGACGAATAACTTTTCAAAGACTTATTGTCCAATTAAAATGTTCTGATAAGAAAATGCTTAGTTAAATCTTAAAGAAATGTCGAATTAATGATATGAAGGTCTTGGGTTCGACTCCCAGGCCGGACTAGTTTACTGTTTTCTAAGTAATATTTTTCAATAAATTCATATAGGGAATTTTATGTTATAAATTATGTTACCGGATTTGTTCCCCGGTTGAAATCGTCTTTCCAACGATGTAAATTCAAAGGAATATTAAAGTGAAGTTAGAGATCGGATTGGTTCCCCGGTCGAGATGATCACTCTGTGCATAAACAGAATTAATGGAAATTAATTGTATAAGTATTGTCTTGTATAAGTATGATATGTTTTGTACGAAAACAAATGCCTATTTGTTATGATTGATTAATGAAAACATTCACTTGTATTGTTATCTGATAAGAAACATGATAACTGATAAGAATCTTATCAGAGATAGTTTCCTACAGTTTGAAAATTATGTAAAAGCACTTATTTACCTAATATTGTTAAAATTAGTGTATTTCAGACTTTCATTTTTTCTGATAGCCGAGAGCCGTGCAAAGTTAGTTGTTCAAATAGTGTGAGTTCACGGAAGCACGCTGACCACGCCCCTAGGAGGCCGAATATGTAAAAATTTAAAATGTTTGTAATTTCAGCAACTTATGTAAAAATTACTTGTAAAACATTTCAGGTTGATTGTACGTGCTGAAAAGGTGAATTCTGTGTTATTTTTATGTGAAAATTCCTGTGTATAAGTGAAATAATGATAGTTTTGTATAAGAAATTTAAAAGTGTTTTAAATAGTGAAATAAATAGAGAAAATGTGAATTAAACTATTGTATTAGTAAACATATGTATAAATTCAAGTGGGAAACATTGTTTTAACTTTCTGTGTTAAATATTTAAGAAGTTTGGATTTTGGATTTGTGATTAAAATAGGCATGTTTTGTTTTATAAATTAAAGGATTTTTGTGATACGAAAAAATAATATATATCATGGTGTAGATATTGTTTTGTGCTATCTAAATAGATAACTTGTATTTATGTATGACTTATGTGAATAAAGAAATTAAGTGAAACGTGAGAGAGTAATAGTACAAATTCATGTTGTTAAGTTGCGCAGGCACGCGAATGGCGCGGCTCACTTTCGCGTATAGCTCTGGGGGTAGCTTAGTGAACGGGTTTTATTGCAATTCGTTCGGGAATCAAACCAGCAGTCAATAAGAAGAAGAAAGAAAAAGTGGAGGGAAGTGATAGGGAAAAGTGATTACTCTCTCACGGAACGGTTTGAAGATAATTGCTGTTTTATTCCCAAGTGATTCATCCCTAAAAGTTATACAGTCCACATCGAAGAATTAAGGCGTCGGGACCGGGACGACTTCGGAAGACCCGTAATCCCCGTCTGAACCTACTTGCTGAAAAAGAAAGAGGTTATCACCCTAGTGTGTTACTCCGTTGCGGAGCTCACATACGTTGTTCCCGAACCCAACGTAGGCGTTATAGGAGGCCGGATCGAGAGAAGCCTCGATTCCTCCCTTCTGTTTCAGAGCCCGAACGTTTCCGCCCGCTGTTTCCCTTTCAATTGGACCTTCGGAGCCGGATTAAAAGGACCACCCGAACCCCGCCAGCTGGATCAAGGAACCAGCTGTGGACTGCTGGTTGTGGAAAAAGAAGACCTTCGGAGCCGAGTGAAGATCAGCAACCGAAGGAAGCCGGAGGTTTGAGCTGAAGCAATAGGACCAAAGGCCAGAAGACCAGGACGTCAGCGCTGAAGGACTGGACCTGGAACTACCGGAAGAAAGAAAACCGGGATTGCGGCCGGGGGCGTGAGCTCGCATGGGGCACGTATCGCAGCCGGGCGCAGGTGTCTTGTGAAGGCACTCATCGTGGCCAAGCAGGGCTTGGCATTTTTCCTGTCGGGCAAGCGTGTCTGGCATTTTCCTGTCGGACGACCGTGTCCGGCATTTCCTGTCAGGTCATCAGGGTGCAGGAAGAAGCATCCACCGCTGCTGCTGCCAGGCGAGGGTGCGCGTGGGCACCTGACTGCATCGCGACCGGAGGAGGGCGCTCGGACGAGGCGTCACCGGCAACTGGGCGGCGAGCACAGCATACATCCCGACCACCTAACGGTGCCAAACGGTTGGGCTCTGGCACAACACCTTCGGGTGGAGCAGTTCTCTCGAGCGAGACTGCGCTTGCACTACCGCTCGACTGTTTCGTCATAATCCTTGGCGGGACAGTTCCTAAACCTTTCCTCCATTCCATTCCTGCACGACTCCATCCCTGGACGGCTCACCTCGGTAGGCCCCGTCCAGGATTGATAGGGCTGATAGGGCTGTTAGGGTGGTAGTAGGGTTGTAGAGTTGGGAGATAAGGGGGGGGGAGGGGTAGTGGTGTTAGGTTGGGGGTGTAGAAGGGTTGTAGGTAAGGGGTTGTAGGGACCGTAGGGACAGTTAGGGACCGTAGGCCAACAATCACCTTCCTGCAAGATGAAGAAGGCACAAGACCAGACAGGGAGAAGCGAAGGAAGCAGGACAAGGACAGGGCTCTCAAGAAAAGCTAAAGAAGCGGAACCATCTGGAGCGACCACAGCTACTGCGTCAAATGGAGCAACTCCTTCAAGTGGAGCCACCACCGACACGTCCACATCCACGTGGGACACAGGGACGTCCGTGGCAACGACAAGCAACAGGACGGACACCAGTGGTACGCAGGCCAGCACCGCACAACAATCCGTTATATCCAGGAGTGAAACGGTGGTCGAAAAAGTAGGTCAAAGGACCGAAGAAGCGGCATCGTCAAGGACAGTAATCGGGCACACTAGTGATAAAGGGTCACAAAGAGGTAGTAGGTCATCGCGATCGGCGAGGCTGAAAGCCGAATTAGAGGCGCGGATTAAATTCGAACGCTCAGAGCTCGAACGAGCACAGGCAGCTGCTGCCTTGGCCAAGTCTCAATTGGAGTTGGCACGACTCAACCGAGAAGAGGAGATCGACTCGAGTGAGGATGATGAAGAGCGGAATACTCAGGTGGAACCTTTCGTAAGGAGTTGGGTTCAGCAGACCATAATGAGCGCGCCGGTTAGTGTAGCACAACCCGATATTACTGATAAGGAAGCGTGTAAAGGATCACGCCGCAAAGGGGCGGAGATCGAGCGCAAGTTTTTAAATTTATTGAGTGAACAATTTGGAGCGTCCTTAAACAATGAAAATGCGCCTGAAAAAAGGAAGCGTCCTGAATTCAGGAAGCAAACTGTACACACCGCAAAGGGAGGTGTACGCAGCTGTGCCGTGAGCGAGCGCTATATGCGCCGAAGTAATTCGAGCGAGCGTCTAGAACGCCGAAATAGTAAAGGGCACAACCGACAAGTGGTTATGACAACCCAGGATAAGCCTGCAAGTCGGGTAACACATAAGTGTGTTATATGCAACAAGGAGCACTCTATAGTGAGTTGTTACAAGTTTAAGGACATGAATATTCGCGAGAAATGGGAAGCGGTCAAAAAAGCGAAAGTATGTTTCCAATGTTTGTCACCTAACCATAGGAGGTTAGAGTGCAAAGCGAAAAAATGTGGTGTAGAGGGATGTAGAATGTCACATCATCGAATGCTACACCGATACCCCAATGAAAAAACCTCGCCACAAGGGGACGAGGGGGGTAAAGACGCTCAGATCACAACTGTTAGTACAGTGAATGCACTAGCATGTGCATACTTAAAGATTATACCGGTCGAGTTGTATGGACCTAGAGGAAAGGTCAAGACAACAGCTCTTCTGGATGAGGGATCGACCATGACACTCATAGAGGAGTGTATGGCTCAGAAATTAGCGCCTCGCGGACGTAAAAAGGGATTACGTATCGAAGCCGTGGGAGGTAAGCGAATTAACGACGACAGTTCGTATCGCTTAAACGTTAAGATAAAAGGCATTTACTCGAGCGACTTAGAAGAGATAAGTGTACAAACAATTAAGTCACTTAACCTTTCTCCTCAGTCGGTAAGCCGAGAATTATTGCAACGGTGTTCTCATTTGACACCGATTAAGGATGAGTTGATGTTTGAGAGGTCCAAACCTACCATATTAATTGGTCAGGACAATTGGCATCTCATAGTTACTCGTGAATTAATTTCAGGAGGTAAGAACCTACCTGTAGCATCGCTCACCAAACTTGGATGGGTTTTACATGGTCACATATCGGGTGGTATTAAACCGATCAAGATCGTTAACCACATTTCCGCCAAGAAGGAGGAAGATATGGATAAATTGATCAAGGATTATTATAGTTTGGAATCTCTGGGAGTGTCGGCTAGAAAGCCCGCGAACGACCCAGAAGAACGAGCCTTAAGTATTTTGAACAAAACGGTACGTCGTATACCTAATAATAGGTAAGAGACTGCTTTGTTATGGCGCACAGACAATGAGTGCATGCCGTCGAGTAGAGCGCAGGTTGAAAGTCGCCTGTTAAAATCGCCAAAGGGCGTAAATGCGTTAAGAAAGCAAGAACCGTTAAGTCTACCCGACTACGGACGATTTAGCAGCTTTAAGAAATTCCTTGGGGCAACTACACGCACCTTACAAGCGGTAGAAAAATTCAAGAGTTTAAGAAAGTCGGTTAAAGGACCCGACGACGCAGCCGAAAAGTCGGTTATGTGTTCCAACAAAGTTTTAGCAAAGTCGGTTAAAGGACCCGATGGCGCGTTGGACATAGCGCTCTTGAAACAAGCGGAATTATTAATTTGGAAGTTCGTTCAAGACGAGTGTTTTTATTCGGAAATAAAATGCTTGAAAGCAGGCAAAAGTGTTGAAAGAAGTTCACGCTTAAGTAAATTATCTATGGAAATAGGAGAAGATAACTTACTCCGTTTAAATGGACGTTTACCTTTCAAGTCTAATTTGACCGAGGAAAGTAGAAAACCCGTCATATTGGACGGTAAACACGAAATCGTTAAAATGATGATTAGAGAAGTTCATCATCATTTTGGACATGCAAATCACCAGACGGTGATGAATGAGGTGAACCAGAAATTTTATGTCTTGAACTTACGTAATGTAGTACGAAGTGTGTCACATCATTGTCAGTGGTGCAGGACATACAGATCAAAACCGCAGAACGTGCCACAAGGAAATATTCCTCTGGAGAGAATAGCTCATCATGAACCACCTTTTACATGCTCAGCTGTAGATTATTTCGGTCCTATGAGTGTGACTATAGGAAGGCGACACGAAAAACGTTGGGGTGTTTTATTCACGTGTCTGACTACCAGAGCAGTACATCTGGAATTAGCAGCCTCGTTGACACCAGCGTCAATGATAATGGCGTTGAGGCGATTTATCGCCAGAAGAGGAAAACCAGCCGTTATATACAGCGATAACGGGACAAATTTCAAAGCTGCGAATAAAGAATTATTGAAAGCATACGAAGAATGCCATGAGGGCATGAAAAATGAGTCATTTAAGAAATACATTAAATGGAAATTTATACCTCCGGGAGCACCGCACATGGGTGGCGCCTGGGAGAGGTTAGTAAGGTCGATTAAAATTGCGTTGACCGCTACGCTCAGAGAAAGGAGCCCACGAGAGGAAATTCTACATACGTTGCTTTTAGAAACAGAGCACACAGTAAATTCCAGGCCTCTGGTAACATTCAGTATGGATAGGCCTGAAGAGGGTTTGACACCCAATCATTTTCTTCTGGGACGCTCATGTGGTGATCGACCACCTGGATTATTTCTAGAGCGGCATCTGACGGGTCAACTCAATTGGAAAGCTGCACAGAGGTTAGCCGACCATTTTTGGACAAGGTGGCTGAAGGAATACATGCCTACCTTAATACCGCGAACAGGTAATAACGGAAAGTTCATGGAACCTAAAGAAGGCGATATTGTTTTGATAATAGATCATTCGTTGCCACGAAATACGTGGCCGAAAGGCAAAATTAGTAGAACGTTACCGGGACCAGACGGTCACACCAGAGTGGTTAACGTCATTACTAGCACAGGTATCTTGAGGAGACCTACATCCAGAATAATAGTCCTGGTACCCGCGACGCCTCCCAAATGATGGTGCTAACGCACGGGGGGGAGATTGTTGGCGACGCGCCTATAAGAATGTTTCAGTTTATTAAGTCAACCGATGACGAATAACTTTTCAAAGACTTATTGTCCAATTAAAATGTTCTGATAAGAAAATGCTTAGTTAAATCTTAAAGAAATGTCGAATTAATGATATGAAGGTCTTGGGTTCGACTCCCAGGCCGGACTAGTTTACTGTTTTCTAAGTAATATTTTTCAATAAATTCATATAGGGAATTTTATGTTATAAATTATGTTACCGGATTTGTTCCCCGGTTGAAATCGTCTTTCCAACGATGTAAATTCAAAGGAATATTAATGTGAAGTTAGAGATCGGATTGGTTCCCCGGTCGAGATGATCACTCTGTGCATAAACAGAATTAATGGAAATTAATTGTATAAGTATTGTCTTGTATAAGTATGATATGTTTTGTACGAAAACAAATGCCTATTTGTTATGATTGATTAATGAAAACATTCACTTGTATTGTTATCTGATAAGAAACATGATAACTGATAAGAATCTTATCAGAGATAGTTTCCTACAGTTTGAAAATTATGTAAAAGCACTTATTTACCTAATATTGTTAAAATTAGTGTATTTCAGACTTTCATTTTTTCTGATAGCCGAGAGCCGTGCAAAGTTAGTTGTTCAAATAGTGTGAGTTCACGGAAGCACGCTGACCACGCCCCTAGGAGGCCGAATATGTAAAAATTTAAAATGTTTGTAATTTCAGCAACTTATGTAAAAATTACTTGTAAAACATTTCAGGTTGATTGTACGTGCTGAAAAGGTGAATTCTGTGTTATTTTTATGTGAAAATTCCTGTGTATAAGTGAAATAATGATAGTTTTGTATAAGAAATTTAAAAGTGTTTTAAATAGTGAAATAAATAGAGAAAATGTGAATTAAACTATTGTATTAGTAAACATATGTATAAATTCAAGTGGGAAACATTGTTTTAACTTTCTGTGTTAAATATTTAAGAAGTTTGGATTTTGGATTTGTGATTAAAATAGGCATGTTTTGTTTTATAAATTAAAGGATTTTTGTGATACGAAAAAATAATATATATCATGGTGTAGATATTGTTTTGTGCTATCTAAATAGATAACTTGTATTTATGTATGACTTATGTGAATAAAGAAATTAAGTGAAACGTGAGAGAGTAATAGTACAAATTCATGTTGTTAAGTTGCGCAGGCACGCGAATGGCGCGGCTCACTTTCGCGTATAGCTCTGGGGGTAGCTTAGTGAACGGGTTTTATTGCAATTCGTTCGGGAATCAAACCAGCAGTCAATAAGAAGAAGAAAGAAAAAGTGGAGGGAAGTGATAGGGAAAAGTGATTACTCTCTCACGGAACGGTTTGAAGATAATTGCTGTTTTATTCCCAAGTGATTCATCCCTAAAAGTTATACAGTCCACATCGAAGAATTAAGGCGTCGGGACCGGGACGACTTCGGAAGACCCGTAATCCCCGTCTGAACCTACTTGCTGAAAAAGAAAGAGGTTATCACCCTAGTGTGTTACTCCGTTGCGGAGCTCACATACGTTGTTCCCGAACCCAACGTAGGCGTTATAGGAGGCCGGATCGAGAGAAGCCTCGATTCCTCCCTTCTGTTTCAGAGCCCGAACGTTTCCGCCCGCTGTTTCCCTTTCAATTGGACCTTCGGAGCCGGATTAAAAGGACCACCCGAACCCCGCCAGCTGGATCAAGGAACCAGCTGTGGACTGCTGGTTGTGGAAAAAGAAGACCTTCGGAGCCGAGTGAAGATCAGCAACCGAAGGAAGCCGGAGGTTTGAGCTGAAGCAATAGGACCAAAGGCCAGAAGACCAGGACGTCAGCGCTGAAGGACTGGACCTGGAACTACCGGAAGAAAGAAAACCGGGATTGCGGCCGGGGGCGTGAGCTCGCATGGGGCACGTATCGCAGCCGGGCGCAGGTGTCTTGTGAAGGCACTCATCGTGGCCAAGCAGGGCTTGGCATTTTTCCTGTCGGGCAAGCGTGTCTGGCATTTTCCTGTCGGACGACCGTGTCCGGCATTTCCTGTCAGGTCATCAGGGTGCAGGAAGAAGCATCCACCGCTGCTGCTGCCAGGCGAGGGTGCGCGTGGGCACCTGACTGCATCGCGACCGGAGGAGGGCGCTCGGACGAGGCGTCACCGGCAACTGGGCGGCGAGCACAGCATACATCCCGACCACCTAACGGTGCCAAACGGTTGGGCTCTGGCACAACACCTTCGGGTGGAGCAGTTCTCTCGAGCGAGACTGCGCTTGCACTACCGCTCGACTGTTTCGTCATAATCCTTGGCGGGACAGTTCCTAAACCTTTCCTCCATTCCATTCCTGCACGACTCCATCCCTGGACGGCTCACCTCGGTAGGCCCCGTCCAGGATTGATAGGGCTGATAGGGCTGTTAGGGTGGTAGTAGGGTTGTAGAGTTGGGAGATAAGGGGGGGGGAGGGGTAGTGGTGTTAGGTTGGGGGTGTAGAAGGGTTGTAGGTAAGGGGTTGTAGGGACCGTAGGGACAGTTAGGGACCGTAGGCCAACAATCACCTTCCTGCAAGATGAAGAAGGCACAAGACCAGACAGGGAGAAGCGAAGGAAGCAGGACAAGGACAGGGCTCTCAAGAAAAGCTAAAGAAGCGGAACCATCTGGAGCGACCACAGCTACTGCGTCAAATGGAGCAACTCCTTCAAGTGGAGCCACCACCGACACGTCCACATCCACGTGGGACACAGGGACGTCCGTGGCAACGACAAGCAACAGGACGGACACCAGTGGTACGCAGGCCAGCACCGCACAACAATCCGTTATATCCAGGAGTGAAACGGTGGTCGAAAAAGTAGGTCAAAGGACCGAAGAAGCGGCATCGTCAAGGACAGTAATCGGGCACACTAGTGATAAAGGGTCACAAAGAGGTAGTAGGTCATCGCGATCGGCGAGGCTGAAAGCCGAATTAGAGGCGCGGATTAAATTCGAACGCTCAGAGCTCGAACGAGCACAGGCAGCTGCTGCCTTGGCCAAGTCTCAATTGGAGTTGGCACGACTCAACCGAGAAGAGGAGATCGACTCGAGTGAGGATGATGAAGAGCGGAATACTCAGGTGGAACCTTTCGTAAGGAGTTGGGTTCAGCAGACCATAATGAGCGCGCCGGTTAGTGTAGCACAACCCGATATTACTGATAAGGAAGCGTGTAAAGGATCACGCCGCAAAGGGGCGGAGATCGAGCGCAAGTTTTTAAATTTATTGAGTGAACAATTTGGAGCGTCCTTAAACAATGAAAATGCGCCTGAAAAAAGGAAGCGTCCTGAATTCAGGAAGCAAACTGTACACACCGCAAAGGGAGGTGTACGCAGCTGTGCCGTGAGCGAGCGCTATATGCGCCGAAGTAATTCGAGCGAGCGTCTAGAACGCCGAAATAGTAAAGGGCACAACCGACAAGTGGTTATGACAACCCAGGATAAGCCTGCAAGTCGGGTAACACATAAGTGTGTTATATGCAACAAGGAGCACTCTATAGTGAGTTGTTACAAGTTTAAGGACATGAATATTCGCGAGAAATGGGAAGCGGTCAAAAAAGCGAAAGTATGTTTCCAATGTTTGTCACCTAACCATAGGAGGTTAGAGTGCAAAGCGAAAAAATGTGGTGTAGAGGGATGTAGAATGTCACATCATCGAATGCTACACCGATACCCCAATGAAAAAACCTCGCCACAAGGGGACGAGGGGGGTAAAGACGCTCAGATCACAACTGTTAGTACAGTGAATGCACTAGCATGTGCATACTTAAAGATTATACCGGTCGAGTTGTATGGACCTAGAGGAAAGGTCAAGACAACAGCTCTTCTGGATGAGGGATCGACCATGACACTCATAGAGGAGTGTATGGCTCAGAAATTAGCGCCTCGCGGACGTAAAAAGGGATTACGTATCGAAGCCGTGGGAGGTAAGCGAATTAACGACGACAGTTCGTATCGCTTAAACGTTAAGATAAAAGGCATTTACTCGAGCGACTTAGAAGAGATAAGTGTACAAACAATTAAGTCACTTAACCTTTCTCCTCAGTCGGTAAGCCGAGAATTATTGCAACGGTGTTCTCATTTGACACCGATTAAGGATGAGTTGATGTTTGAGAGGTCCAAACCTACCATATTAATTGGTCAGGACAATTGGCATCTCATAGTTACTCGTGAATTAATTTCAGGAGGTAAGAACCTACCTGTAGCATCGCTCACCAAACTTGGATGGGTTTTACATGGTCACATATCGGGTGGTATTAAACCGATCAAGATCGTTAACCACATTTCCGCCAAGAAGGAGGAAGATATGGATAAATTGATCAAGGATTATTATAGTTTGGAATCTCTGGGAGTGTCGGCTAGAAAGCCCGCGAACGACCCAGAAGAACGAGCCTTAAGTATTTTGAACAAAACGGTACGTCGTATACCTAATAATAGGTAAGAGACTGCTTTGTTATGGCGCACAGACAATGAGTGCATGCCGTCGAGTAGAGCGCAGGTTGAAAGTCGCCTGTTAAAATCGCCAAAGGGCGTAAATGCGTTAAGAAAGCAAGAACCGTTAAGTCTACCCGACTACGGACGATTTAGCAGCTTTAAGAAATTCCTTGGGGCAACTACACGCACCTTACAAGCGGTAGAAAAATTCAAGAGTTTAAGAAAGTCGGTTAAAGGACCCGACGACGCAGCCGAAAAGTCGGTTATGTGTTCCAACAAAGTTTTAGCAAAGTCGGTTAAAGGACCCGATGGCGCGTTGGACATAGCGCTCTTGAAACAAGCGGAATTATTAATTTGGAAGTTCGTTCAAGACGAGTGTTTTTATTCGGAAATAAAATGCTTGAAAGCAGGCAAAAGTGTTGAAAGAAGTTCACGCTTAAGTAAATTATCTATGGAAATAGGAGAAGATAACTTACTCCGTTTAAATGGACGTTTACCTTTCAAGTCTAATTTGACCGAGGAAAGTAGAAAACCCGTCATATTGGACGGTAAACACGAAATCGTTAAAATGATGATTAGAGAAGTTCATCATCATTTTGGACATGCAAATCACCAGACGGTGATGAATGAGGTGAACCAGAAATTTTATGTCTTGAACTTACGTAATGTAGTACGAAGTGTGTCACATCATTGTCAGTGGTGCAGGACATACAGATCAAAACCGCAGAACGTGCCACAAGGAAATATTCCTCTGGAGAGAATAGCTCATCATGAACCACCTTTTACATGCTCAGCTGTAGATTATTTCGGTCCTATGAGTGTGACTATAGGAAGGCGACACGAAAAACGTTGGGGTGTTTTATTCACGTGTCTGACTACCAGAGCAGTACATCTGGAATTAGCAGCCTCGTTGACACCAGCGTCAATGATAATGGCGTTGAGGCGATTTATCGCCAGAAGAGGAAAACCAGCCGTTATATACAGCGATAACGGGACAAATTTCAAAGCTGCGAATAAAGAATTATTGAAAGCATACGAAGAATGCCATGAGGGCATGAAAAATGAGTCATTTAAGAAATACATTAAATGGAAATTTATACCTCCGGGAGCACCGCACATGGGTGGCGCCTGGGAGAGGTTAGTAAGGTCGATTAAAATTGCGTTGACCGCTACGCTCAGAGAAAGGAGCCCACGAGAGGAAATTCTACATACGTTGCTTTTAGAAACAGAGCACACAGTAAATTCCAGGCCTCTGGTAACATTCAGTATGGATAGGCCTGAAGAGGGTTTGACACCCAATCATTTTCTTCTGGGACGCTCATGTGGTGATCGACCACCTGGATTATTTCTAGAGCGGCATCTGACGGGTCAACTCAATTGGAAAGCTGCACAGAGGTTAGCCGACCATTTTTGGACAAGGTGGCTGAAGGAATACATGCCTACCTTAATACCGCGAACAGGTAATAACGGAAAGTTCATGGAACCTAAAGAAGGCGATATTGTTTTGATAATAGATCATTCGTTGCCACGAAATACGTGGCCGAAAGGCAAAATTAGTAGAACGTTACCGGGACCAGACGGTCACACCAGAGTGGTTAACGTCATTACTAGCACAGGTATCTTGAGGAGACCTACATCCAGAATAATAGTCCTGGTACCCGCGACGCCTCCCAAATGATGGTGCTAACGCACGGGGGGGAGATTGTTGGCGACGCGCCTATAAGAATGTTTCAGTTTATTAAGTCAACCGATGACGAATAACTTTTCAAAGACTTATTGTCCAATTAAAATGTTCTGATAAGAAAATGCTTAGTTAAATCTTAAAGAAATGTCGAATTAATGATATGAAGGTCTTGGGTTCGACTCCCAGGCCGGACTAGTTTACTGTTTTCTAAGTAATATTTTTCAATAAATTCATATAGGGAATTTTATGTTATAAATTATGTTACCGGATTTGTTCCCCGGTTGAAATCGTCTTTCCAACGATGTAAATTCAAAGGAATATTAATGTGAAGTTAGAGATCGGATTGGTTCCCCGGTCGAGATGATCACTCTGTGCATAAACAGAATTAATGGAAATTAATTGTATAAGTATTGTCTTGTATAAGTATGATATGTTTTGTACGAAAACAAATGCCTATTTGTTATGATTGATTAATGAAAACATTCACTTGTATTGTTATCTGATAAGAAACATGATAACTGATAAGAATCTTATCAGAGATAGTTTCCTACAGTTTGAAAATTATGTAAAAGCACTTATTTACCTAATATTGTTAAAATTAGTGTATTTCAGACTTTCATTTTTTCTGATAGCCGAGAGCCGTGCAAAGTTAGTTGTTCAAATAGTGTGAGTTCACGGAAGCACGCTGACCACGCCCCTAGGAGGCCGAATATGTAAAAATTTAAAATGTTTGTAATTTCAGCAACTTATGTAAAAATTACTTGTAAAACATTTCAGGTTGATTGTACGTGCTGAAAAGGTGAATTCTGTGTTATTTTTATGTGAAAATTCCTGTGTATAAGTGAAATAATGATAGTTTTGTATAAGAAATTTAAAAGTGTTTTAAATAGTGAAATAAATAGAGAAAATGTGAATTAAACTATTGTATTAGTAAACATATGTATAAATTCAAGTGGGAAACATTGTTTTAACTTTCTGTGTTAAATATTTAAGAAGTTTGGATTTTGGATTTGTGATTAAAATAGGCATGTTTTGTTTTATAAATTAAAGGATTTTTGTGATACGAAAAAATAATATATATCATGGTGTAGATATTGTTTTGTGCTATCTAAATAGATAACTTGTATTTATGTATGACTTATGTGAATAAAGAAATTAAGTGAAACGTGAGAGAGTAATAGTACAAATTCATGTTGTTAAGTTGCGCAGGCACGCGAATGGCGCGGCTCACTTTCGCGTATAGCTCTGGGGGTAGCTTAGTGAACGGGTTTTATTGCAATTCGTTCGGGAATCAAACCAGCAGTCAATAAGAAGAAGAAAGAAAAAGTGGAGGGAAGTGATAGGGAAAAGTGATTACTCTCTCACGGAACGGTTTGAAGATAATTGCTGTTTTATTCCCAAGTGATTCATCCCTAAAAGTTATACAGTCCACATCGAAGAATTAAGGCGTCGGGACCGGGACGACTTCGGAAGACCCGTAATCCCCGTCTGAACCTACTTGCTGAAAAAGAAAGAGGTTATCACCCTAGTGTGTTACTCCGTTGCGGAGCTCACATACGTTGTTCCCGAACCCAACGTAGGCGTTATAGGAGGCCGGATCGAGAGAAGCCTCGATTCCTCCCTTCTGTTTCTTAATCGAAAGTTGAATTCCGCTTGGTTCTTTTTCACCCACCGAGCAATGTGATGAGCCAGAGGAGCGGCGAATGCTCCAAGTGTTAGTACAAGTCTATTCCATACATACCGCGGTACTTCGAAACTTCGATATCGCGATTTCATAACTTAGTTATAAAATACCATTTATGTGATTAATTAGGACGTCCTCGTCACATCTTATTAAAATTCACGACCAAAAATTGCTAATAATGACTTTTGTGGCTCACGAGAAACCTCGTACAAAGCCGACTTTGGAATTAAAATGGATTTATGGATTACCTTGCGTTTAATTAATGCTTTTTCAAATCCTAAAGTTTTGATCGCTGTTGATTACAAGCTTTGAATTGGCCAAGATGTTACTTGTTCAACAAAATATTTGTTTGTTAATTTTCATAAGTGTTGTACTTGTCGAGAATACGTCAGGAGGTCAACTGTTAAAAATAATAATGTGGGAGCGGACCTTCAACTTTCTCTTCTGCTTACGAAATACATTCAGTACAAAGCTATTACAGTTCCACCAATCTGTAATATGTCACCGTCACAATTAGATATTAATGTAACATGATTGACATAATAACACCAAAGTATATAAAACAACAGCAATACTATCGATCTCATTGTAACACGGAGCAGCCTCTCAGCAACACCACGTTCTTTGCCTACTACCTAACTAGAAAAATAACTACAACAAACAAAACCACGATACTGTCACTCTACGAATCTTAACACTCGTCTCTGTTCCAGTCTGAAGGGTAAAGAGAGCCTGTTTAATTACAGGCTGTGAGCAATTCCATCTTAATTTTCATATGTGACAACGTATATGTAGCCTTCTATGTTTGAAGGTGGCTATTTAAAGAATGAAAAATGAAAAATAAATGAATGGGGTCGACAGATGGAGAAAAATTCACACAATATCGCTGAATCCAAACTGCACTTAAGCTCTGAGAACACGAACGCTCAGCACGGTGAAAATGGGAAATTATTGTATTTTTTAGAAATAAGTGTGATTAATGAGCACAAAGTCTACCTGATAGTAAGTGGATGCTATACCCTATCTACACCAACAATTATCTTCGATTAAAAATCCAAATGCACTTACGCTGTCAACCCTAAGAACTAAAATAGAATAACTTGTTCACCTTAAAAAATGAAAATTTTGTTACTATTCTACAACGGTCTAAAAAATATTACAAACTCAGAGTAACAACTAGAATTTCGTCTGAATAGTTACGTTAAAACTTCCTTATTTACCCACCTTTTGAGGAGTCCCCCAATGAGGTAATCTAAAGAGGAGTCTTATGTTCAGCAGTGCTCTCTATAAGCTGTAACGGATGTTGGAGGGGTGGAATTCTTTTCTCCTATAAGGAAAACCACTGAGGTATAACCAAATTTTAAAAGAATAATTATTAAAGGCGGTTTACAATTAACGAAGATATAGCGTAACATACAAAAAAACGACGAGTTGTACTCCGGGAGTGCCGGCAGAAGTGAAAACTTGAATATTAACGTGCATTTTTGATATTTTGAAATGATTAGGGAATAATTTTGCACGAGTTGCTTTAATTATCACACACGAACATTCGCGCAAGCACCCTGCGCCGCCTAAACGAAACAGCAGGCGCAAGCATACATTTTCGCCATGCCGTAGAAAGAAAGGAGGATACTTCCTCTCCTACGCCGCGCCGCGCTCTCTCTCCATCCGTCTTACGAAATTTCGATCAGGGTCACGTGTCCTGAAGCGAGTTTAAGATTTTTTTACGCATTACAAAAACGTGTACAACGCCTTTAAAGAAGTTTCAACTTCAAAAAGCATACAGTCGAATTGGGGAGCTCCTCATTTTTTTTAAAGAAAGAGGTATTCTTCTTGTAAATTATATAAGTCAGTGCTTAACTAAAACCCCACCTGGTGGTAGTGATGAAGCCCTAAGAGATAGTTGCACTGTTTGAACGTAACAAAAGCCTAACTCACTTTTGCCTCGAAGCACCCAGATTGTATTCGGATGGAAGACAGACGCCAGCTAAAACCGACGAAAGTCATATATTGAAACTTCTTCGATGATTTGAACTGTAAGTTTATTAGATTTTATTATTACTTAAGACTCACTTTTTGCCTAATTTCCTGTTTGTTTTTGATTTCAATTTTCATAAATCCTGAAGTCGCCTACAACGTTTATTATATGACGCCATTGTACTCGTCATACATCGTCAGAGACATTTAATTACATAAGGTGCAATACAAATTATAAGTACAAATAAATACATATAAATCTGTATGATGATAGTGACCGTACTCGAACTAAACTTGTTCGCAACGTATTTGGTAAACCGCGCCTACCGTAGCTCAATATGCTTTTGGTCATTTTTGTAGCTAGGATCTTTCCAGCTTAGGCCTCCTGTTATGCCGAGCAGTAGACTCAAAACATTGAAAAAAAAAAGAATAAAATGTATTTAAAAATTACTTGTCACAGATTTGGAACAAGCGTAATAATATAAATATTTTTTTCATGAGCCATTTTATACGACATTGTTTGTATTGTATTTCGTTCAAGTCTAAAGAGGGTAAAAACTCATTTTACTCCCGCATAAGCATAAAGGGGATCATTTTTAATACAATTATAAGAAACGGCGATGATCCTAAATTTCTTTATAAAATTACGTTTATATTAATTTTGCAAGGAAAATATTATTCATACCTTTAATTAAGAAAGATGCTAGTATTCTAATTTTAATACTACTGTCAGAGTGGAAATTTTTCTTGAATCGTAAGGCGTTTCATTCATAGATTACCATGAGGAATATTAGCCAGATTTGTCCTGTTTGGCAGGCGGGTAGAACACCGCATTTTTTATTATAATTATTGAGTAATTTTCAGAAAGATGCTGCTGCCTATATCATGTTTTAGTTTTCTTCTGTTACGCCTAACGATACTGTGAGATGATAAAGACCACTGGATTCAATTACCTCGATATTACAAGGGTTTTAAAGGTCAGATGAATACGAACAATTCTGTATTGCACAATGTAAACACTTATCAAATCTGTGTAAAAACCCTTAATAAACGTTATAAAGTGTTAAGTTATAAAGTCCACATAGAAAACACCCAGAACACGAAATAAATTCCATACAAAGTTCTTGTTCGGATCGAGAAAAATACCTACGGCCTACAGTACCGCAGCCAAATGTTTGGTTTAGCTTAAATCTACTTAGCCGTCGTCTCTAATTGGCACGGGATAGACAATTTCTGTAATAGATATAAATTAATCTTATATTCAAGATGTTTCTCCAGATGTTAATTAATTGTAATTTGTTCACATACTCGTAATATCATCAAATCCTATCAATAGTCTACTCCTGCATAAGGGTCTCAAACAGAGCCAGACACAGACACACACGTTGTGTTTCTGACACAGTTCAGAAACAGAGCCGCGGGTAACAGCTAGTTTCTAATAATGATTTTTGTAGCTCACGCAACTTCTTTCGTGAACATAATTCTTGTAGATGTCCTGTTGAGTCTTGTTACTGCAAAGATAAAATCCATGCTCTTTATATTTTTAGGCAGGTAATGATTACTAATTGAAAATTTAGAACATGAAAATGAAGAATGATGATTTAGAAATAAAGTTTTATTAAAAGAATTTGCAGCAATAAATAAATATTATGTTCTTTCTTTCTTTCTTTCAAAACTTAGTAAATACTTAGTACTGTAAAGCCATCATTATTATTAGAGCTTTTTAAAGTCCTCTGCTGAACATAGGTCTCTAATTTGGTCGTGGTAAAAAAGGTGAGATATCCCGCCGGACAAGGTGATAAGCCGGTTCAGTACTTTGATAGCTTGATTTAGATTTCGATGCGTTTAGCTTGTGGCGCGACGACAACACTGCCACATCATCCTCCTGCTCATATTGGAGGCTGTTAGTGAAGTCCGGTTAGCTGTACGTCCTTAATGCCGATGGGTAATACATGATGTCTGCGTAAGGGCAAGTAACGCAAGTTCTAACAATATGCCGCTCTAATTAGGTCGAGGTCACCACTTTGGCCGTGGTAAGAACCGAGCCGAGCACCGAGCCGAGCACCGAGCAAGATAATGAGCCAGAGGAGCTGCCAATGCTCCGCGTGGTTAGTACAGAGCTATTCTATTTATACCGAAGTACTTCGAAATTTCGATATCGCGATTTTATTACTTGGTTATAAAATAATTATTATTGATTCATTAGGAGTTTCTCGTCACATCTCATTAAAATTCACGATAAAAAGTTGCTAAATATGACTTTTGTGGTCTATGAAAAACATCGCACAAATTCGACTTTGGAATTAAAGTAGATTTATGAATTATCTTGCGTTTAATTAATGCTTTATGCAAATCACAAAGTTTTGATCGCTGTTGTTTCCGGGCTTCGAGCGGGGCAAGATGACGCTGGTTCAACATAATATTTATTTATTAAGTTTAACAAGTGTTAAACTGTTGTTTTACGATGGTATTCTTGAAATGAAAAAATATCTTTATTTTTCTCCGTAGAAAATTAAATTTTATGATATAAAAAAAATTATAGAAGAGAGGGCAAACGAGCGTGCGGCTCACTTGATGATGGTGACCGCCGTCCATGTTCGTCGTCCGTTGCAGGTAATAACTGCAACACCATGGGAATAGCAGGTGCGTTGCCGGCCTTTTAAAAATGATTAAATATTAGTATTCTGTGATATGTTTTAATCTACTAACATCTTAAAATGAGTTTTTGTTATAGAATACGTGTAACAAACAAGCATAAAGTCCACATGATGATAAGTGGATGCTGTGGCCCA
Source organism: Parnassius smintheus behrii (assembly GCA_036936625.1). NCBI lineage: Eukaryota > Metazoa > Arthropoda > Insecta > Lepidoptera > Papilionidae > Parnassius > Parnassius smintheus. The sequence goes on along the minus strand of JAUPFT010000019.1, from coordinate 44,161,308 downwards.
TATACATCTACATTTACCTTCAATTAAGAATCAAAATGCACTGAGGACTGAGATGGAATGCCACGTTTCCAGTAAAAAGGGTCTCCGGTTCTCTACACTCACCATACGAAACACAGTAGCATTGAGCTGCTATTTTACGCTGGTATTCTGTAAGAGCGTGGTCCTACCCCGGTCGAGCCAGCCCATTTGTGCTGCAATCATAATATAGCTGCAGCACAGCCCTAGCACGTAAAAACTGTTTCTGTGACCGGAGCAAAAATATTGAAAGGAACTCCACAGGTATCTTCTTTTTTGTTATCACAGGGTGGTGGTACTCCTTTTCTGTTTAAGTGTCCGTATTGTTAGGTACCATAGGGTTATTTTAATATTAAGGACTTCATGGTTATAGCTATCAAGCTAGGCATCACTTATTTGTTTTGTGTTGTAAATAAATGAAGAAATGTTCCGCAGGATTTCTTGTTGGTTCTTCCAGAACAGAGGTTTTTGTCCAGGCCAGTGGTAAATTAAACAAAAGAACGATTTTCCAGGAGTATTATTTATAATCTACATTTGATAAAAAAGTTTCTGTTTCCATTCTCTTATAGTAGTTATTTGACACATGATTCAAAATGCAGAATGCGCTGCTACCCATGAGAAGTATGATGGAATAACTTATTTTTAGTAAAAAGAGTTGCCCGGTATTTTGTGAGAGCAAGGGACCCGTGTTCGATTCCCACCAGAACCAATAAAAAATTGCTGATTTTAAGTGCTGATTTACAACGTGCATGTTTGAGAAATATGAAAAAAATATTTCGAAGACATATGAAGTTCGCCAACGCGCATTGGGGCAGCGCAGCGGACATTTTCTTCACCTAAAAACCCTATCGGAAATCTGATGAGTCCTGAGCCCAGCAGAGGGACGTATATAGTCTGTAATGTATATAATTATTTTACTATTGCAGTTGTTGCGGTTGGTGAAAGAAAAGGGGAGTTGAGATGACTACAATATTCCGATTTAAAGATGTGAAAATTAATTAACTAAGTTCCTCATAAAAATTAAAATTGTGTGAATTACTAATAGATATATAAATACTAACTAGCGATAGACCGGATAAAGCGGTCAAAATCAAAATATCTGCATACCCTATGGGCTTTAACCGGGGTGGTACCACGACCTCACAGAATACCGGCGTGAAGTGGAAGTTCTGCTTCCGCGTTTCGTCGGTGAGTGCAGGTGGCCGGAGGCCCAAATCCCCCCCCCCCCCCATCAACATGGTAGCGGAATTAAATAAAGATAGACTACCCCAGGAGGGTACCAGCACCCCTGGAGAATCCCTCGCTGAGCATCCACGACCATGTTTCTCCACTTCTGAGCGTGGGTGCTCAGGCTGCCCCGCGTATTCTGGGGGGGGCGAAATTCCGCTCAAGACTACAACTGCTCGGGGCAAACGGAGCAACAAGACCAAGGCGACCCCTGCCACGCTGTCCGTGAATTTCTGCAATATCAGGGGACTTCACTCTAACCTAAACGCCGTCCACTACCATCTCGAGACGGTGAGGCCGGCTCTGCTCTTTCTGACCGAGACGCAGGTGTCCTCTCCGGCTGATGTTTCGTATCTCTCCTACCCGGGGTACAAACTGGAACACTCCTTTGTGCCTCGGGCTGGAGTTTGCGTTTACGTCAGAGAGGACATCTGTTCTCGACGCCTCGGCAGACTTGAAGGTTCGGACCTGTCCATCCTTTGGCTACGCGTAGACAGCGACGACCATCCGCGCGTCTACGGGTGCCTCTATAGGTCCCACAGCGGTAATGCCGAAACAGACCGACTCTTCGACCACGTCCAAATGGCTGCAGATTCGTTGCTACAGCAGATCCCCTCTGCAGAGATCGTGATCCTCGGCGACTTTAACGCCCATCACGCCGAATGGCTCGGTTCACGTTTAACCGATCATGCGGGGAGATCTGTTCATGATTTTGCCTTGGCATATGGTCTGACACAACTGGTTACTTCGCCTACGCGGATTCCAGATGTGGAGGATCATGCACCTTCCCTGTTGGACCTTCTGCTGACCTCTCACCCGGACGGATATCAGATTTCCGTCAACGCCCCTTTAGGCTCCTCGGACCATTGTCTGGTCCGGAGTGTTGTGCCACTCACGCTGAAATCGCGGTTGCATTCTGCAGGCTGCCGCCGTGTTTGGCACTATAGGTCAGCCGATTGGGATGGGATGCGGTCTTTCTTTGCATCCTACCCTTGGGGGCGGGTTTGCTTCTCGCCGGATGATCCCAACGTTGTTGCGGATTCTGTTACTGATGTGGTACTTCAGGGTATGGAACTTTTTATTCCTTCCTCTGTGGTGCCCATTGGAGGCAAATCTCAGCCATGGTTTGGTCGCTCCTGTAAAATAGCATCATGCTATAAGCAGGAGTGCTACCAAGCCTGGGTTGATGCATCAGCGTCCCGGGATGTAAACACCAGCGCTCTAAAAAAGAAGTATAATTCCGCCTCTAGGTCCTTCAAAAGAGTCATTGCCAAGGCAAAGTCAGAGCACATAGGCAGAATTGGCGAGAGACTCGTTCGCCTTCCTTCTGGAACCCGTGCATTCTGGTCTCTCGCCAAGGCTGTCCAGGGGAATTTCTGTCAGCCATCTCTTCCATCTCTGCACAGGGAGGACGACTCACTGGCCCATACTGCAAAGGAGAAAGCCGATCTTCTAGGCTCCTTCTTTGCGTCTAACTCGACTCTCGATGACGGGGGGAGTACGCCGCCGACCATCCCGCGGTGTGAGTGCTCCATGCCGGAAGTGCAGTTCACACAGCGCTCGGTTCGCAAAGCACTCCTCTCCCTGGACATCCACAAGTCGAGTGGGCCTGACGGAATCCCCCCAATTGTGCTGAGGACGTGTGCTCCAGAGTTGGCACCGGTTTTAACGCGTCTTTTCCGGTACTCCTACTCCCTAGGCGTAGTCCCAAAATCATGGAAGACTGCTTTCGTCCACCCGATCCCTAAAAAAGGCGACCGCTCAGACCCGTCCAACTACCGGCCAATCGCCATCACCTCCTTGTTCTCCAAAACAATGGAGTCCATTGTAAACTGCCAGCTCATGAGGTACCTTGAGGATCACCAGCTGATTAGTGACCGCCAATACGGTTTTCGCCGTGGTCGGTCAGCTGGTGATCTTCTGGTCTACCTCACTCACAGATGGGCGGAGGCAGTAGAGTTCAAGGGGGAGGCATTGGCCGTTAGTTTGGACATTGCGAAGGCCTTCGATCGGGTTTGGCACAAAGCTCCCTTCCTATGGGCTTCCCGAGAAATTGTGCGATTGGATCACCAGCTTTCTTGCAGATCGGAGCATCAAGGTCGTTGTAGACGGTGCAAGCTCCGATTGCAAGCCTATTAATGCTGGTGTTCCACAGGGCTGCGTGCTATCGCCAACGCTGTTTCTTCTGCATATCAATGATATGTTGCATACCCGTAACATTCATTGCTATGCAGATGACAGCACTGGTGATGCTCTTTACACCGGCCGAGCCAATATTTCTCGGGAAAACGTCTCCGAGTGCCGGGACAAACTTGTGTCTGAAGTCGAGTCTTTGCTGAACAGAGTCTCGGATTGGGGACGACTAAATCTAGTCCAGTTTAACCCCCAGAAGACACAAGTTTGCGCGTTAACCGCTAAAAAGAACCCCTTTGTCGTATCCCCTCAGTTTCAAGGCACTCCCCTTGTTGCCTCAGCCAGTATCGGAATCCTCGGCGTCGACATATCGAGTGACGTGCAGTTTCGTGGTCACTTGGAAGGGAAGGCCAAATTGGCCTCTAAAAAGCTTGGCGTGCTCAACAGAGCGGGGCAGTATTTCATGCCGGCACACCGCCTGCAACTTTACAAGGCGCAGGTTCGACCGCACATGGAATACTGTTCCCATCTCTGGGCTGGGGCTCCCCAGTACCAGCTCCTTCCACTTGACCGCATCCAGCGCAGAGCGGCTCGAATCGTCGACGACCGAGTGCTTTCCGATCGGCTCGATTCACTGGCGTTGCGAAGAGATGTTGCATCTCTTTGCGTATTTTATCGCATCTATCACGGGGAGTGCTCTGAGGAATTGTTCGGATTAATCCCAGCCGCCAAATTTCGTGAACGCACGACACGGCAAACGTCCCGATACCATCCACACCATCTGGATGCTTGGCGGTCCACCACTGTACGTTTCACAAGGAGCTTTCTTCCACGTACAACCTCTCTGTGGAATAGTTTATCACCGGCGATTTTTCCGGACCGATACGACCTGGGGACCTTCAAGAAAAGAGCTTACTCCTTTCTAAAGGGCCGGCAACGCACCCGCAATTCTCCTGGTGTTGCGGTTGATCATGGGCGGCGGTAGTCACTTAACATCAGGTGAGCCGCATGCTCGTTTGCCCCCTCTTCTATAAAAAAAAAAAAAAAAAAAAAAAAAAAAACCCATAGATAACAAGTAATAGGTTACTTGTAACCTATAGGTAATAAGTAATAGATTGGGATTACGATTACAATAATTATAGGTAACAATCGTTTAGTCTAGTATGATATGACGTCACGAGTGGTCAAATTCGTGTGGTAATAACTTTGGCTAAAAAAGCATAATTTTTAATACGTGCTTTTTCTGTAGTTAAAGTTAGACAACGTTACTGACTTAGGTCAATGTTCTCAATATCCGCTCTATAAACTTATAATTTTTTTGGATTACTTAATATCTATAGCATCCTCCCACAATTGCGTGCACTATAAGAGGGTGACACTGAAAGTTCTTAAAAAATCAAAAACTGAACAAATTAGCAAGTTATTTGTTTCTTTTTATATATTTTCAAAATAGTGTCCATTTATATCAATACATTGGTGCATCCGATGGAACCACTGAGAAAAGCACTTTGTCCACTTGTCCTTACGGGGTGTCTCTTTGTCGCCAATTTAATCGTAGCCACTGCTTTCTCGGCGTCCATAAAATGTTTTCCTCGAAATTTTTCTTTTATTTTCGGATATAAATAAAAATTACAAGGTGCGAGGTTGAGGTTATAGGGCGGGTGACCCAGTAATTCAATGTCTGACATCGCCAAGTAGTCGATTGTTTGCTTGGCGATGTGCGACGAGGTTTTGTCGTGGTGAAGGAGGATCCTACTGCGAGATGGTTTCTCCCAAACTTTTTCCAAGACAAGTGACAAATAATTGTTAGTGTACCACTCTGCAGGAACTGTTTTCGATCCTCTAAAACTAGCTGCAGCATGGCCATACCACGTATAAAACTCAAGTATCTCGGATTTTCACATATTGTTGTGCTTTTTTTTGATAACATCCACTTGTTTTTCCCACGAAAAATTTTGGTTGATACGGTTTTAATTATTATTACAATACACGCTTTGAGCATTGCATCTGTGGCCTTCGGTCTTTCCTTGCAGAGAGAAGGCCTATTTGTGTTTGTGTATCCTCATTTTTAACCTATATTTAGGCTAATGTCGACAGCAAAGACTCCCATTGATTGAATTTCAGATGGTAGAAAGATGAGTTGGGACTTTAATTCATGTAATGAGGCATAATAATTTTTCGTTCACTAAATCTCTCTAGTAAGAACTGAAGTGACGTTTTATTAAACAATGTGGTTTTTGATAAGTTGGGTTTTTAATAAAATTTTACCCTATTCGGCTTCTTGAGAAAAATGACTTAAACATGCTTAATAAATGTAGAGCCAATCAAAAGGCACAGCCAGTGAACGTATTAGAATACGATATCTTATACTTAAAGTTTAAACTGGCTGAACATCAGTTAGGCAGCGTATAGACTACTTAATAAAACATCTCCATAAAGTACATTTTCGATTGGAACATTTATTTTGACGGCTCCGTGGCTTGGCATTTATCTGCGGCACTTGGGACCGTGGGTTCGAATTCGGCACGAAATAAAGTTTTTGTATGACCTATAAATAATTGTCCCAAGCTGCTTCTAAGTGAAAAACCTAGTGTAAGGGTAACATTTTGAAATTTCAAATTGCAGAGCGCACAGCCGTCCCTGAGGAACAAAATAGAATACTTCGTTTTCATTAAAAAGGGTCTCTGATTGTCTACACTCACTATATGAAACACAGCATCATCGAGCTTGCAATTTCACGATTGCATTTTATGACAGCGTGATCCTCCCCCACTCGAGCAGACCTTTTCGTGCTACAACCATAGTATAGAAGCAGTTTGGCTCTACCCTATAAAATAGGTGAATTTAGAGAAACATTGTGTGGGTATTCTATATCCCAATTTAATATCAATTTCACTTGGTTGTATCGTTTATTTATTGCAGGAGGGAGGAAAAGGAAAGTACTTTCCCCTCTTAGACATAATTTACGGAACTGATCCAATATATTAAGCAGAATAGTTCAGAAACAGACAACGTATTTTAGGATGCGGTCGATGTTCAGTTCATTTCCATGATTGTGGCGTTGTTACAAAGCTATCACAGATGTCACGGGCAACACTTCCAACGTAATATAGTCAAATCATAAGGTAATGCAATGATAAAATTCTTAAATTCACGGAGGGCGGCGGGAATCGAATCCAGAGAACAGGTTGTTCGTGTACTGTGAAATTTTACCACGACTTAAAAATAAGATTTTAATTAATTTTGCGTTCTAAAAGAATAAAAAAGTTGTCATTGCTTTTATGATATATTTTTTAATCTATGGGATATTTAATCTACGTTCAGCTGTAGACTTTAATAAGCTGTAACGATGATGATGATTTTTAAATACTTTAGCATTTACTAATTTTCTTAAGAAAGAAAGAACATATTTATTTATTGCTACAACTTGCTTTAACCAAACATTATTTCTCAATTTTCATTATTCATTTTCATGTTATAAATTTTCTATCAGTGTCCGTAACCTAAAAGTGAAATATAAAGAGCAGAATTTTATGTACGTAATAAAAAAAATCAACAAGACATTTACAAGAACAATGTTCACGATGGAAGTCGTGTAACTTCAATATTAATGAATACACTCGTATATTCCGATGAACAAAAATTTGCCCCACTTTCAATTAATGCAAGCCAATATAAACACATTACTGCAAATATAAAGACGATAATGGAATGTGTAAAATTTTCAATAAAGTTGCTTAAAAGGATTTTGCCGCTCGTACATTGTTCAAGACTCGGAAAAGGGTTGCAAGCTCATTCAACTTCCGCATTACATTATAATGGAATCTTTGTTAAAGTAATTAAAAAGAACGAAGCTTATTTATGGTTCGGTCTTTACTATCTACTTTATTAGAAGTGAGAGTGTTCGGAAACAGTACATCGTGTTTTACACAATATGTATTAGTGTGTGTTTGAAAACGACTAACAACTAGAGACCAAAATCAATCCAAACATATGATATTAAATTCCGCTGATTTGTAATGGGAATCAGTAATATCGATGCTAAGGTACCTTTTTATAGAACAAGGGTAACAGATGAGCAGAGCACACAGTCCACCTGGTGGTGGTAAATGGAATATCTATTATCGTTTAATAATAAAAATGCAGATATATTATATTGTTACCCCCGAGGACTAAGATATGTAGAATGCTTCTTCTACCGGAAAAGGGAATCTCCGGTTCACTACACACTATACGACACAGCAGAATTAAATTGCTATACTACTCTGGTATTCTGTGAGAGTGTGATCCTGCGAGTGGTCCTTCGTTCTACCACCTTAACCCATAATTCACCACCGTAAGTCCATGGGACTCACCACATTTTTCAGCAAGTAAAATCTATTTAATTTTTTGCGTTTGGAGTAGTGCTATCCGGGTACCTTTATGCAGTAAAGTACGGGACGAACAGGAAAGCGTTCGTATGGGCACGTTAAATGCAAAGGTTTATTAGATAAGTTTTTCCCAAAATACTACTTTGTATATAATAAATATGCTATCAGTGAAGTGCAAAACAAATAATACAGATAAGTAAACAATTAAATGGGTGTTCATTTCAAAAATTAAAATATAAGTCACTGAGAGTCATGGTGGTGATTAGTGGGAATGTAATAAGGGTAGTGGATTAAGGATTAGAATTAGAAGGACACATAAACTCATATAATTTTAATGGTCTTCGGTGGTTTAGTCATGTGGAAAGAATGAATAAGGAAAGAGTGACAAAGAAAATTTATTTTACAGAAGTGAATGGCAGAGTTGGAAAGGGACGTCCTAGGTGAAAATGTATCAACCAAATTGGCGATTTATTGAAAACGGGCCAAATTAGGAGTACCCTTAACCGACGAGCATGTATGCATGTATGTATGTATATGGATATGAAGGAGGCGAGAGAGGTGTGTATTTAGTTTTAATGGGTCCCACTCTATAGATTTAATATAACTGTTATGTGATAACTGTCATATATGCCGTTGTTAAACAAGGACTATATAAGATGATGATGAGAGTATATTGACGTCTAAATTTTATAGGTGTATAACCATCTTGACTGTTTAAATCTATTTTAACTTAAAGTAGAAAATCGAAGAAATTTTTAACACGTACAAAAAGTAACAAATTCAAATGATTTGTTGTAATTATTTATTAATGTTAATAATAAATTTAGTGTTCAGACTAAAACAGTAGTGCAGGCCCTATCCAGATCCTACGCAGAAATCCTAAACACATGCCAACGTTTTCTTTTACACCCTAGTTTGACCGATAGAGAATGCCACATACCATTAAGTCCGCCCTATGTACAATTTAGGATGTTACATTTAAGCTTCTTAATAAAAACAACTATTAGCCTTAACAATAAAAACAGATTTAATTCTGTTACTGGATTCAGATCTCTTATATAATAATATAATAATAATATTCCACAACTATCATACAACGCCATCTAGTCCCAAGCTAAGCAGAGCTTGTGTTATGGGTACTAGACAACCGATAAACATACTTATATATTTCTAAATACATAAATATTATAGAGAAATTACACCCAGACACAGAACAAATGATCGTGCTCATCACACAAACATTTGTCCTGGGTGGGAATCGAACCCACGACCTCCGGCATAGCAGTCAGGGTCACTAACCACTAGACCAACAGGCCTGTCAATTATATTGTTTACTATATTTGATAAAAGTTAAATGAACCCGTTTTGTATGTCAGTATATATATATATATATATATATATATATATATAAATTCTATGCAGTTATTCAAGCTTATTTTGATTAAGTTTCGATTACTAAAAAGAAGTAATTTTTAAAACTTTAACATTGTAGCCTGGATTTCGACAATGCTGTTAGACCAACATTGGCAAAAGCGAGGCTTTAGATAATTATTTTAAATGTAAACCTAATGAACAAATAATTAAAATGGATGGAATCTGGAGAGTGACAGAAAGTAAATAGAATGTTTTGATTAATTTCTGACGTGAAGCACCGACGCTACGGTAAGTCTGCAGTCTGCGAACATATTCAAGATCGTCCTCACCATTACATTCGATTTGATAAACCACAAATCCTCGCAAAAGAACACCGATTCCTACCAAGGATGATGACGCGATACTATTGAAATTAAAAAACATCCAAATTTTAATAGACAAGATAAATGGGTGCTTTCATCTGCTTGGAATCCTATAATTAACAAAATTAAACCCAAACCCAAGCACACCATTTACCACTGCAAGACTTCATGTTACTATAAGCTCGTTTTGCGTAAATCGGACCAAAAATTTATATTCAAAAACTGAAGGTAGCCGGGCTAACTATGACATTGGGACGTCAAACATATCAGTCCCCCCGTGACCATGGGCGCTGTAAAGCACCCGAAACGTTGGGATAATAAAAATAAATTAAAGCAATTAAACGCGATAAAATCCGTAAATTATAGTTTTATTCAATGTGTAGTGTTTGCGTAAATTTAAGAAATCATTATTTTACAACGTGGTTTTACTATTTGAAGTTTGATAACGATACTAATGTACGAGATCAAAGTTTTGTATACAATGTTCTCAATAGCCGCTCCATAAACCTTCGAATTTCTTTATGGTTACCTAATTTGGAGAGCACCTCGCTCCTTCTTACCATTTACCAATAAAACCAACACAAACACCCGCTAATCCATCCAGGTATTTTAAGTGTTGCATAGAAGAGACGGTGGACGGTCGTGTAATGGCGGTGTGAAAATATCCACCACTCCATATCGTCCTGTGCACGTAAGAGGCGACGGAGATAAACTAACCAGGAGACGGGCAGAAGCATCTTCCGAATAATGTCCAAAAAAAATTAAAACTGTGGATGCCCCGCCTGCCAAGTCTATGGTAAATATCCTCCACTACAAGGCAATCCATGGGGAATCCTATGTTCAGCAGTGGACTTTGATGGGATGTAGTGAATGATAAAAGAGATGGTTACATCACCATTTATCGTAGGGTATGAACTGTCTAGCATTTGGTCCAGTCACCTCTTACGAAGCCTACTAGGTCAAAGTCGTGACCTCTAGGTATTGATATTATTCCCCGTTACGCTTATGCTTACGAGGCAATACATGCCGTATTGTAAATTTTATTTCATTTTATTATTGGTGGGTAATTTATATTTGTTGTATAAAAAAGGACTACAAGAACAGAATCATTTTTTTTTGAAATTATAAATTTTTTATAAAAAAACACCTATATGTTAATACTCATTTTTTCTCATATTTAAGCTAATCCTTGCCGACATAAAGGATTGAATGATTTACAGATGGTGGATAGAGATAATATTCTTTCGTTCACCAGATGTCGCTAAGCTCAGTAAGAACTGAGGTGAAGTATGATTACGCGATGTCATATTGGAGAAGTTTGGTTTAAAAAAAAAAGATAATTTATTTATTAATAATAATTTTACTGGTATATATACGGTTTGTTCCTTAATATTTTTCCGCTTTTAGGAACGTCTGTAGTTTGGTATATTTATTTCTAATCTAATCAATATAGAAAAATATAACAAAATAAAATATAACTAATAATGCAATAAAAATATTAAAAATTACATTTTACTAACAAAATAATCTTCCCCGTTATGTATAATATTTCGCCTTGTTCCTAAGAGGTGTTTTAAACGTGCTAAAACCATGCTGCAACTATATCAATAGTATAGAAAGTTTAAGACTAGTACCACGATACACCAGAGAATAGAGAATAGAGAAATGGCTCGACCCGGGAAGGACCACACTTTCTCCTGTTATTCGGAGAGAGCGTGGTCCTTCCCCGCAGATAAAATAGCAGCTTAATGCTGTGTGATATATGTAAAGTACCTTAGACCCTTTTTGCTGGTAACAAGGCATTTGATGTTAGTCCTCACGGGCGATAATGAATCTGGATTTTGAATCGTAATCGAGGATAGATGTAGATGTCTATGGGCCACAGCAACCATTTACTATCAGATTGACTCGTTTGTCATCCTATCCTATAAAAAAAGAGGCACTGCCATGGTGGCAAAAAAAGGAATGAATTCTCTCATTTTTGCGCTCGCTCAAATGATGTCGGGAACTGTGACGGAACTTATCATAGAGTTATAATAAGTTAGTGTAAGTTCGTTTGACATTTCAATTTTATAAAAAACGTAATAGGTAAATAATTAATATTTATTTGTATACCCGTTTCAAATGCCCATATATTGTTACAAAGTTAACAGAAAACAAAATTAATATTGAACAAAATTTAGACCTTGTGCAATTTGACATAGTTAAGGTATACTGCGAATTGAAATGACAATGAACGTATTATAATACGATGTACTTGATTTTAATGTTTAAACTTTCTGAAAGTGGGCTAGGTAGCTTTTGAAATACTTTTTGAAACATTTCTATACAGTACATTTTCGCCTGGTACGTTTATAGTGACGGTTCCATGGTACAGTAGCTTGGCATTAATTTGCGGCGCTGAGGGCCACGGGTTCGAATCCGGCACGGAAGAAGTATTTGTATAGACTACAAATAATTGTCCATACGAACGTCTTAATATTTGTTCTTGGAATCGTATATATGTGAACTTTCTCTTTTACAAGAGAAAATCCTAGTGTTATGGTAACGATTTGAAAATTCAAATTGCAGAGTGTGCTGCCACCCCTGAGGATTAAAATGGAATACTTCGTTTTTATTAAATAGGGTCTCCGGTTCTCTTCATTCAACATAGGAAACACAACAGCATCAACCTTACAATTTCACGTTAGTATTATATGCGTGATTCCCCGGTCGAGCCGACCTCTTCATGCTACAACCACACTATAGTTTCAGTACGACTTTACCACGTTAAATAGGTGAACTTTAGAAATATTATGTGGTTATTCTATATTCCAATAAATTACTTATTTCACATGCTTGGAGCGTTTAATTTATGGAAGTCGTCGTTATTTATGGCGGTAGGAAAGAAAAGGGGAGATATTTCCTCGCTTAGATCGAATATACGGATCTGGTCTTATATTTTAAGCATAATTGATAAAAAAAATTCGATAGCGTATTTTCGGATTCAGTCGATTTTCAATTTATATCCATGATTGTGGCGTGGTTACAACATCGTCACACATGTCACGAGCAACACTTTCAGCGTAATATGTCATATCAATAAATAATGCAATGATTGAATTCTTAAATTTACCGGGTACCAACGGGGGTCGAACCAAGGTTGCTTGCTTACCGTGAAATTTACAGCGGGCGCTAAGCCCCTGAGCTAACACGGCTTAAAAAATAAGATATTAATTAATTTTGCGTTTGAAAGCTTATCATTTCTTTTATATGATAGATTTTATAAATCTACGGGAAGGCCTATGTTCAGAATGATTTGATTGATTGTAATGATGATGAGAATGATTTTTTAATACTGAGCGTTTACTAAATGTTTAAAGAAAGAAAGAACGAACTGATTTATTTATTGCTGCAACTTGCTTTTACAAAACATTATTACTTAACATTTATTATTCATTTTCAATTTATAAATGTCTATCGGCGTCCATTACCTAAAAAATCAAGTAAAAAGAGCATGAATTTTACGTACGCAATAACAAGATTCAACAAGACATCTACAAGAATAATGTTTACGATGGAAGTCGTGTAACTTCAAAATTAATATGTATACATTAATTTTGAAGTTACACGACGTTTATACGTGGTAGTTTATACTGTATTCACGTTTTATACGTGGTAGAGCCATGCTGCAGTTATATTAGTAGTATAGTTGTAGCACGAATGGGTCGGCTCGACCGGGGAAGGACCACGATCTCACAGAATACCAGCGTGAAATAGTAGCTTAATGCTGCTGTATTTCGTATGGTGAGTGTAGAGAACCGGAGACCCTTTTTACTGGAAACGAGGCATTCCATCTTAGTCCTCACGGGTGACAACGTATCTGCATTTTGATTCGTAATCGAGGATAGATGTAGATGTCTATGGGCCACAGTAACCACTTACCATCAGGTGGACTGTGTGCTCGTTTGTCACCCTATCATATAAAAAAAAAAAAACACGACTCGGTCGGGAGTGTATACTCTTATATCCAGACCAACAAATTTGCACCACGCTTTCAATTAATGCAAGCCAACATATATATATATATATATATATATATATATATATATATATATATATATATATATATATATATATATATAAATTACGTGTCACGTTGTTTGTCCGTGATGGACTCCTAACCTACTTGTTTTAATCAAATTTGAACATCGTGTGCAGTTTGGTTCAACTTGAGAGATAGGATAGTTATTTTGCCCATGAGTGCCCACAATTTTTTTTGCGAATTTAAGGATTTTCAATAGAACATGACAAAGGGTCTTCGAAAAGGGCAGAACAACGTCTGCCTGGCAAGCTAGTATCTTATAAGACATTGCAACCTTTTATTAAAATAATATGTGAATCTAGTATGAAAACGTTATACATTGATGCTGATTAAACGACGAGGACTTACAACTAGAGACCAAAACCAACCCAAATATTTGATATTAAATCCTGTTGACTTGTAATGGGTAACAGAAATACCGATACTAGGGTCTTTTTTTATAGAAGAAGGATAACAAACGAGCACACAGTCTACTCGGTGGTGGTAAATCGAATATTTATTAATCAAAATTCTGGTATCTTGCCACCACTGAGGTCTAGACATAACGAGTTTTCAGGAAGGTAGAGCCAAGCTACATCTATATTATGGTTGTAGCATGAATGGGTCGGCTTCACCGAGTTAGGACCACGCTGTTACAGAATACCAGCATCAAATGGAAACTTAATGCTGTTGTGTTTCGTATGGTGAGTGAATAAAACCGGAGACTATTAACTGAAAATGGAGTGTTCCATCTTAGTCCTCAGGAATTATAACGCAAATGTATTTTTATTCCTTATTGAGGACAAACTTAGATGTCTGTGAGTCAAAGCATTCACTTACCATCAGGTGGACTGTTTGCTCATTTGTCACCCTTATTTTATAAAAAAATTACCTCGTTTCCAGTAAAAAGAGTTTCCAATTGTCTAGACTTAACAGACAAAATACAGCAGCATTAATTTCCTATTCAGCACAGAAATTCTGAGAGAGTCTGGGGCTTCCCCCGTCAAGTCAACCTTTTAGTTCTACAACTGTAATATTAAAGCATATAAAGGCTCAACTACATAAACACTGGAGGAGTTACACTGAGTAGAGTCAACAAATTCAGATATCTGGGACAATGCGTCGCCGTGGATCTCTCTGACAATTTGATGTAAGATGTAATATGCTTGCCTGCAGGTTTATTAGGTGTACGAATAAATTTGAAATAACATTATTTAAAGCTTTCTGTCAGACATTCTACACCTGCAGCCTGTGGACGAAGTGTACTCGCCGAGCTCTCAATACGCTACGTATTCAGTACAACAATGGATTCATGTTGATGTTGTTGGGGCTGCCACGTTTGTGCAGCGCATTACGTATGTTTGCTGAGACACGCACGGATATCTTTGCAGTAATATTACGCAAAAGAATAGTCTCCATGATGCGTCGCGTGCGAGACAGCACCACTGGCCTCCTAGCTTCCATATATGGAAGGCAAGGCTGCCCTGTGATGAGGTACTGGAACACAGTGCGTATGGATTCCAGGTCCAATATGTTTAATGATAAATAATAATTTTTGTGTTGTATAGTATATATCTGTATTCAGTGAATTTACTTACCCCTAATTTTGAAGTTTCTAAGTTTAAAGTGTACTAACAAAACATTTGTATAGACCTGAATAATGGAATAAATAAAAAAAATATTTTTTCATAAATTGCCTTATATTTACTTTAGTTGAATAATTGCCTTATAGTCTTTGTGTAACCGAGGAGGTTTAATATGCTTTAATGATGATATCGATGAAGAATACTATGGATAGTGATGTCATATTTTTAATGTTATAATAAACAATTGTAAAAATTTATTTTAACTGAAATAAGAAAGTCGACCAAGTTTATGCACTTTTATAAAAGTGGCTAATTCAAATTATGTGTTTTAGTTATTTATTAATGTTAATGACAAATATCCATTTAGAGTAAAAAAGAAAGTAATCAATTTGTTATTGACGTAACTCGTATCTCAGATAAAATTGATATAACATCAAATACGTATTATCCAGGACAAGCAAGTGTATAGCCTTCTTGACAATAGGCGATGTCATTTAGAACTGTAATGTCAAAATCAACATAGTTTATAACTCAGTAAAAATAAATCTACTAATAATAACTCGTCTTATACGCTTTTGCAGGATTGCCAAATTTAGACATAATGTCAGAGAATAGAAATAATAATTTCTGTTATAAGATTATTTGCAACCGGCGTTCAAACCAAAACCCACGATTAAGAAATCTTTCCACTAATATTTAATCATCAATACTTTTTATTAAACTGAAGTAACAAACGAATTCGAGTCCACCAGATCGTAAGTGGCAGTCTAGTCTTATGTACATTCGCAGGCACCTTCAAACAAAAAAGCTAGAGATACATTGTCTGTACTAAGGGTTAAGATAGAATGTCACACGTTCTGTAATTATACCGGCACTCCATACGATTCAGACTAAAATACAATAGTAAAGACACTGTCCAGGTCGACTTTTAATCAGAAAAGCAACACCTAGAAACTTAATTGAGATTTTGTTTTCTACATTAGACTAAAAGTCACCCTTTTTGTATGAACGAGTATACAAAAATTCTACGAAGTTATTCAAGCTTTCAATAAAAGAGTCGAAATCTGATTTACAATTTCGCTTTCATGCCCAAACCAAAATCTGCACTTAATGAGATTAAAAAGTTTTGATTACTTAAAACGAATGAATTTTAAATATTGTAGCCTCGATTTCGACAACATTAGCGAAACAGCGTCTTGAGATAATTATTGTAAATGTAAACCAAATGGACAAATAATTGAAATGGATGAATTCTGGAGAGTGAAATAAAATGTTATGGTTATATTCTTCAGTTTGGTGGTTTGATGTAAAATAACAGCGCCACAGAATGATTCCTAATCATTAAGCAAAGTTTATTCAGCCAGTACATATAATATGACAATATGTTTATAATATACATTATTTATAACCATACTAACAGAACTGCAAAAACGCTCTATTTAGCCTTCTACTTTAATATTATTTTATGATATTATTTATCGTGGTAGAATTGTGCTGTAACTACATACCATTTGTAACACGAATGAGTCTTCTGCACTGTGGAAAGATCACGCCCTTGCAGAATACCAGCTTAATAATGCTGTATTTCATATGATGAGTGTAAAAGATCGGAGATCGTAGTGTAGAGATATGATTAGTATTTAATATTACATTCGTTCCATGTTATCTGTTTTCGAATAAGCGGAATGGATTTTTCTGCCTCTCGAGTGGTGTGACAATTCTCTCTAGAATGGTAGAGGCCACGTAGAGCGAAGTATATCAGCAGACTTTTAAAAAATACTTAAATAAAATATATAAAATACATTTAGCAAGTAAATATTTTCATATTACTTCATAAAGAGAAAAAGAATAAGCGAGCAAAGCATACTCCATCGCTTAATGTCCAGTCCCCCCCCCCCCTCTTTTACATGGTAGAGGAGTTAAGTAGAACGCTACCCTAGGTAAATATTTAATTTTTTAACTTGTTGATGTAACCGTTTTAATTCTTCAGTACTTGCAAACTATTGAACTATCAAAAATATATTTTATCATTTGAGGCTTCCAACGAATATTTCAATAAGAGGTAAATGGGTAGCTGCTGTAAGACTGAGCCGAAATAAACCACAATAGCAGCCATTCTGTTAACTTGATAGCAGTTACACGTATGGGCCGGATCGAACCGGCGGGAGGGAGGGGGGTAACTCACAGAATAGCGTGAAGTAGAGGCTTACCTGTGCGTTTCGGTTGGTATGCGCAGGTGGCCCGAGGCCAAATTCCCCCTCCCCTTAACATGTTAGCGGAATCAAATAAGAAACTACTGCAGGTGCGTACCAGCACCCCTGGTGACGAAAAATCCCTCGCTGAGTATCCACACCGACCGGGCCTGGGCTGACGCATCGATTTCTCGCGATGCAAATACCAGCACTCTTAAAAATAAGTATAATCCTCCATCCAAGTCCTTCAAAAGTGTCATTGCCACGGCAAAGTCAGAGCACATCGGCAGGATTGGCAAGAAACTGGTTCGACTTGCTTCAGGAACACGTGAATTTTTGTCTCTCGCCAAGGCTGTCCTAAGAAACTTCTGTCAAACATCTCTCTTATCTCTGCACAGGGAGGAAGACTCACTGGACCAGGCCGCAAAAGGTAAAGCCGAACTTTTAGGCTCTGTTTTTACGCTCAACTTGACTTTAAATGACGTGGGGAACACTCCACAGACCATCCCACGGTGTGATCGATCTATGTCTGATGTGCGATTCACACGGTGCTCAGTATGTAAAACACTCCTCTCCTTGGACACCCACAAGTTGAGTGGGTCTGAAGAAATCCCTCAATAGTGCTAAGGACATGTGCTTCCGAGTTAGCACCATTGCTAACGCGTCCTTTACGGTACTCCGACTCCATAGGCGTAGTCCTGAATTCTTGGAAAACAGCTTGAGTGCATCATTTAGAGCACAAAAAAGCGAACGCTCAGCTCTATCCAACTAGCAATAGTCCTGTACTATCGCTATCACCTCCTTGTTCTCCAAAATAATGGAATCCATTATAAACTGCCAGCTCATGTGGTACCTTGAGAATCACCAGCTGTTTAGTGATCGCCAGTATGGTTTCCGTCGGGATCACTCAGCTGGTAATCTTCTGAGTTACCTTATCCATAGATGTACGGAGGTAGTAGAGTCAAAGGAGGAGGCATTGACAGTTAGTTTAGACATAATGAAGGCATGGATGATATCTCGCTCTGAAACCAGAAAACTTCACGTCGATGCCCCCATTAGTTAGATCTGATGGTCGGTTTGCATTTGATAACTTGAAAAAGGCCGAATACATGGCGGATGGTATCGAGAGCCAATGCTCTCTCAGCACTCTGTCAGTCGACCCCATTCACCTGAAAAAGGTGGACGAGGAAGCGGCTGATTTAACCGCCTTAATATCAACGGACGATCCACTCTTGCCCATTAACTTCGATGAGGTTAAAACCACCATTAAAAATCCTACACCCTGGAAAGCGCCAGGCGCTGATGTTATTAATATCAAGGTCCTTAAAGCCTTACATTCCAAATTCAATTCTAGTGGTCATCTTCAATGTCCTTCTATCCACGTGCACATTCCCGGACATGTGGAAAGATGCTGATATAATCGGTATTCATCAACCGCATAAACCAAGAGATAGGGCTTCTAACTATCAGAGCACATCATCCTCAGCCCTCTGAAGGAAGTAGCAATTATTAAAAATTTGATTGCAACGAGCAGTTTCGCTTTCGAGCCAATCACTCCTGTGTCCAACAGGTGCATCGCCTCACGGAGCACATTTTAGATTACAATATAAATTCAAGCAGGCGCACTGCATATACTCGTACTCTATTGATCGATGTGGCAAAGGCCTTTGATAAAGTCTGGCACAATGGACTAGTTTATAAACTTATTCATTTGGGGGTGCCGTTAAAACTAGTCAAAGTTGTTCAAAACTTTCTGAGTAACAAAACCTTTCGTTTCCAGGTAGAGGGGACTTTCTCCTCTCCCAGACCCTTTAGAGCAGGAGTCCCCCAGGCTCAATGGTGTCTCCAACCCTTTACTCACTCTATGTGAGTATTATATTCCCAAAATACTGGATGCTCATCTCGCACTTTACGCGGATGATGCAACAATATACTCGTCAGATAGCAGCCCATTTAGGGTATGCATTCGACTCCAAACTGTAGCCTAACGCATTAGGCGATTGGTGCAGAAAATGGAGAATCGAAGTCAATCCCGACAAAAGCGAAGTTTAATATGGAAGTCGGAAAACGGAAAAACACTCCCTCTATGATATGATGAGTCTTATTCCATGGGTTAAAAAGGTGAAATACCTGGGGGTAACATTAGATCATGCAATTAGCTTCTCTCATCATATAACAGCCGTCATAAACAAGGTGAAATTTGTAGCATATCGCTTTATCGCCTTAACAAACAAGCGCAGCAAACTGTCCTTAAGACACAAGCTGCATCTATATAAAACCAGTGTACGTCCAGTCATGACCTAGGCAAGTATAGTCTTTGCACATGCCCACCCCTGTCAAATTCGGCGACTTCAAATTGTCCGAAAAAAGTTCCTGCGTCGAATCACAGGAGCTCCACTTTATGTGAGGAACGTGGATCTCCACCGTGACCTCAAACCACCAACCATTTCTTTTTATCTTAAGGAATTATCATCTCCACTTTATGTGAGGAACGTGGATCTCCACCGTGACCTCAAACCACCAACCATTTCTTTGTATCTTAAGGAATTATCCTTAAGATACTTCGATTCGATTGAAGACCATCAAAATCCGTTGGTGGTGGAGGTGGGTTCGTACTCCCCAGAGAGGGATGCTACCCCCACCAGAAGACGTCCCAAGAACGTTCTTCTAGATCCCGATAACGAGATCAATTCCATGAATAGGTTACTCCCGTCCGCCCCTCCTTAGTAGAAGGAACCCCTAGTGACACAACACACACTTATTCAGACATTACACTAATAATTTTTTAGTTGCGACCCGTTTCCACACATTACTATAGTGGTTCAAGCCGAGGTTTGTACCTCCTTCAGAGGGGCCCTTGAATCCCATCGAGCCCCTTCCTTGCTTGAGGAGTCGGGGTGCCTCGGGATCGTTGCACTCAATCCTCGTAGCTCGTGGGTCCTCACTTACGTGTCTAATTCGAAGAAGCTGTAAAGACCGCAGGGCCAATAGCATACACTTTAAAAAAAGACCGAGGCAGTATTAAATTGGCGATACAAGTGAAGATTACGAAGCGAAATAAAGTGAGCTAAAGTGTTTAATATGATTAATTATTAGTATTACTAAAGTATCAATTTTGGTAATTCAATCGGCAGTTTATATTGTCACAAACACTAAGCTCGTTACACTATTAACGCTGGTGTACCAAAAGGCTGCGCTATTTGAGTATTTTATCTCTCTCTGAGTATACATGTATTGGGAAATATAAATATGGATATCCGTCACGTTGAAGGTCTGGTCATCTATAACACAAGAATTACCCTAGTACGATCACCAGACTCTCACAAAGGTCACAACCGTATTTTTAAGTATTAGTATGTAACTTTATACCTTTGTGAACAGGCAATAAAAATGATTATATTATTAAAGAAAATGTTTGCGACTAATACAGTTACAGTTATTCAATTCTAACGATGCTCTTTGGTACAAATATTGCTACAAGCTGGTATTCCAAACAAAAATTCATTCTTGTTTTTCTTCCTAAGCCCTTCAAATTTCACTGCTGGACATGGAACTTCCTATTTGTAAAGAGATTTTGCCTCAACCATCACGCTTGGCCAGCGAATTGGCTTAGTGTATCTAGATGTAAAGTAATGATTATAATGCCATCTGTTGGAATTACCTGATGGAAAGCGGATATTGGATTCCAAAGACTCTGCTGCAACGTTGTGCAAAGGTTTTTTTAAATAGGATATTGGTGACAAGCGAGCACACTGTCCACCTGACGGTAACTGGTTGCTGAGGCCCATAGATATCTACTTATATCATAGATTATATCAAAATGCAGATGCGTTATCACCCGTGAGGGCTAAGATAGAACGCTTCGTTCCCCCAGTAAAAAGCGTCTCCGGTTCTGTACACTCACCTAATGGAACACAGCAGCGTTGATCAGCTACTTTTAGCTGGTATTCTGAGAGAGTGCGGTCCTTCCCCGATCGAGCCGACCCATTCGCGCTACAACTATACTACAAATATAACTGCAGCGTAGCTCTACCACG
Organism: Parnassius smintheus behrii; assembly: GCA_036936625.1. Lineage (NCBI taxonomy): Eukaryota > Metazoa > Arthropoda > Insecta > Lepidoptera > Papilionidae > Parnassius > Parnassius smintheus. The sequence goes on along the minus strand of JAUPFT010000019.1, from coordinate 44,139,949 downwards.
TACATAAATTAAAGATCGGTTGCCACCTTTGAGGAATAAGATGGAATGCTTCATGGCCTGTAAATATAAGAAATATAAGCTATATATATATATATATATATATATATATATATATATATATATATATATATATATATATATTATATACCATGTAGATACGCGGACCAAAACAGAGTAGTAAGAGGGTTGATAACCCAGATGAACTCTTAGGCAAAAACCAAGTCCTAGCCCCATCCTATACTTAGTGATAACAAATAAAAACTGGCCAAGAGCGTGTCGGGCACGCTCAGTGTAGGGTTCCGTAGTTCCCCGTCCGTCACAATAAGTGTTCCCACTTATAAGTTTAAAGGTGGGTATCCATTATGTTCTCGCTCCCGCAACTGCTCCCGGTAGTGGGTACTGTTATTTCCATCCAAGTTCAAAATGATTTTCCTAGAAAGTCCTTATAAAGTTCTACTTTTCAGATTTTTTTCATATTTTCTAAACTTATGGTTCAAAAGTTAGAGGGGGAGGGACACATTGTTTTTTACTTTTGGAGCGATTATTTCCGAAATTATTGGCATTATCAAAAAATGTTTTGAGTAGACCCCTATCCATTTTTAAATACCTTTTTGACAATACATCACACGTTAGGGTTGAAATTAAAAAACAATCACTTCCCACTTTACATATATTCTCTACCTAGTACAAAATCACTTCCGCTCTGCAACTTAATTTGATGCGGTTTTCATCTACAAACAGAATGATTCAAGAGAAAGGTTTTTATGTATCTATTATACATGTATATATTATCAATTTTGTAAATTCACCCCTGCAACGTTGAGAAAAAGTTCCGCTGGACCTCTTACTGATATTTCCTAGGACTGAGTTTCTTTTCCGAACCAGTGGTAAAAGTAAAAAATGTCATGTAATAAGAATAACATAAAATCTTTATTTAATAAAACATTATTCTATTTTATTCTAAGTATTTTATTAAATTTTACGTTATATTGTCAAAACTATTCCAGTCTCGTATTGAAATAACTTTGTTCTTGTCTTCTTTATTTTAACCACCGAATATCAAAACACAACATTTTAATTAATTTTCAGAAGTTACAGGACTCCCATTTCAAATAAATGTACCTACTGTAGGGATAGTAGTCCCATATATGCAAGGCAATTATTTTACTATTGTAGTTTTTGCGGTTGGCTGGAAAAATCGGAAAGGATAGGAGATGACACTTATTGATTTTAATGTGTGAAAATTAATTAGCTAAGAACCTCTAGAAAATAAGATAGTGTGAATTATGCAAAGGCATTCAAATATGAACGAGCGAGAGACAGGAAATGGCTGTCAAGATCTTAATTAATTACTCGTTTTCTATAGATAGGTAACCAGGCGCTTCATCTAGTGTGATATGAGTCCAACTTAGACTAAGCAACTAGACCACACTAGTTGAATTTGTTTGCAATATCGTCGGCTAAAAAAAATTCAAAAAAATGAACTTTGCGTGCTAAATTTTGTTATATTTCTTTGAATCCGTGTTTTTGCAATTTAAAGTTTGATAACGATACTGATGTACGAGATCAATTTTCTTGTATGACTGTCTGATTGAAAATTGATCCTCGATAGCCGCTCTATAAAAAAATTAATTCCTTTGGAATTATCTAATTTCGAGAGCATCTCCCTCTCTTCCACAATTGCACGCAATATCACTGCAAACACCACGGATTAGTGCGCTAAAGTGGTAATAGGGCAGCCGTATAGCTCGAAGAACCGACAACCGATAGAGAAGAAAGGTTCTCGAGTGACAACCTCGTATCGATAAATGCAATGTATGCCCTCCAGACCGACAACAACACAACTTGGTAAGATATGCAGGAAGTCGATGGATGCTGGTGGCTTAGGACCGTGCTTTATGGCATTCATTCGGGGAGGCCGGAATGGTTAATGATGTTGATGATCACTGTCGCCACTTTTATGCGTGGCGTAAAAGGGATAGCTATATTTACATCCACTGTAGACCATAATTTTTTTGCATTCGTCCAGTCATCTCTTACGAAGCCTACTAGGTCAAAGTCGTGACCTCTAGATATTGATATTGTTACCCGTTAGTCGCCTTCACCATATGGATTCCCGCGTAAGTTTCCCCAATTAATTAAATTTTATTTTACTTTAAAGTAAGTAAAGTTACAGCCTATATACGTCCCACTGCTGGGCACGGGCCTCCTCTCATTTCTGAGAGGGTTTTAGGGCAAGGAAATGTCCGCCGCGCTGACCCAGTGCGTGTTGGCAAACTTCACATGTCTTCGAAATATTCTTTTTCTTATTTCTCATATATACAGGTTTCCTCACAATGTTTTCCTTCACCGCCGAGCACGTGGTAAATCAGCACTTAAAATTGCAATTAACAATTTCATTGGTGCCGACGGGGATCGAACCCGGTTTGCTCGTGTATTGTGAAATTTACATCGAGCGCTAACCATCTGAGCTACCACTATTTTACTTTAGAGGGTTATTTTATATTTATTGTTTGAAACATATTATAGGAACAGATTCATATTATGACACTTAAAAATATATAATAACGGTGACAAACAGGCACACAGTTCACCCGCTGTTACGTAGTTGCTGTGGCCCATAGACCTCTACATCTTTCTTCGATTAAGAATCAAAATGCAGACGCGTTGTAACCTCTGATACCTAAGATGAAGTGCCTCACTCACCACCCATCATTAAGCTGCTATTTTACATTGGTATTCTGCGTGTGCTGCGACATGGCTCTACAACACATTAAGTCTCAGGAATCTCGGATTTTCTTATATTGTTGTGTATTTTTTTTTTCATATGATTTACTTCTCCTTCCCACGACAAATTCTGAATAATATATGTAATGTAAGCACAATCTTTGTCATAAACAAGAAACTGATTTTATTCAATTTCTAACTAATAATTTGGTAGAAATTCTTTTCTGGCTGCCCCGTCACTGGACCCATTGCTTTGTGGTGATTTGAGTTGTAAAAGAACCGGTGTTCTCAGACTTCCATCTTTCCTTGAAGTAGCTAATTCCCATTAGATGGACTATGAGCTCGTTTTTCACTCTTATATGTTTTATAAAAACAATTTTATGTTAATTCTATTTTTTTTTTAATTTATGTTTAAGCCAGTGCTTGTCGGCAACAAAGGGATGGAGTTCCTTGAAATCCTGTCCCTGTCTTGAGTTGTCCACTAGATGGTGGAACGGGGGAGTGAAGAATCAAATCGTGTATCAGTAATTATCCTATACTATTAAACGAGCAATTCTTGTATATATGTATATATATATATATATAATCGGGATCTCGGAAACGGCTCCAACGATTTTCATAAAATTTAGTGTCCAGGGAGTTTCGGGGATAATAAATCGATCTAGCTAAGATTTATTTTTAGAAAATGTCTTTTTGTCCGTGTTTTTAGGCAATTAAAAACTGCTACAATATAGTTAGAATAAGAAGGTAAATTTTGACAGTTTGGTAATGATTATAAATAGCTTATTGGTATAATGGGCGGTCACAAAATCGTAAAACCCCGGTTCGAGCCCAGACCGACCGACCGACTTTTTTTATTTTTTTTTTTCAAGTTTCTTTCTTTTTTGAGAAAATATATTTTTTTCGAGCCCTTTTTTTAGTATTTTTTAAAAACACGAAAATTTAAATAAAAATAATTGCACTCATGATTTTTTATTCAAATAACCAGTTCAGTTTTTTCTGTTATGTCGCTAAGATCAAAAAATATTATTTATAATTCATCAGTATGTAATTTGTATCTAAATATAATTTCCAAAACACACGAATTAAAAAAATCGAGCGAAAAATACCGAGCAAAGCTCGGTCAACCGGGTACTAGTAGTAACACGAATGGGTCGGATCAACCGAGGAAGGGCCAAACTCGCACAAGAATGCAACTATTAAAGAGCATATCGATTCTGATGTCTGTCATATGCTGAGTGTAGAGTACCGGAGACCATTTAATCTGGAAACGAGGCATTCCTTCTTAGTCCTCAAGGCTGGCAACGCAACTGCGTTTTGATTCATATCCGAGAATAGATGTAGATGTCTATGTGAAACAGCATCCACTTATCATCAGGTGGACTGTATGCACGTTTGTCAACCTTATTCTATAAAGATAATTGTAATTCCTGCGCTCGCTCTGCGGAACTTTTAATACGAGTAGTGAACTGTAAGGCTGTTTGACAGTTCAGTTTTATGATAAAACGTAATAAGTAATAAATATTCATTTGTATAACAGTTTTAAGTTCTCATAGAATATTGGTTATGAAGTTAACAAAAAGCTAAATTAATATAGAATAAAAAATAATTCGCAAAGTTAAGGTATTCTGCGAATTGAATAATTTATTTTACTGAAATTTATCTTCGTTTCTCTCTCTCTATCTCTCTCTCTCTCTCTTCCATATAGAAATAAGTTTCTATATTATGATTAATTTTTTTTTAACTTTTTTTAAACTTTTTTTTAAATCTTACTCAAATAAAAAATATAAAAGTAACTTAGTCCAAGCTAAACAAAAGAACTCCAAATGCTCTTTACTCTATTCAGCCTCTCGAGAAAAATGCCTTCAACATACTTAATAAATGTAGAGCCAGTCAAAAGTCAGTTAACAGTCATTGAACATATCAGAATATATCTTGATTTTAATGATTAAAGTTGCTGAAAATTCAGCTAATTTACATGCACAACGTATTGATTGCTTTTTAAAATACTCGTACCCCATTAAAGTACACTTTCGTCTCGTAATAAATTCATTGTGAAAGATTTTTCAATAAGTTTATAAATGTGAAATATGTTTTGCGGCTATTTTTTTTATAAAATTAAACCTTAAACCGATAGCAAACGTCTCTTATAAACTATACACACCTGAGACCAACCTAACACAAAGAAGGCTACAGTTGCGTTGTCACCTCAGAGAAATAAGATGAAATGAATCACACAGTGCAACTAAAATAAAATAAATAAAAATAATTTATTTAGTTCCAAATATAAATATGAATTAACATAATAAAATAATTTAGGAAAAAAAAATGGCGCCTATCAGCACAAATGTTATACGAACCAAATAGTGGTAACTATACATTTATAATTCAGTACAAGTGTAACTCGTAGTTACACGCCAGAGAGATAGATGTAATAAAATAAACTTATCTAAAAACGGGTCTTACAAAACACACAGGCAAATAAAAAATCACAGGCCAGGTAGCCCGACATGAAATAAAGACCATGCACTTATAAATATTTAAAAATTAAAAACAAAACTTTTATACAAATATTTGACAGGATACGAATGCAGAATAAATGTAGCATTTAGTATTTATTAATTTTATAATTTACAGATACTACTACTTCATAAGAGCGAGTAAAGAATTGATAACTATTGAGTTCCGCAGGTAGAGGAGGACGATGGTAGCTACCCAAGGTTCCTCAAGAAGTAGGTAGTAACCTTGGATTGTAACTTGGACGGTTTACAAGGGTTCACTTATATGGAGTGAACCAATGATCTCGTGTTTGGTGAAAGAGCGATGAGTAACTTAGCATTATGTATATTTTTGTGTTAAGATTGATATTATTTAAAAGAATGAAAACAATAAAGGTTGAGACATTTGTAGTGTTACTCAATCTTTGTCTGTTTATATTTTGCCCTGGGGCGTCCATTTCTAATAACATTAGGAAACAAATTAACACCTTTAACAGCTAAATATAAATGTAAATTGTAACCCTTATTAAGTAAACTCCGTTGCATTATAATAAATTAATATAATTAAGGCGGATATAAGCCGGCCGATACCCGGGCGTTAATTGCCATTATCCTGCTTTTACTCGGATTAAAGGAACAGGTTCAAGTTTTAAGCCCAGTATTGCACTCTCTTTTTTATACAACATGTAACAAAATCCCTGAGGTTCCCTTTAGGTGTGTTAAAAGAATCAATATTTAAACATATAGAAATAACTTTCCTTCAGAAAATGCGACCGTAATAGATCAAAGGTAACCTAATTTTTTTTATTTGCAAATCTTATGTGATTTAACACCCTATCGGCATTTTGATTTCATAATCGAGGATAAAAATGTAGAGATGTCTATGGCATACAGCATTCACTTACCATCAGATGGACTGTTTGCTCTTCTAAGCAAAAAATAATTATAACTTAAAATATACAGTCTTTGATCTCTAAAAAAACTTTACTAACATCCGCTCCTCCCCTTCCCATAGTGGAAAGGGGAGGAGTGGATTTCAGGCGGTTTCACAGATGAACTGCACGAGGGCACACATCCACAAATGGAACTACCATTTTTAGATCATAGGAGCACCTGTTTCGTGCGGGTTTTAAAACCCGCAATCCCGCTGAGCTACGATCAAACTCTTAGCCACTGTCGAAGGAACACGCAATACGCAGTCATAACAATATTTTTTCGTTATGAAGTACACAAGAATATTACATATTAACAGTTTTAAGTCAACCGCTTGACTGTGTGACTTGAGTGTTCGCAGGAATATAACCAACTTAATTCTAAAACTTAATTCCTCCCTTTCCGTTCCGCCATCGAACATCTAGACGCTCGGCCAATCTCTACCTTTTCGGGGTTGACTTACCACGCATTTGAACCAAACAATTTGCTTCATCGTTCGTCATGCGTATAGAAAAGGAGTAGAATAAGTTGCCAGAAGTCTTTTCATCCTATTTATTTTATAGAAGAGGGGGCAAACGAGCCTACGGCTCACCTGATGGTAAGTGTTAACCGCTGTTCATGAACAACTGCAACACCAGGGCATTTGCAGGTGCGTCGCCGGCCTTTTAGAAAGGTGTAAGCTCTTTTCTTGAACTCTACGTGGTATCGATCCGGAGGAAAAATCACCGGTGGTAAACGAGTTCACAGAGGGGTCGTACGAGTAAAAAAATCCTAGCAAAACGTTCTGTGGTGAACCGCCAAGCATCCAGATTGTGTGGATGATATCGTGAGTTTTGTTGCCATGTGCCTTCGTGAAGTTTAGCGGCTGGAATTAATCCGGACAATTTCTCAATACATGCAACATCTCTTCGCAGCGCCAGTGAATCGAGCCAATCGGAGAAGACTCGGTCGTTGATGGTTCGAGCCACTCTGCGCTGGATGCGGTCAAATAGCACCCCGGCCCAGAGATGGGAACAGTATTCCATGTGAGATCAAACCGACACCTTGTAAAGTTGCAGGCAGTGTGCTGGCATGAAATATAGTCCCACTTAGTTGAGCACGCAAAGCTTTAAAGCAACGAAACTGCACATCTTTCGATACGTCCTGCCAAGGATTTCGATACTGGCTGAGGCAACAAGGGGTTTGCCTTGAAACTGAAGATATACGACTAAGGGATTCTTTTTAGTGGTAAACGCGCAAACTTGTGTCTTCTGGGAATTGAATTGGACTACATTTAGTTGCCCCCCATCCGAGACTTTGTTCAGCGAAAACTCGATTTTAAACACAAGATTGTTCCGGTACTAGGCAATGTCTTCCCGAGAAATATTGGCACGGCCGTTGTATAGAGCATCGCCAGCGCTATCATCCGCATAGTAATTAATGTAACCGGTTTGCAACATATTATTGATATGCAAAAGAAACAGCGTGGGTGTACAAAGTGGGTATCATCAAGGTATAAGTGAATAATTGTTAAGTTTATTGCACTTTATTAATACTACATTTGGCTACATCAACAGATACCATTAGGTGGGGTATTAATAAAGCGCTACGTTAGAAGAGTAAAACATGGTTAAACGTCCAAAAACATATTTTCTATAAATAGACAGTTTTTATATTTTAGAATAATGGTGACAAACGATCACACAGTCCTTCTGGTGGTAAGTGGCCCATGCAGATGTGTTTTCAGCCTGAAGACTGAGATGGAATGCCTTATTTCCAGTAGAAGAGGTCATCAGTTCTCTACATTCATCATACGAAACACAGCAGCAATAAGCTGCAATTTTACACCGTGCTACAGCAATAATATAGCTGCAGCATGGCTCTACCACGTAAAAATGTGAAATAAAACGCCACGATTTGGCATTTGGAGCCAAATCTCACATATATCGTCTCATAACATAAAATTTCATGCGTGTCACCGAGGGTGGGTTGATGCTACGAATAAAATAATAGTTGTCACGTATAACTCATATATTATTCAATAAATATTATAACAACTCCAGGCACTTTTCATAACTTTAAACTACCAATTGTTCCGTATTATAAAAACACATTTCCTATTTCATAAATCTTAGAGTAATTAAATACATACGTATGAATCGAGAGAACCTACAATTCAATATAATATGAGTCAATATATTTATCTCGCTTTTTCTTATTTAATTTTCGAATAAGGCAAAAATATACAAATCTATTGAAAGATGTTGCGTATAATTCAAGCGTGGAAATAAAAATGTCAAGTGGTCATCTCTGGTCTCTTTTTACTATGCCAAATATGAGAGAAACGACACTCGTATGTTCTGATTTACTAGAAAAAATACATCCCCATTGTAGTAACATTACGTGTAACGTTACTTTATAAGACATGACGTCTTTAACCTATAGAGATTTCGTTCGCAATGTTAGCTACAATAGACATCGATACACTCGTTTTTGTTTAGTTATTTATTTTTATTACTTTGTATACCTAAAAACACTTAAAATATTTTATAAAATTTGACTAGACTTATTATAATTCGAACGACCAAGTAAATTATTTTCTAAATCAAGTGATGATGATTATTATACTACATTTCAAGTATTTGTTTCGCAAACTTAGAAAACTAATAATTAGGAAGGTCATATCAGTCATATCATATCAGTCAGGTTGTATCAACACAAAGTTTTAACAGACACACGGTACATGAGCGAGTTCGATCCCATTTGAAAAGCTCCATGTTAAAAGGGCATGTGAGTCACCATTTTTGAAGAAATGCGTTACTGGCATCATCAAACAAACACTCCAACACACCTTTTCGAGATTGGTTGGCATTAAAAGAAACCCATTCAAATACGAACAAAAAATTAGGACTCGAATTCAAATTCCATGTAAAAACGGCGTTTGTCCACTGACTGTCGGTCTTTTTACAAGGAATGATTATGGCAACACATAGAGTCATTGTAGCCAAAGAGAATTTAGTATATTCAAGAGGAAGTTAAAATCCCATGATCGTTATTATACCTTCCATGAGAATTTATCCAGGAAAATTTATTGTGATATATTTAAAAACAGAAGAAATTGTTGATTTTAACTGCGGTGGCTGGAATTTTATATAAAGACAGGAAAATACATTTTGGGATAAGTAACCACAACCTAAACACATATAAATATGATAAAAGATATAAAGGATATATCGAAGCCAAAGAATTCATTGATGGTTTTATGGTTCAAACTTTTGACTTGGGCCGCATAAATCATATTTCAGATAGTTTTCCTTCAAGGAAAACTTACGAATAGGGTTATGTGCTCCTCATAAGTCTAAAGCATGTAGATCTGACAAAGGTTTTGACCTATGTGCCTGAGGAATACCAACAGTTTTATCAGGAAATCTTGAGACGTCCTGAGAGGAATCATCGTCATGATAATGACAAAATTGCGGACAATTAAACTAAAAAAAGTAAAGTAAACTAAAGTTACAGCCTATATACATCCCACTTCTGGGCACAGGCCTCCACTCATTTCTGAGAGGTTTTTAGGACAAGGAATTGTCCGCCGCACTGCCCTAATGCATGTTGGCGAACTTCACATGTCTTCGAAATATTTTTTCCTTATTTCTCTGACATACAGGTTTCCTCACGATGTTTTCCTTCACCGCCAAGCATGTGGTAAATCAGCACTTAAAATTGCAATTAACAATTTCATTGGTGCCGGCAAGGATCGAACCCGGTTTGCTCGCGTACTGTGAAATTTACAGCGAGTGCTAACCATCTGAGCTACCGCGGCTCTATTAAACTAAAATTTGTCTTTTATTATGTTTCATTGTCAAATAATAACATTATTGTTCATATTAATAAATATTATCCTTAAAATTGCTATACTTTTTGTAAATATCTTTATAAGATGCTATAAGGGCATCAGTCCTCAAACTATAAACTATAAACTATTCTAAATTTAAGTATAAAAAACGCCAAATCATGAGGGTAAAGTGTACCTATAAAGCAAAGTACACAAAAATAATATGTAACTTCTCTGACTTATTTTTAAGGGCAGAGTTTTTTCTTCGTTTTTGAAAGTTACTGTGTTTGGACTATTGCCCTTTTAACATTGAGCGATTCATATGTGACTCACATCCGCCAAAGCTTTGCACGACTGTTTTCTAGATCTCGACAACAATGCCATTTACCGGATCCAATTGTAAGTGTGAATGTTCATCGAAATCTGTCCAGACTTTTTTAAATGATGGTCTTTCATACATGCGATAATTAATTTTTATTTATATAAATCTATCTATTGCTTACCAGAAAATATAAACCATCGATTATATTCAACAAAGCGTTATCTGCTTGGATGAAAATATTTCTAAATCATAAAGGTAAGACAGGATCTTGATAACACTAAGTAGCGGCAGCGAAAAAGAATTCACTACCTCCTACCAAATAATATATTATAATGACGGCTCCGTGGCGCAGTGACTTAGCAGTGAGTGGCTGCGCTGGGGGTCGCGGGTTCGAATCCCGTACGGAACAAGTATTTGTATGACCTAATAATAATTGTTTCGGGTCTGGATGTTTGTCCTTGTGCAATTTACGTTTGCAAACTGCCTCCACGATACGGGAGAAAATCCTAGTGTGGGGGTAGCGTTTTAAAAAAAAGAGATTAAAAAGAAAGATAAAAATATTATTACACAGAAGCTCTAAGACCCTATACCATCCCGTGAGTATCGTAAAAGACAACAGATAGAAATGAAACGAGTTGTGCAACAGTATTTTCATGTCACCAACTTAAAATAATAGAAACAAACTGTTGCCAAATCAGTTGCTAAGAGAGAGAACTACGGCAAAAGTTCCCCCTACGTTCAGCAGTGCACATTTCATTAGCTATATTTAGTTAATGAACGATGGATTATACCTTAAGCGAACAAAGTGAAAACGGGTAATACGTTCGTAATCAATTTATTGGTAGTTATGAGAACTCTGAGAATAGACAAAGGAGAACAAGATCACCATCACCAATGATAAGGGCCGTCCGTCCAAGGAGGAGATCGAGCATGCGCTCGATCTCCTCCTCTATCCGGTCAATGAGGCCGAAAGATACAGAAACGAAGACGAAAAACAGAAGGAGACCATCCAAGCTAAAAACGCTTTCGAGTCTTACTGCTTCAGCATGAAGTCAAACATGGAGGAGGAAAAACTGAAGGACAAGATTTCAGAGTCCGACAAGCAGACCATTTTGGATAAGTGCAACGACACCATCAAATAGCTGAATTCTAACCAGCTGGCTGATAAGAAGGAGTGAGTATGAACACAAGCAGAAGGAGTTGGAGGGTATTTGCAACCGCTTCAACACAAAGTTGTACCAGAGCGCGGGCGGAGCACCCGGAGGAATGCCTGGCGGCATGCCTGGCTTCCCCAGCGAAGCCCCCGGTGGAGGCGCCGGACCCACCATCGAGGAGGTTGATTAAACATTCCATCCTTATTGGAAAGGTCTTCTCATTGGCATTACAGTATTGAAATTTCAAATAAATTTAATAAATTAAATAAAACGAGAAGGCAGACCGCGGTCGTGCCACTATTACATCACTGTAGTACTTTACGTGGAAAAGCTACGCTGCAGCTATAATAGCTGTATTACGAATGGGTTGGCCCGACCGGGGATGGCCAGGCTCTCACAAAATACCAACGTAAAATAGCGGCTTAAAGCTGTTGTGTAGAGTGTAGAGAACCGGTGATCCTTTTTACTGGAGACGAGGCATTCCATCTTAGTCCTTGACAACGCATCTGCTTTTTATTTTAAATCTAGGATAAATGTAGATGTCTATGGGCAACAGCATCGACGTACCATCAGGTGGACTGTGTGCTAGTTCGGCACCCTTATTCTATAAAAAAACTAACTAACTACTGTCGTAGCAGTTCCCTCTATGTACGTCCCGTGACATAAGCTAAGTGTCAATTAAACAAACACAGTTATTATTTATTCCTTGTAAAACCCATACTAAGTCTTAGGACAATTTGACAGAAATAAACCGGCTGAATTAAAGTAGATTTTATAGTGAATTTTTCACGATATATTTGATATTATACAACGGTAGTACAAAAGTCTGCACTATTCAACTACATTTTGTTGTCAGATGAAGCTTCCAAAAACTTTCATTGATATAAATAAGTATTACGAACCGGATTAATAAAAATCCTTAATTTTACTAAATCATAGACCAAATGAATTTACCGACAAGGTTTTTTGTTTCGCTAATGACACATCAATAGTGATGTCTATGGAATGGAAAAACGGCAACCACCTTGTAAAAATAATATATATATATATATATATATATATATATATATATATATATATATATAATAGTTGACACTTAATTTCCTCTTCGCTTCATGATTCTAGAAAAATCACTTTGCAAGAATCTTTTTCGCGTTGGGAGTTCCTAACGGAGATTATGTCAGACAAGATATTGCTAATAAAAAGAAAACATAAATGTCTGCTTTATAGTTGCGAACGTAAACAGCAAAATATATTTGATTATAGAAGTAATACTTTATACGTATAATCAAAAATTAACCATTAGGAATCAAATATCGGTGCGTTGTCACCCCTGAGGAATAAGATGGAATGTCCGTTGCCAGTAAAAATCGTTTTCGGTTATCAACGTTCATCATACGAAACACAACAGTATTTTTCTGTTGATTTATGCTGGTATTTTGTGAGTGCACTGCGTGGTCTACCTTGGTCGAGTCGCCCCATTAATGCTACAGCTATGTAGGTATAACCACTGTACTAAGGTTACACTTAGGTTTAGCCAGCTAGAACTAGGTGCATCCGAGTGCGGTTGGTTAAATTTAAACATATTCAAATTGCTGTTAATAATAAATGTTATGATATTGATATCAATCTGTAAATTTTGGTGCGACTTGGTTGGCTCCTGAACCACCCTTAAGTCCCGGAAATTTATGTGACATATATATTATACGAAATTTAACTTCCATTTTATCTGACATTACCCGTACCATGAATATATTGAATTACATCGGAAATGTGGACCTTTAACCGATACCTTTGACTGACGCAATCCGTTTTCAGCGATTTGGTTCACCATTTTGTACAACCAAGCAATAACTTATTTTTCATCGCAATATCCTTTTTTTTCTTATTACCAACGGTCCGCCTTCACGTGGTTGATTTCTGGATCTCAGCACCACCGATCGGGTTCAGATGTAAATCTAAGCCATTCACGAGCCACTCAATCACACACAAAAATTTTCATCAGAAACGGTACAGTCGATTAGGAGTTTAATGGCAAACATACCAACGGAAGGATTGTAATATATACATATACAGATAAAACATTGCTTGACTACAATTCCCCTTAGTTGAGTAAGTTGTGGTTAAATCTAAACCTATTTATAATTAATGCAGGTGGATTAAAACCAAATTGTGTGACAATTCGTGTTGGAAGCCTATGTTTAATAATATTGGTTAAAAAACAAAAATTTTATCATTTCCCATTATTATTTAGGAATTAGGATATAATGCTACGAAACAGTTGAGGTTCCATGACTCGGCAGTTCAAGTTACTGATCAGTAAATCCAAGGTCTTGAGCTCTAAGTTCGGTCTATGTTTAAAAATGTCAATATTATACACGTCGTGGTTATTTTAAGGTTTAACAATATAATTTATATTAAAAAGGTCTCCATAAAAAGACAGACGACCTAATTAGATATAAGTTTTTGTTCAAAATATTACGAATAAAAACGAACGAGTGAAAGGCCATATATACGAGTATCATCCCTTGAGTGTTATAACAGGCGATAAATATAGACTAATCAGGAGATGGGCAGGAGCACCTTCTTAATAACAACTGAAAAATAAAAAAACTACGGTTGCAAAAGTAGTTGCCTGCTAAGCTTTGCAACTATGGCAAATATCCATATAAGTTCAGAAATGGACTTTTAATAGGCTGTAACGGTATATATAACGGAGTGATTAATATAAAAACAAAAGCATATTTTGAAAAGCAATTAAATTCAAGCTTAAAAATTTAAATTACTTTAGTTCAAAATTACGAATATATTTTTTGATTAATTTTTTATAAAAAATTTCGTCTCGTCATCTAGAGGGTAACAGTTGAAAATCAGTATTTGCTCCCTGAGCAATATCAATTGTGAACTAGGACCCATTTGTCAAGCCGCAACACTAATGTTCTTTTAGATCTTACTGAAAAGTGACTGTTTGTAATAAGTTTTTTACAACCCAGTTTTGTCTTTCAGCATGTGTGCGATTGAAAAAAGACAAATACCTTATCTATCTATCTAAGATTATTTTACTTTATGAGGATGACAAACGAGCACACAGTAAGTGTTGCTGTCGTCCATAGACATCTACATCTATCCTCCATTACGAATCCAAAAGCAGATGCGTTATCACCCGTGAGGAATAAGATGGAATGCCTCGTTTCCAATCAAAAGGGTCTGCAGTTCTCTACACTCGTCATGAAACACAGCAGCATTAAGCTGTTATGTGAGAGCGTGGTCTTCCTCCGGTCAAACCGACCCATTCGTGCTACAACTATACTACTAATATCATTTCACCAGGGCCCAGAGTTAAAGTTACAGCTTATATAGGTCCCAGTGGGACCCGTAACCTGCTGAACTTAGATGGAATGTCTCAATGCTTGAATATTACCTACCATTAAAATGGATCTCCGGCTCTACACTCGCCATACGAAACACAGAATAATTACTTGATATTTACGTGATACATATAGATACAGAATAGATTATGTGATAGAACTACACTGCAGCTACGAGTATATTACGGTTGTAGCACGAATGGGTCGGCTCGACCGGGGTAAGACCACGCACTCACAGAAAACTAGTGTAAAATAGCTGTATAAACACATATAAGTACATGCGTGTTTGTGTGTGTGTGTTGTGTTGGCTTATAAATAAAAATAGAAACAAACTCAGATAGACTTTTCCTCGATGAAGATAATGTTTATAACAGTGATTTATAACAATTATTTGCTGTTTCACGCTGGTATTCTGTGAGAGTATGGTTCTGCCCCAGTCGAATCGACCCATTCTTGCTGGAGATTTGTACAGTTAGCACAGAGGAATTGTGGCTCTACTACGTAAAAATATAATATATAACCTAAATGGTCAATTAAAAAATAAATAAAAAATTTGCTGTCCGCTAACCGTTAATTGTTCTTTATTCAACTCTAATCGCTCAAATAAATCCATTTAAATACATAATTGAAAGTATAAAGAACAATTTTTATTCAATACTGCCTTGTACGCAACCCGGCGGAAATTAATTTCCTTCTCTTTCAAAAGTCACCCGACGATGTCAGAGACTCTGTAGGATATACGGTTAGTACGAATATGCATTTTTCGGTATATTAGGCATTAGATAAGGAATAATAAGTACGTATCCCATTGTGCGGTTTTAACCACGTATTACTAGCGGATACCCGGTGTGGGTCACTACGCTAAAAATAAATATATTTTGTTTATTTGTTGGAAAAAAAGGAAATTTTGTTTATATATTAACTTTTTTATATAGTACCTAAATACATTTAGTGGTGTAAAACTATCTTCGCATTACTGCCTTTCTAATGAAACCGGTTTCAGGCACATAGGTTAGATGGTTTCGAAGTCTAAGTTTTTTGTGCTTTACATAGATAGATAAGTCAGTGCTTACAACTATTACGCGTGATGGTAAGTGGTAATGTAGCCGAAGATTGCAATTTGCACTGACTTAACGAAACGGATAGACGAGGTGGAAAATTATTTCACTCCATTGGCCAATCTCCACATTTTCGGTGTCAACTTACCGCGCATTTGAACCAAACATTTTGCATCATAATTCGTCATTCATACTTACCGCGCATTTGAACCAAACATTTTGCATCATAGTTCGTCATTCATACTTACCGCGCATTTGAACCAAACATTTTGCATCATCGTTCGTCATGCGTACAGAAAAGGAATAGAATAATTCGTCAGAATCTGTCTTTCCATACAAATTTGTTTTATAGAAGAGGGAATAAACAAGCATTGTAATCACCAGGTGGTAAGTGACTACCGCTACCTATGAACAACCACAACACGGGGAATTGCAGATGCATTGTCGGTTTTTTACAAAGGAGTCGTATCAGACCGGTAAAATCTCTGGCGGTAGTCGATTCCACAAGGAAAACTTCTTTTATATCGCACGGTGGTGGACCGCCAGACATCCAGATGGTATGGATGTTATCGCGATTTTTGTCGCGATGTGCGATGGTGAAATTGTGCGGCTGGAATTAGTCCGAACAATTCCTCAGAGCACTACCCGTGGTAGATGCGATAAAATACGCAAAGAGATGCAACATCTGTTCGCAGTGCAAGTGAGTTAAGTCGATCGGAATAAGATAAATCGCCGACGATTGAAGGTTATAGGCGTAGTTGGACCCGGTAAGTGACGCTGTAGTAGAATCCAGATATCACCCGTGCAAAGCCGGAACAGATCGCTAGTGATTTATAATCAACCCATACATAAGCAGAAACATCTAAGAAAGTTATCCACTGGAAGAAGAAAGGTAATGATTGAATATCATAAATGGAAATGAATACAATATAAAGAACTAAAATGGCATCTATTGAGTACTAAAATTATAGAAACCACATAGCAGTAACAATAACGCTGATTTTCAGTACACACTAGGGGTCAGTAATCTAAACTTTTTTGTAACTTGTTAGAATCCAGTGTTTCACTAAAATCCCATCTGGAATTTGTTTCATAGGATAAGGGTGACAAACGAGCACACAGTCCTCCTGATGGTAAGTCGATGCTGTGGCCCATAGACTACATTTAAGCTCGATTAAGAATCAAAATGCAGATGTGATGTCATCCTTGAGGACTGAGATGGAATGCCTCGATTCCAGTAAAACGGGTTTCCGTACGAAACACAGCAGCATTAAGCTGCTGTGTTGGCTAGTATTCTGTGAGAGCGTGGCTCTTCCCTGGTCGAGCCGACCCATTCATGCTACAACCATGATAGCTGCAGCGTAGCTCTACCACGTATTAGTGGTGATGAAACCCTAGAGTGTAAATCACACGGTTGTAGCGTAACAAAAACCTATTTACTCTTGCCTTGATTGTTTTCGAACAGAAAGACAGACATCGGCAAATTATCACACTCCTTTGCAGCACGCATTTAAAAAGGGAAAGCATACCGTTTGGTTCTAATGCGTGAAACATTGACAACTATGGGGTGTTTACCCGCTGACGTGGTTGTTCGATGGTGGGAAAGGGAGGAAGAAATTAAAGCATGTAATTTCTGAGCACACTCCGAAATGTATTATATCGAGAGGCTGGCTATTCTGCGCCTTTGCTCAAGGCTGACGAGATTGGTTGCAACCAAATCAACGTTAACAATAAACTAAGCCAATGTAGGTCCAACATGTTATGATATTTTAAGCGACTTGTATTTCTAAGATCATGAGGGCAGTGATGCTCTGTCGACGTGCTGAGAGGAACCAACTTATTTTAGTAAGCTTGTTTGACTGCCTTCCCACGAGGCGCGCTGATTAAGATTTAAGTTTTAGTTGCGGTGTAAGAATATACCATGCCACATATTTTCCCGTGGATCTCGTAAGAGGTAACTGAGGGAAACAAATCCAAAGACGGGCAGCAGCGTCTTTCTGATAACTACTTAAACTGAAAAATTGCGGATGCCAACCCTCTTTCCACGCGTGGCAAATGTGGCAAATAGGGGGGATCCCCTATGAGGCAATTTATTGCAGGAAGCCTGTTGGAATGGAAAGGATGTTCAATTGTGGACTTAATGGGCTTTGACGGTAACGGTAACGGTAACGGTATCACTAAAATAAAAATGTGTTTTATCTTGCCTTATGTTTTAACGTCAAGATTTTTGTTGAGCCTCTCAACTTGATGACTCAATAAGTACGCTCGACTTGCTCTCAAGATAGGGGGAAGTTATAAAACGTGGAGTGACCTATTTTTATCCTTAATCCATTTTTAATCTGTGACCCGAAAAAGATTTTGTATCGAAACAGGTTCATTAGTGAGTGGAAAAAAGGAACTCCTGCTTTAAGCTCAGCTTAAAAAGTAATAAAGTTTTTCGATGAACCAAAAAAGAATATTTTAATCGTAAACGAAGTTGCTACCTGGCAGTTCCTGGATTAATAGTACAAGGATTAAATTTTGTACACTCGATATATTGTTGATGAATGTCAAGTGAAATGAAATAAAACAAATATCGATATCGACATATTGATTTATCGAATCGGCTTAATCACACACAATATTTATATATACACATTATGTACAACGGTGAAAAGGCAAAAATTACCAAGGGACATTGGGCGATATTGAGTTGTATAAATCATTGAAATCAGATTTGTTTTCTGCGTCGGTTGGTCTTATTTTCACACTTCTATGAGGAAGTTAGTGTCGCTTAGTAATAATGATTTCTTAAATTTACGCAAACACTACACATTGAATAAAATTATATTTACGCATTATGTACTCACGGTCATGGGGGGACTCCCACGTGACCATGGGTGCTGGGTGGTGCACCCAAAATGTCGGTAATTAAAAATAAGTTAAAACAGTTAATGAAACGTGATAAAGTCTGTAAATATTGTTTCACTCAATCACTGAGTAATTTAAAAATTCGAATTTTTCGGCGACCGAAATTACGAAAATTTTCATCATTTTAAAAATGTTCCGTTAAGGACAATTTTTAATCTACTTTATTTCTGTTTAGTACATTTATCTTATTTTTGGTATAAATTATCTTAGCTTTAAGTAAGCTTTTCCAGAACTGGTAAAAAACTAACAATTTATTTGGCTATTATTTCCCATCTAAAAGCTGTAATTTTTGTAGCTTTTCACCTGTCCCTATCCCCTTAGCCCTTAGCTATTTCTCTATTGTAATTTAGTGGTATTTTTTATTGTAATATTATTAGTTTCAAGTACCTCGGTAGAAGAAAATACAAATATATATATATATATATATATATATATATATATATATATATATATATATATATATATATATATATATATATATATCTATTAGCTCGAAGAACCGATAACCGATGGGGAAGAAAGGTTCTCGAGTGGCAGCCTCGTACCGGTAGGCGTAGTGTAGGGCGACCCCCACTAGATGGAGTGACGACCTGGTAAGATATGCAGGAAGTCGATGGATGCAGGTGGCTCAGGACCGTGCTTTGTGGCATTACTTGGGGGAGGCCTATGTCCAGCAGTGGACTTGTGAAGGGCTGTAATGATGATGATGATATATATATATATATATATATATATATATATATATATATATATATATATTGTATCAATATAAAAGGGTAAGTTATTATTAAACACAATTGACTTTTATTTTGATGAGAAGTATATTTATTTATTTTTATTTCTTTATCCGCACAAAATAAAGCCGTGTAATTTTAAGAATATTTTTTTTATTATTTTGAAGTATTTCAAAATTACTTCTGTCCGGATTATTCCAACGTTATTGCTGATTTTGTCGCTTACGTGGAGTTTTAAGAAAAAAAACTTTTTATTCCAACATTTGTAGTGCCCATCGGAGGTAGATCCTAGCTATGATTTGATTGCTCCTATAAAATTGCATCACGCCATAAGCTAGAGTGCTGCTGGGCCTGGGCTGACACGTCGATATCCCGGGATGCAAACACCAAGAAAAAAAGAAGTATAATTAATAAGTACAATTCCACACGCAGGCCCTTCAATAAAATCATTGCTAACGCAATGCAGTACACGTCAGCAGAATTGGCGAAATATTAGTTCACCTTCCTTTGGGAGCCAGTGCATTCTGGTCCCTTGCTAAGGCCATCATTGCACTGTTAGACTCTCTATTTGTGTTCAACTCAACGCTTGGTGATGAGGGGATTACACCGCCTCACATTCGGCGGTGTAAGTTCTCGGTGCGTAAAGCACTCATCTCCCTGTACGTCAACATGTCAAATGAGCCTGATGAAGTTCCTAATATTTTGATGAAGACATGTGCTCCGGAGTGGGTAGTGGCAAAAATTTTAAATCAATAAGTATAATTTATAATTTACATTGAATATTTCTTTGATGGACGTAAAAAAATTGTTTTAGTAAAATGACATTTTTGTAGACCTATTAAATCTACTACCGTTTCAGAATGACGTACCTTTTATCGGAGATGATGAAACGGCGAAAGAAACTGCAGGTATTGTTGTAATTGTAATTTTTCAAAATTTAATATTACAAAACATAGTATATACACAAAGGAAGACTGAAGTAATAAGAATATGATATACTATGATGTAAAAAAGACGATTGAAAATTTGGATCTTATCAGTAAGGTATTTATAGAATAAGGGTGACAAACGAGCATGCGGTCCACCTGATGCTAAGTGAATGCTGTAGGCCATAAAGACCTACATATATCTTTAATTAAAAATTAAAAAGTCCACCCTTGAGGACTAAAATGGTCTTGGGTCTCGGGTTCTCTACACATCATACAAACATCATACAAACACATCATACAAAACACTAGCATTAAGTTGCTATTTTACGCTGGTATTCTGTGAGACCGTGGTTCCGGTCGAGCCAACCCACTCCTGCTACTACCACACTACGGCTGCATCGTAGCTCTACCACGTATAAAGTGTACAGTTAACCCGAGCAGATGAGCCCCCACAAACAGCGTCCGTTCAAAAGTCTGTGTGTCAAAGACATTTTTATTGTTATTATAATGAACATTCGCTCAAATCAGAAGATTTGTAATTTTTTATATAAAGTGATCATGAGTACTGGAATTCCGACAACGAAATTCAAAACCGCATTCCATCTAGGGTACAAACAGAAACAAAAATTAGCACATTTTCCTCTTCCTGTGTCTTTTAGGATATTTTTTTCAAATGCTCCGTTTTTACAATTTTTATTCAACTGTAGTATATCTAAAATAATTTGAACTTACAATATATGTATATTTAGATGTTTTCGGATATATTTTTAAGTAAAATATAAAATTCTACATAAAAATGATTATTAAACTTTACAAAATAACAAGCCAGATACTTTTATAATCCACTATATTTTGTCAAATAGGATGACAAGTGATCATACAGTTCAAAGAAGTTTATATTACGGCCTGTAGATATTTATTTTTTATCCTCAATAAAGAATCAAAATGCAGGTGCGTTACCACCCCTGAATACTGGTGGAATGTCTCATTGCTATAAAAAACGATCCTTTATAATTGTAATCTTAATATTGTATTTAATATTAAGCACACAGTAAAAACTTTAGTCACATATTGTTCGGTTTCTGGACCCATGTCTTGAATTTAAATACACAATCTAAGATGAAGCTCGGGTTGCGAAATCACTATAATCGATATAGAAGGCAATAAAAGATAATTTTATAACAAAGTAAGTTTCATTCGAAAAACACTAAAAGGTATGTTTTTATTTTATAGAATAGTTGTGACAAACGAGCACGCACTCTACCTGATAGAAAGTAAATGCTGTAACCCATAGACATTTAAATCTATCCTCGATTACGAATCGGAATGGGTCTATAATACCCTTGGGTCTAAGATAGAATGTGCTATTTTCAGTAAAAGGGATCTCCGGTTCCCTTCACTAACCATGCAAAACACAGCAGCATTAAGCTATTTTACTCCGGTAATCTGTGAGAGCGTAGTCCGTCCCCGGTTTAACCGACCCATGCATGCTAAACATAATATAGCTGCAGCATGACTCTACTACATAAAAAATGATATTCTTAAATTACAGTTTACTGTGTGAAGGCGGAAGAAGATCCATCACCGCATTTTGTTCCGGGGTGTCTTAAGAGACGATTTTAAAAAAGTCAGGATTATCACATGATTGTTAGTGGATTTTGTGGCCCATAGGCATCTATCCTCGATTAAGAATAAATTCAATTGCATTTTCACCCTTGAGGGATAAGTTAAAATGCCCAGTTACCAGAAAAAAAGATCTCAATACTCACTATACAAAGCACAGCAGTCCGAAGTTGCTGTTTTACGCTGGCATTGATAATGTAGTAGAAATACTTCTTGCTGATCTGTTCAAATGTTAAGCCTATATTACCTATGAAGTTTTCATTTTTTATGAAATACGTTAACGTAATAAATTTCGATTTTTTATTTCTGTTCATCAAAGTAATCTCATCCATGCAATCGATATATCTTTGCTAACGCAGAGGCAGTTCAGTAGTGCCCTTCTTGAAGAAATCAGCTGGACGGGAAGCAATAAATTCTTCAAAGGCATGTACTGATTCTTGGGTATTGAACTTTATCCTGCCAAAAAGTAATTAATGTTACAAAACACACCAAAGTTTTCTGATGACCAGTCCTTGGAAGCGGGCAAACCAATAACATGTAGGTTCGTTTGTAGTATTCGCTCTGTTCGCTTCGCTTGTGTCGCTTTGCTGACACGACGGTAGTCATATTCCATAATTACTCGAATTTTTAACGTGTCCATGATGACGAAAATATTCAAATGCTATAAAACATAAAACTAATCATTAAACAAATGTTTAACTTTAAAAAAAGAATTCCATGTTTTTAAAACAATATTATTTTGAAATTATAATTCTTAGCGAAACCAAAATTAATTTGTTGTGAAATGGCCAGTACTGCAGAACGACAATTTCGTAAGCAATGACTTTTATTATAAAGACCCATTATTATAGTGATTCGCTAGGTCGTTGGCTAAGTGTTTGCCTTGTTGACATCGAATTCGATTCCTGTTTAAAAGTAATAATTTCTATGAACTACAATGGATAAATTC
Source organism: Parnassius smintheus behrii (assembly GCA_036936625.1). Classification (NCBI taxonomy): domain Eukaryota; kingdom Metazoa; phylum Arthropoda; class Insecta; order Lepidoptera; family Papilionidae; genus Parnassius; species Parnassius smintheus. The sequence goes on along the minus strand of JAUPFT010000019.1, from coordinate 44,116,930 downwards.
AGCTATGATTTTTTTTCATATGTAATTAATTCGCGACTTCTCGATACTAGAGACGTTTAAGTAAACATAACATGACGTGCAAGATAATCAGAGGCTACTTTTAAGATTTCCATTAGACTTGATCCTGACTCACTTATTTCACTTCTTACACATCCATAATAATAATAATTTGGCCTATCTTAATTATTGCCAATTGAAAATAAATGTTTAATAAATTACTTTTGTGAGCAATAGTGTTTTGATAAGCTAAGTACGCTTTGCCATCTTCAGCTAAAATCACTTACATACACGTCAGGTGGAATAGTAATCAAGTAACGGTTAATACAAGGTTAAAATCATGAATTATAATCAGAGCATTTTAATAACCGTTAAAAAGTATTTTTAATACCCAGTACAGAGAAGAAGATTGATTACAGACATTATATTTCATCACGTCCGGGGTTGACTGGAAGAGAATGTCAAAAGGCAATAAGACGGCCCTTTGTAGCTCCCTTTTTAATTAAAGCGATAACAATAAAGTTTAAATAATATTTATATAAAAAATCATAATTAAAACGGATCTGGCTTAAGTCAGCTGTTTAGGACGGTAAAGCTGAAAAAAGCAATGATAATTTTTTAGACCAAGGCAATTTAGCACGCATTCGAACCAAACGTTTTGCTACATCGTTCGTCATGCGTAAAGAAAAGGAAACGAATATATTACCAGCATTTATATTTCCGTTTCATTACAATGTGGGTGTCTTTAAGGCCATAGTAAACTGACTTCTGTTAAGTCAGAGTGATTCACTACCTTCGGCTACATCACCATTTACCATTAGGTGCGGTAGTACGAGTAGCCCACAACAACAAGCTAACAACAAGCTAAGGATAGTAAAAAAATTAAAAATAAAATCAGAGGTGGCGGTAAATATTTTTGTGTAATACCTGCTTTGTGTTTGGAGTCCTAGACTCAATTTAAAAATGACATTCATGACTAATAGTTGAAATTAAAATTTGGTCGTGAGTTCCTTATATTTCAATAACAGTTTTATTTCAAACGTTATTGGTGTATTCAGTACAATCACGATGTATTATATTTTGTAAATTTGCTAAAGCACTTGACAATCACTATTCAAATATCATTTCGCGCTCCAACTGGTACTGAGCGTGTTCATAATACTCGCATAAGCAATTTAGGACAAAAATATGTCGTACAATCGATGGCTTTCGTCCCCGTTACGATGCTAAGTGCAACTTATAATGACTATTTTAGGAATATTGATATTTAATTGCCCTAAATTTGTACTTTAAAGTATATTAAGAATAAATTCTAAAATAAAAGTATTACAAATTTAATATTTAATCCGTGCAATATACTTTAATTATGTTAAATAGTTGTTTTGGCTTATAATAACTCTTTTATCTTCAACTCGTAACATATTGTGCAACTCGTTGCTTATAGTATAATTTGGTGACTGCCCGTTGGTCTAGTGGTTGTAAACGCGACAGCTGATCATGAGGTCTCGAGTTCGAATCCCGGTTAAGGCAAAAAAAATCAATTATTGATTTTGTCTGTCAAGAAATTCTCAGTAGCTGCCTGGAGCCAGGAAGTGGCGGTATCTCATACCCGTGCCTCGGAAAGCACGTAAAGCCGTTGGTCCTGCACCTGATCTCTCTACGGTTGTGTCGGGTTATCGTACCATTGGATGATGGGAGTGAAGGAATAGTGGGTGCACCTGTGTTTGCGCATACACTTGCGCACTATAATCCTGTCCTGCGCCGATGGCTAGTCTCTCTTGAGACTGGCAGTGACCGAAATTCATATGAGAGAAAGACATATGCTACACTCTTTTTTATAATACTTTTATACTTTTTTATATCTTAATAAATAAATTAAAATAAGTAAACAAAATGAAAGATGTCTTATTGGTAACAAATAAGAGGCGTCTTATATTATGATATTTCTGCTCATTTCATCATCACTTAGGTTTAGAAGTAGGAGTTGCAAGAGAACGTTATGTCATAGAAATATTGGAGACAAACGAGCACACAGTTCACCTGATGACAAAAGGGTGCTGTGGCTTATAGACATCTACATCTATCCTCAATTGAATGTCACTAAGAAAGCATAATCTTCTGCAAATCCCTTTAAATAAAACTATCTATCGACTAATTTCATTTTTATAATGGCATGCAAAACTTTTGATTCTACGGCATGTACGAGTATGCCGATGTATGTACCAGGCGGTCCCATAATGAACAATGACATGTCGCTACATGTTGTGTTGCATTAAATAGTACGTTTATCGTGCACTTAATATAAGAAACATACATCGACATGAAATGCTTAGTCTTAGTTTAACAAGCATTTGAATAACGAGAGTCGCGTATTTTTTCAAAATGTCGAAAACTGTGTATCGAAGTGTCATAAAGTTTCTGTTTAAAGAAGGTTTATCCCCTGCCCAAATAAAAGAACGATTGGATGGCGTGTATAAAGAGACTGCCCCCTCCAATAGCACAGTGAAAAATTGGGTGAAAGAGTTTCGCCTCGGGAGAGAAACCGTCGAAGACTTTGGCCACGACGGTCGACCTGTGGAAGTGCTCACTCCCGAAACGATTGCTCTTATCGAAGAGGAGGTTCTGAGTGACCGCCCTTTGAAGATTAGAGAAATTGCAGCAAGGCTTGGGCTCTCTAAGAGTACCATTCATCGCGCGATCCATGAACATCTTCACATGAAAAAAGTGAGTGCAAGATGGGTACCGAAACTTCTTTCAGCGGTACAGAGACAGGAAAGAGTGCGCTGCGCTTCGGAGTTTTTGGATCTTTGTAGCGAAAATCCAAAGACTGTGATCGAGCGGCTAGTGACTGGTGATGAAACTATGATCTTGTATTATGATCTACAAAGCAAGCGCGAGTCAATGGAATGGCGTTATAAGGGTGAAAAGCCCCCTAGAAATGCAAAGGTGCAACAATCGACTAAAAAACTGATGTGCACAGTACTTTGGGATTTTCAAGGCATTTTGATGGTGGATGTTAAAGAACGTAATACAGTCGTGAACGGCGAATATTATGCTTCTTTATTATATAAATTACGAGACAAGATAAAGGAAAAACGAAGAGGCAAGCTGTCTAAAGGTGTCCTGTTGCTCCATGACAACGCCCCTGTTCATACCGCTGGTGTTTCGAAGGATGCAGTTCGTCAATGCGGGTTCATAGAAGTTCAACATCCACCTTACAGTCCAGACATGGCCCCGTCCGACTATTATTTATTTCCAAATTTAAAGCGGGACTTAAGAGGAAGAAAATTTTCAAGCGATGAAGAGTTGCAGGCGGCCGTCTTCAGTCATTTTGGGGATAAAAAATGTGATTATTTTTATAAAGGTTTAGAGATGTTGATTCACAGATGTCAGAAGTGTGTTAGTATTCATGGTGATTATATTGAAAAATAAAATTGGTTTCGTTTCATTTTCTTCATTGGTTCATAGTTAGGCCAATTCATTATGGGACTTACGTACGATGCGGCTCACCTGATGGCAAGTGTCGAGAGCCACCCATGAACAATTGCAACGTCACAGGAATGGCAATACGTAAACTAAAAAAGGTGCTTCCTCATTTGTTCTTCAACTGGATCCTTAAAATACTTATAATATGCGTATGTTTTTTTACTGTTACCGTTATCTTTCAAAGTTCATTGGTGAAGATAGGCCTTCCCCATAGACTGTTTCAAAGGGGGGATATTTGCCATCGTTGCCACGCTAGGCATCATCATCATCATCATCATTACGGCCCTTCACAAGTCCACTGCTGAACATAGGCCTCCCCCAAGTAATACCACAAAGCACGGTCCTGAACCACCTGCATCCATCGACTTCCTGCATATCTCACCAGGTCATCACTCCATCTAGTGGGGGGTCGCCCTACACTACGCCTACCGGTACGAGGCTGCCACTCGAGAACCTTTCTTCCCCATCGGTTATCAGTTCTTCGAGCTATATGGCCGACCCATTGCCAGTTCAGCTTACTAATCCGTTGGGCTATGTCGGTCACTCTGGTTATACTGCAGATATCCTCATTTCTGAGTCTATCACGCAGAGAAACTCCGAGCATAGCCCTATGCATAGCTCGCTGAGCGACCTTGAGCGTCCTTATACGGCCAGCAGTGAAGGACCGCGTTTCAGATCCGTAAGTCGTCACTGGCAACACGCACTGGTTGTACACTTTTCACGCGCTAGGCAAGCTTGTTGGCAAACGCAGTTTTTTTTTTTAAATTTTATACGTTATAAGGAAGACGCTGCTGCCCATCTCCTGATTTTTCCTTCTGTCGCCTCTTACAACACCAACGGGATGATACGGGGTAGTGGATATTCTTACACCGCCTCAGCATGTTTTTTTTTTTAATTTTTGATATTTTTCATTAACTTGTTTTATGTTTACTGTTTTCATTTAATCTTTGAAAATATGTCATTGTTTTTTCTCTGCTTTTTTATGGATTATTTGATGTTTTTAGTTTTATAAGTATTTCAATATGATAAAATAAAATAAACAACAGTTGCGTTTTCATCCCTGAAGACTATACAGAATGTCAGTGAAAAGTAAATTGTTAATAACTTACATTCTTTATCGTGACCTAAAATATCGGTTGGGAGCGGCTCTTACAGTCTGGAAAAAGTATATCTTAAATCTAAAATAGATGCCATCCATGAATTTTTTTTTTATTTCACTCCGAGTGAAACTCGTTCGTTCAGGTATTAAAATTTTTGTAAGCAATAATTATAAAAGTAAGATAATATTTGTAGCCTTATTTACGCATCTCATCTAACAACAAGCTGATTTAAAAGACCTGGGATATCCTATGTCCAGCTGTGATCTTATGAAAGCTGTTGAAGATAAAAATAAATCGTGATACACGTGAACTTCTAGTTGTTCTTTTAATTAGCTTCTATCAACATATGAATAGCGTGACATGTTAATGATACGGCTCCATAACGCAGTGGCTAATTTGGTCGCGGCACTGAAGGGCCGTGGGCTCAAATCTCGCACGAAATAGAAAAGAATAGTAAATAAGTTCATAATGCTACAATTATTTATTATAAACTTAACAATACGACAGTGACATAACATAACACAATTTTAACAAAAGCAATTTCTATTACGCGATAAATTCACAACTTTGGATAGGTGAAGATGTCATAATTAACGATAGTAATAGAAAATGTTTATTCCTTGTGCAATTACCACATTTAAGCTACTTCTACGATACAGGGAAAGTCCTCCTGTGAGGGTAACGTTATTTAAGAAAAATGATAATCATCATTTTCGTTTCAGGTCGTTATTAATTTTTTTAAATCTTACTTCTATTAAAATAATTTAATATTTTTAATAAGTGTTGATCTATATTTTTTAATTTGCTTTTAGTATATTTGCTTGTTAGTGAACGTAGAAAGTAAACTTTAATTTAATTTCTGTCGGGCATAATACCCTAAAATCTCCTTTATCTAATATAATGTACAATTGAGGTATTCGTAAACTTAGGTATAATTGAATCCTAGATCCCTTAAATTATTAATCTGATTTATATCTGACGTAGCTTTAGATCCCCTTAAACTAAAATTAATATAATATTGATGAAATTAATATAATGCGATTGGGTTATTTGAAAACCGAGGTATAACTTAATTCTAGTACTACTTTAAAATTCTGGACTTCCAATAACTTTGTGAGTGCTAGCAGTTTCAAAATCAACAACCTATTAAATTATGTTTAAAGTGTTTTATCACATTAAGTGTCTTTTATACAGCTAAAGAAAATGCTAAAAACCTCAAATAGATATAAGCAATAAAACGCTTAGTAACTTTTCCGTCTAGTAGCCAATTTAATCAAATGGGATATCAATATTTATGGACTTAGCTGACTTAGTCAAACTTTTGTTATGGAAATAATAATATGTAAGATTAACTGTCACCAATATTTCTGTCAAATTATTTGAATATATTAATTACTTAAATTACCTAAATATATTAATTAGTTGACTGTTCCGTAGCACAGTGGCTTAGCAATCAGTAGTAGCGCTTGTTGCGTCGTCGTTGTCGTCGTCGTTGCTGGTTCGAATCCCTCACGGAACAAATATTTATATTGCCTACATATAACTGTTCCGGGTCTGGATGTTTGTCTTTGTGCAATATATGTTTGTAAACTGCCTCCATAATATAGGAGCAAATCCCAGTGTTAGGGTAAATTTTTGATCAGAGTAACAAGTTTTTTTGACATTCTAAGAGGATTTAGTAACTAAATGAGCTTTTACAAAAAGGTGATAAGAAAAAGCAATCACGTATAAGTTGTAAATAAAATAAAATAAAATAAAATAATTTTTATTAAACATGGATTAGAAGAACATTAAAGTAATTAAAAATGACTGCGCACATCCGCTCAAAAATAAAATGATATGTTCCACCTGGTTTGAAGAGAGACACATAACTTTATTTTATTGAGCGGATGAACGCAAAGTAATTTTTAGTTACTTTAATATATCTAATAGATTTCCGAAAAGTAACACCTGTAACTATCATTTATATTACAAGAATAGTTTTTGAAAACAATTTTTGCTTTTACCACAGATTCCGAAAAAAGCCTCTGTCCTGACAGGAAACAGCAAGAAACCCAGCAATATTTTTTTAAATCAATTTAAATATAACATGATAGACTTACTGATAGACTATAGACAGCGTGGTAGTGTTTAATTCATTCCCAGAGAATTTTATCAATCATCTTTAGCAGCATTAGCAATATAAGTAACCCTTATTATACAGTTTTGCTTAATAATTTTTTAAACTACGTGATACATAGTTCCTGCATATTTTCTAGGACTTTGATGTGTAAACTCATGAAGGAATTACTGACTCCTTGGAGTTGAGTCGAGTAAACCGCGTATCCTTAAAGATATTACAGATGTTTATCTTAACAAACACAATATTAGTAATTATTTTTTTTAATTGTAACATTTTAAGAGAAGGAAGCTATTTATGACATACCAAAATTTAATATCTTTTACTTTCTTCTTGCACTACTCTCATATTTTTATTTTTAACTCTTATATTTTGTCACAACCATATAATTTATATTTCCGTTATAAATTAATCAAAATATACTTACCACGTTCTCAAAACAAGCAACAGTCAGCACAGCTCACATCAGTTTCACACAAACCATTAAATCATCTACGACCACAAGTCACACACGTAGTGCAAAAATCGTCGGCGAACTATCGTGTCGCGCGCTTCTCCCGACTTCGCCGCAAACGGAGCGTCGGAGCCAAACGGGACTCGTTCGTCCACTGAACGTTGGGACAACACGCGTCTTGGACCAAGTTTCCACGCATGCGTGTACAGACGTCGTCAGGTGTGCCACTTAGTCCTTGAAAATACTTCTGTTTATGTTAGTGTTTGCATTCTTTCATTTCGCCCACGGCACTTGAGGTACTTTAATCTTAAGGATGAAGGCGCTTTTAGACGAAATTGAGGAAAAGTGCTGGCTGGTTTTTGATTAAATATCTGAGGAACTGTTAGTAAAAGGCACGTAAATTAAATGAATAAAGGGTCCCGTTTTGAGACTACAGTAAGTTAGATTTCTTTTTTCAAACATTGAATGGAATTAAAAACTTCAATGAACTTAAATAATAAATATAATTATATATATCAATAAATTAAGTTTTGTTCGAAATACGTTTGAAGCTGATTTCAACCTTTTTTTTTTTCAAGTTACGTTAAAAGAAAATTTTGCTAAAGTGGAATCATAAGAACATCTCTATGTAGTACTCCTTTTCTGTATATGAGTCGGTTAGTGTGGTGGCTGACCGCTACGTCACTAAGGTCAGCCACCGCAGAGTCTCGTTTAGACATGTCATATTATCGATGATGGCTTGTCTTTCCTAGTGCAGCAGTTTTAGGGTGGATAGTGGTACTGGAGTAGTGGTGCTGGGGTGGTGGTGCTGGGGTGGTGGTGCTGGGGTCATGGTGCTGGTATTAATCGTTACAGAGATAGTGTTGTTCGGAAGATTAAGAAACATCGGCCCCACAGGTTTGCCTAAATAAGGATAGGATAGGATAAAGAAGGAGCAGAGCCAGCCTCGCCGTTTCGAGATGGTAGTGGACGGCGTTTAGGTTAGAGTGAAGTCCCCTGATATTGCAGAAATTCACGGACAGCGTAGCAGGGGTCGCCTTGGTCTTGTTGCTCCATCTGCCCCGAGCAGTTGTAGTCTTGAGCGGAATTTTGCCCCCCCCCCCCCAGAATACGCGGGGCAGCCTGAGCACCCACGCTCAGAAGTGGAGAAACATGGTTGTGGATGCTCAGCTAGGGATTCTCCAGGGGTGCTGGTACCCTCCTGGGGTAGTCTATCATCATTTAATTCCGCTACCATTTTGATGGGGGGGGGGGGATTTGGGCCACTGGCCACCTGCACTCACCAGACGAAACGCGGAAGCAGAGCTTCCACTTCATGCCGGTATTCTGCGAGGTCGTGGTACCACCCCAGTTTGAGCCGGCCCATACGTGCAACAGCAAAGCTGCCGCGTGGCTCTACCACGGTGAAAAGTTTCGTCTTACTTGCGTTCACTTTCATACCCCTTACTTTTAATTATCTGTTCATTAATGTAACCATCATTTGCAGTTCGACCGCCGACGATGCAAGAAGTACTTGATCATGGGCGTATAACAGGCATTTGACGGTTAACTCAACCATTCTTAATTCACATTCTTCAACTTTCAAATTTTGCAAACACCTGTCCATAAATAGGTTGAACATCCACGAGGAAGCCACGCAGCCCTGTCTGACACCTTTATGGATGCTAAACCAGTCCGAGTAGACCCCGTTGATCCTAACACAAGCACTAGAGTCCCTATAAAGCGACTCCAATGCCTGTATCAAGCCAGCGTTCAACCCAAATGAATTCAGTGTTTCCCATAGCACATCCCTATCCACTCTGTCATAGGCCTTTTCCAAGTCCATGAACGCACAAAAAACCTTTTCGTTTTTGGCCAAAACTTATCCGCGATCATGCGCACGGAAAAAACTTGATCTGTACATTCCATTCCCTTTCTAAATCCCGCTTGCACATCCCAAATTTTTTTATCAGTTTCTTTCATGACCCTTTTGATCAGTACCTTAGCATACAGTTTTCCCACAATGCTAAGAAGGTTAATACCACGGTAGTGTTTACAGTCCTGCTGCGATCCTTGTCCTTTATATACTGGGGCTATCATGGCTTTGCACCAGTCTACTGGTACCCGCTTCAGTTTCGAGCATAAATTAAACAAGGTGTGCAGCAGGCCTGCCACCACTTCCTCTCCAGCCCTTAGCATTTCGAGTGAAACTCTATCATATCCTGAAGCCCCACCTGCTTTCATGCTTTTCATTGATTTCATTATTTCATCCATACTTATCTCGCTACCTCTTTCCTCTTCTTTCGGAGTTTCTACTTCTTAAGTTCGCAATAGATGAATGTATTGTCAATAATCATCTCCAATGTGTAAGATGCAAAATAACCAAACTGGCGATGTGATCCAGCAGATTGCAACATGGAATGTCAAATTCAAGTTCAAATTTTTATTTGGTATTAAATAGATACAAAAATATTTTGTTCTTGTTGTCATCACAATGTGTTGAAAAAAATCTATTTAGCTGTTTTCAACAGCATGCAAATATTGAAAAGTTTATGTAAGATAATTGTTTATTAAATTTATTGTATACAAATGCATCCGTTTACAATATTTATGAATGAATATATAATATGAATGAATTAATTCATACATTGATTTATAATTAAGAAAAATGTACTTAGTCGCTACAATTTACACTCATTTAGGGCACAAAATGTTTTCTCTACCAGCCATCGTCGTAATGAAATTGATAAAAAATGAAAAATATAAGAAAAAGGGGATCGTCTGAATGTTTCTGTTCTGTCAGTTTCCTATTTAATCAGATCAAATAACAGGTGGCAGCCACGTGAAGGAAGAACTCCTCAGAATTGCCCTCGGGACTTGCGCTCTACCCCAGATCCATTCGTCAAATTGTTCGCCGGACAAGAAAGCAGAATAAGTGTTAATCTAGTCCTAATACGTCTAATTATTTGCTGATGATACTTAATTAATTTTCGAATTAAAACGATAGTTTTTTTTAAATTACGACGAAGTAAGTAATGCTATAGCTAAGTTAGTCAATTGGTTTAATGTTAATAATTTGCATTTAAATGAAACTAAAAGTAAATGTATGAAATTCGTAACTCATTATGTTAAACATGTTAATTCTAATGTAATTTTTTATAGGGAGAATCTGAGCCTTGATGATACCAACATTTTTCTTGGAATCACACTTGACGAATAGCTTCAAACCATCAAAACTATCTAGCAGACTTAGCTCTGCAGTATATGCTGTAAAGAAGATTAGAACTCTTACCAGTGTATTATATACAGCTAGAATAGTTTACATTAGCTATTTTCATAGTCGTATGGTATTTTTCTATAGGGGCACGCGACTGACACTGTAATTATATTTGTTTTACAGAAGATAGCCACTAGCGCAATATATGATTAAAACCTAAAGAGCCGTTCAGATAAAAATTTAAGAAAATTAATGTATTAACTCTGGCCTCTTAATAAATTTATGAAAATGTGGTGAACGTACACAATAATAAAAGTAGTATTGCAAAAATAAGTGATATTCATTATGTAAATACTAGGAATAGACACGAGCTAGCAGTACCAGTTACTCGACTCCACCGAGTCAGTAATTCATTCTTGGGGCGTTGTATATTGTATACGCTTTTACAACAAAATCCTAGAAAATATACAAAATTTGACGTACACAAAGTTCAAAAACTTAACTAAACTGAGTTTGTATAAAAAGGGTTATTATAATATCAAGGAATTTATACATGATAATAACTCCTGAAAAGTGTAATCGCTACCAAGCTGTTTCTAATTTATTGTTGTGTTGTTAATTGTAACGTACATGATTGTAAGCTATTATGTAAAAAAAATATAGTCCCGTTGGGTTTCTTGCTGGTTCTTCCCAGGACAGAGGTGTTTTTGCGAACCAATGGTAAATGAAAAAAGTGACTTTCAATAAGTATTTTTTAGTTATTTATTTATTTGGTTATTTTGCATAATGTGTGTGTTTTACAGTTTTTATAAAAATATATAGCACAACACATTAACCATTTCTGGTTTACAAAATAGAAATTTAAAAACATTAAGTTTTATTTAGTATAATATAGATTAACATGACAAATAAAATTGATAATAATTACCCAAAAAAAAAGACATAAAAATAAACTAGAAAAGGATATAATAAAACAAAAAATTAATATTATTTGCACTATCACATCATTAATATTTGTATATTTTCATGTTACATTATATATAACAATCTATATTGAATAAAAAAGTTTCCTTTTTTGTTTTTGTTTCTGTTTCTACTGTTAATGTAAAAGTGTGAGAATTAGGAGTAGATTAACCCCCGCCCGAAAATTTCTCGCCGTTTGTAAAATACTTGCTATTTGTTTCGAAAATACATGTCCTTTAACTTTGAAAAGAATTCAAAAATTCATTCATTGTTTGCTTTTTGGGATATAAGGTAAAAGTAATAAGGCCTTTTAAATAATTTTTTATTTACTATCTATGGTTTTTTTTTCATTAATTTCATGTACTCCTTTTTTGTCTAATTACTCCGTGGTGTGAACGCATTTCCGTTTCGTCTTTTAATCGAGGATAGATGTGTATGTCTATGAGCCTTAGCGCTCACTTAACAAAGGGTAGAGTATATGCTCATAAATTATTAAAACTCTGCGGTTGCCAGCTTGCTAATGTTCAGTAGTGGACTTTTAATAGGCTTTAATTTTTACATAAAGGACATTCGGTTTCTGGCATTCTCACAGTCCTCTTACAACACCATCGAGATGAAATGTTAGGTTAGACATTCTAAAGTTGATGCATTCGTCGTGTACGATTGCAATGCGGGCTCATACGTATACTTATGAATTATGCATAGCATAAAATATTCACAAATTTTAAAACTACGATTCGAAAACTTATTTCACCTGCTAGCAGCTAGAAAATCTTATTCGAAATAGCAATATACCTTAATAATTTAAAAAAGAGGTGGTTTACAAATTAAATTGTGAATACCCGAAGTTTTAACGATACTTTAGCTTCATTTACTCTTTTTAGTATCTCAGGTAACTGATACCACTAACTGTTACCGCTACCGGTACCGTTACAGCCCATCAAAAGTCCACTACTTAACATAATTCTCCCTCAAAATTTCATATGAAAGTACCTTATAATAGAAATGTAGATTTAAAATTCTATAGTAAGTGAAATGTATAGTCGCTATTGGGGTACCGAATAAAATGAATAATAATAATTTTAATAGTTACTTTGCAACCATCTGCTCAAATAAATGATGTGTCTTACCTAGTTTGAAGAGCACCTCCCACCCTCCCTCAATTGCGTGCACTAATCCCGTCACCTCTAATCCTAGCACCACTACTCCTAACACCACTGTTCCAGGAAAGACACACCATCAACGATAATACATGTGTTTCACCTCTACACGAGGCATCTTCAGGTGATGTAGACTCTACGGCGGCTGACCGCTAAGTATATTTAAGTATATAGTAATATATTAATTGCAAAATAACTATTAATATCTTTACTATAATGGATTTCCGCAAAGAAACGCCTGATTCTATCAATTATCTTCAAACGAACAAATTAAATATAATTACTTTTTCCTTTTTTAATTTTTAATCGCCGCTGCCCATATCCTGGTTTGCTTTTCTTTGTCGTTTTTTTTACTACACCCACGAAACGATATGGGATAGTGTTATTGTTACACCGCCACTAAAAGGTACTGCTTAGTACTACTTAGCGGCAGAAATATTAACACACTTACACGGTTGTTCATTAACTTTATCGTAACTTAACTCGGATATCAATAAAAGAGGACTATTCGACGAAACAATTATCGCAGCCGTTGGTGTTTACGCATTTATCTCTTTTAAATTCACTCCGGAAATTAATCCAAAGACAATAAATTGCTGTTAGTGTTACTACACCAAATAAAAGCTGGATCAATAAATCGCTATAAGTGCTCGACGAAATGGTTCTGTAACTCCATGGAAAACCATAACGTTTAATAAAATTGTTCTCCCTTTACCACTTATACGGCCCTTTAAAAGGTTTAAAATTATGGTCCAGACAATAAAAGTGGAAAAGGTATTTCTTGATCTGTTCTTGAGTGTTATTATTGTAGTAAAAATAAATTCTATAAGTTATGTTAACGACAGAAATATATCGTGGTAGAACCGTGCAGATATATTATAGTTGTAGCACAAATGGATTGGCTCTACCAAGAAAGGGCCACAAGGGAGGAATGCTGCTGTGAGTATGTTTATTGTAGAGAACCGAAAACCCCTTTTACTGAAAATGGGGCATTCCGTCTTAGTCCTCGGGGGTGACAACGTAACTGCATTTTGATTCTTTATTAGATAGATTTAGATGTTTATGGATCACAGCATCGACTTACCGTTGGACTGTGTACTCGTTTGTCTCTCTTATTCTATAAAAACATATTGACGAAGCGAAAACTTTCAATAGATATTTAATTAAAGCAAAGACAATTAAATATTAACGAGCGATAGACCGGACAAAGTGGTCAAAATCTTAATCCTTGTTACCTATAGGTTACAAGCCACTTAGTCTTGTGTGATATGAGAGGTCGTATTCGTGAACAGTAATGTTTAAAAGGAAATATTTTTTCAATATTTTTAAGTTTATAGTACTAAAAAAACAATTTTTAAAATTTTTGTTTGTATGTCTGTTCCGGCTAATCTCCAAAATTGCTGAATCCATTTTGATGGGACTTTGGACTCCAGTATCATATCCGGGAATCAACACGAATTGATAAATGTATCAACAACATCCGTAGTAATAACAACAATAAATTTCAACAGCGGTAGGTAGGACGCACAACTTCTGTCCCTCGGATTACAACACAGCGCATACAATTGAATTCGAAACCAAACAATTAGAAAAAATATCTAATCATTACATCATAACTACAAGTGACTACAAGTGACTAGTCACTTTTTCTGTACCTACAAGCGACTACTAGTGACTAAGTAACTGCAAGTAACCCGTGATTTTTTCTGAAATATTTAATAGATTTGATATAAATGAGGCCTTTAACGAATTTGGCGAAGAAATAAACATTGCTTTGAATTAAACTTTAAACTTTGCTTTCCCATAATAAGACGAAGAAATAGTTTTAGTGCCGTCGATATTTCTTGGATAAAGAAAGGTCTTAAAATCAGTTGTAGAACCAAAAGAACGCTAAGATACAACTACTACTTAAATAGAAGCACTAATAATAAATTTACGTATATAAAATATTCCAAATTGTTAAAGACGTGTATACATATCACTCAGTCGTTTTGTAACCAAATGTACATAGCCAACTCTTTCAATAAAGCACTGGGGACGTAGTGAAACGCTATATAAACGTTGTACCTAAGACTAATCCATTTATTGATAATATTCTCAATAACAGAAGTACGGTTACATCTGGATCTGACATAGAAAACATATTTTATAATTTTTTCATTGATGTAGTTCAAAATTCTGCTACCTAGTTCTGTTTCTGTCAATATAGAGAAAACAGAATTAATTAATTTTGAAAGTTATTAGGAGTAAATGCATAGAATGAAATATTAGTTACAATATTTCACTTATGCAACAGATAAAAAGTGCAGAATTCTAAGGCATTATTCTCAATACACATTTTTCATGGAAAAAAACAGTTAAGTACGTGACGTATACCACGCTTACATATGCTCTAATATACGGGTGGCCTAGTTGTCTGGGAAAATTCCTATGACATCACGAGGGGGTTTATAGTACAGAAAAAAATGCATTCTGACCCTGTACAGCGTGGATTGGTCGGAATCATGAAAATCGGTTTTTAAATCAAATAACTGCAAACTGTTCTGCAGTTGTGCTAACTGCAGAACAGTTTGCAGTTAGCACATCTACAAAACAGCTAAATTTGTTAAATACCACAATATATTTCACCACCAAAGACAATACATTTAAACGTAAAATTGTATGGCACCTCTAATGTATAACTTTTTGCCCAAAGGAATGACTGATCTACCATATAAAGTGTCCTGTTGGGCCTTGCAAGAATGGTTAATCCAGGAGAGTTTCTACAATCTTAAAGATTTTCTGAATAAAAGCACACGTCGATTTGGCGCCCACTAAGACTCGCGCTCTTCCTTTTATTTCCTGTGACTTAGTCCTACTTACTATTATTTTCTACAACAGCCTTCCTGTGAGTTTGTAGTTAGTAGTAATTCAAATAGTTAAGTCGAGTAGTAATAATTATCATAAAATAACTATAATTTTGGATTTTTTGGAAATTTAGATTAATGAGGGTGAAATGTGATGGTGAAATCCTGTTATAATCTTTTCTACTATTATATTTCCGGCAAATAAATGATTTATGATCATGACTTATTAGCTCCTTTACCCTTAAAATCAAAACACAAAAATAGGTGTACCGCTGCTTGGATAAAACTAGGTTAGAATGCTTAGTGTCTTCATGTCGGTGGTCTACTTATGGCACTATATGTATAACATCTGCCGCATCACATCATCATGATGTCTCCATGTTAATGATGTTCACGGTGTTGGTGTTCGCAAACTGCGGTTGCCAACCTGCCTGCCAAACGTTATTACAAATGTCTGCAACTATTGCAAATGTAAACAACTCTTGCAAATGTCAACCTTATAAGTGAATTTTCGGGGAAGCCTATAATCAACAGTGGATTTTGACGGGTTGTAATGATGATGATGATGATGAGCCAAGTGTAGGTTTATGCTCGCCGTTTCTTAGCATGATAGACATAATAAGGAAGATATCCGCAGTAGAACCCAAGTGATAGACATAGCCTACGTCGTAAATTTAAAGACCCGCACTTTAATATATGGCAGAGCCACGCTGCAGCTATACTATGATTGTAGCATGAATAGGTCGGCTTGACCGTGGAAGGACCACGCTCTCACAGAATACCAGCGTAAAATAACAGCTTAATACTGCTGTGTTTCGTATGGTGAGTGTAGAGAACCGAAGACCCGTAGATCCGTTTTACTGGAATCGAGGTATTCTATCTTAGGCCTCAAAGGTGACAACGCATCTGCATTTTGTTCTTAATCGAGGTTAATTGTAGATGTCTATGGGCCACAGCATTCACTTGCCATCAGGTGGACTGTGTATCCGTTTGTCACCCTTATCCTATAAAAAAGGCCGGGTCCGGCTAGTTACAATTTTTAGTCCTGATTTAGCACGTGATACGCAGTGAAGGAAAACATCGTGAGGAATCCCACGTGTCTAAGGTTTAAAATATTTTGAGTCCGCCACTACGCACTGAATTTGCGCGTTAGACGAATGAGAGAAAACTTGTGCTATGCTTTGGAACGTATAAAGGTGCTGTAGGCTGTTACTTTAACTTTGTATGTAAAGCCTCATAAATTTAAAATTAAAATAATAATGACTATTGGTCGGCCGTTAGTCGTAGTGCGACAGTATGAATTAATTAAATTTAAAGTTTTAAATATCTGGCGTAGATATCTATCGTACACAATATCAAAAATAAACCCTTTTTTGCCTCGAAATACACTGCCAAGAATATTAAAAAAGGAATATGTGAATTACACAAAATTCACAGCTCATTTATATACAGCATATGTAATTATTTGTTGGCAACATTTTAAAATTCTTTGGCTACACTCTCCAATCTGTTCGACTATTTGACCATAGACTTTTGTACTTGAAATTGGATGTACGAATGTAAACAATTAATAATTCATTTTATTTAATTTGATGGATTTCTAACAAATATTATAAATAAATTGTAACTTTCTCACTCATCCTCGACTCGTTACGATAAAAATAAACGTTTTGATTAACTGAGATAACTTATGCATGTTTTTCTCGATTCTTATTATTAAACATTAGACATAATATAGGTGCCTCACTCATCATTAGAGAAATGGAGATAATAAATATTATAATATTATAATAATAAATATTATTATAATAATATAATATATATAAATATTATAATTAAAAAATATCTCCTATTGCAGAAAATATTTATTGCAGCTAAAGTAAACACTAAATACATCAAATTATCATTATTATAATCATTATTCGTTAAATTTTTTTAATAGTTTCGACTAAATTTTAACTTCAAAACATAACCCTCATTCTGCCGAAGAATTTATCCGTTAGGATTCTGATAAATGACTGTACAGGAAACCGACAAGTTTGCAAAAGTTTAGAAAGAAAACTCATCAAGTCTAAGAATTATAGATTAAAATGTTTTAACTTGGCATTTTTTATGTTTCGTGGAACTAAGTGATATTTAAAATTGTTTCCTCAAAGAATTTTAAAATCAAAAACTATTAACGGATGGACTAGTACTCAAAATGACTTCATTCCTCGTGCGGATACCCTAGTCTTAGCGAAATTTTAGCGCTTTTAGTGCTTGATAATAGCTATTCGTATGGTGAAATAATTATTATCATCATGCCCATTACACACTTTCACTAGTCGTCTGATGGAAATGGACCATGAAAAGACGATTCCGAGCGATCTACTTTATTAACTCTTTAACACCCCTAAAATGCATATATCATGCTGAAACGGAAGAACATTTCTCCTTCGTCAGAAGTTGATTTGGATTCTCGCTTCAGTTTACTAGATCGTCAAACTACCATCACCCTTGTTTAACATCAGTTATAGTCGTTAGAGAATTCATCACGCACATACTTGCCGATCATTTTACTCTTTATATCTATTTGTTATGTTCTCGAGGGACGGACATTGCTAATACGGACACTAATAAAAGAAGAAAAAAGGGAACAAAGATTCCGTAGGTCGAACAAACAATGTCTATTTAAATGTGCCATAGGCCTCTGCTTATTTCTAAAAAAGGTTCTTGGGGCAAGAAAATGATCGCCCTACCCTACTTTTATTTGTGTTGGCAGACTTCATATGTCTCAATATTTTATTTTTATTTTTAAGCAAACATGATTCCTTACGATATCGATATTTATTTTCTTCAATTAACACGTGGTTAATCAAGGATTAAAATTACAATCAACAATTTTAATTGATGTCGGCGGGATCGAACCTGGTCTACTACCGCTGCCACGAGTCTGCGTCAAGCGGTCGTCGTAATATTAAAAATAAATTTAATTTTATGTTTTGAAAATTCTTCATTTTTGGTAATAATGTTCTTTCGTTTTGTTTGACCATTTTTCGTATTCGCATTTCCACCTCAATTTTTTTATATAATTAAGGGTGACAACCCAGCACATAGCCCATCTGTTGGTAAGTGGATACTGTGGCCCAAAGGCGCCCACATCTATTCTTTATTAAGAATTAAAGCGCAAATGCATTTTCTTTAAACAGTGGTAGAGACAGCTTTTGCGGTTGCACGTATGGGCCGGCTCGTTTCCTACAGCAGATTAGGTTGCTACAGCAGATCCTATCCGCAGATACCGTAATCCTTTACGATTTTTAACATGACACTGAATGGCTCGGTTCATGTTCAACCAATCTTGCCGGGAGATCTGTGTATAACTTTGCCTTGGTATATGGTATAACACAACTAGTTACTTCACCTACGCGGATTCCAAATGCTCCAAATTCCATTACCTTATCCGGACCGATATCGGGTCTCCATCGATGCCCCTTTTGGCTCTTTGGACCATAGTCTGATACGGAGTATGGTGCCACTGACGCTCCCTTCACGGTTGAGTTCTGCAGCTACTTCGTGTTTGGCACTACAGGTCGGCGAATTGGGATGAAATGTGACTTTCTCTGCATCATGCACATGGGGCGGGTTTGCT
The DNA here is from genome assembly GCA_036936625.1 of Parnassius smintheus behrii. NCBI lineage: Eukaryota > Metazoa > Arthropoda > Insecta > Lepidoptera > Papilionidae > Parnassius > Parnassius smintheus. Next base: position 44,097,981 of record JAUPFT010000019.1, on the reverse strand, counting down.
TCTCGCCAGATGATCCCAGGGCTGTTGCTGACTGTGCCACTGATGAGGTGCTACAGAGAACGGAATTATTTATTCCATCATCTGTGGTACCCGTCCGCCTCGGAGTCCTTCAAAAGAGACATTGCCAAGGCAAAGTCAAGGCACATAGGCAGAATTAGCGAAAAATTAGTTTGCCTTCCTTTGGGAAACTGTGCATTTTGATCTCTCGCCACGGCTGTCCAAGGAAAGGTCTGCCAGTTATTTCTCCTATTTCTGCATAGGAAGACGATTCACTGACCAATGACGCAAAAAGAAAGCCGGTTTGCTATGATCTCGCTTTGCTTCCAACTCGATGACGCACTGCCGACCATCCCGCGGTGTGTGTGCTCCATGCTAGATGTGCAGTTCACACAGCGTTTGATTCGCAAAGCACTCTTCTACCTAGACGTCAACAAATCGAGGGGGCTTGACGGAATCCTCCCAACTGTTCTGAGGACGAGTGATCCAGAATTAGCACCAGTTCTAACACGAATATTTCGGTACTCCTACTCAAAAAAATCGTGGAAGACAGTTTTCTTGTATACGATCCCTAAAAAAGGTAACCGCTCTGATCCGTCCAATAATAGGCCTATTGACATCACCTCTTTATTCTCGAACATAATGGAATCGATCACTAACTGCCAGTTCACGCGATATCTTGAGAAGCACCAGTTGATTAGTGACCGCCAGTACGGTGTCCGTCGGGGTCGCTCAGTCGGTGATCTTCTTGTTTACCTAACACACCATTGGACACAGGTGGTTGAGTCCAAGGGGGAGACGAGACCTTGGCGGTTAGCTTAGACATAACGAAGGCCTTCGATCAGGTTAGGTATAAAGCGCTTTTTTCGAAGCTTCCATCTTATGGCCTTTCCAAGTAATAATAAAATTGGATTACTCGTTTTCTTGCGGATCGGAGACTCAAGATCGTATTAGACAGTGCATGCCCCGATTACAAGCCGATTAATGTTGGTGTTCCACAAGGCTGCATGTTATCACCAACGCTATTTCTTCTGCATATCAGTGATATGTTGCAAATCGGGAACATTCATTGCTATGGGGATGACAGCGATGGTGATGTTCTATACATCGGCCGTGCCAATATTTCTCGGGAAAACGTCACCGAATACCGGAATAAACTTGTATCTGAATTGAGTCTTTGCTGAACAATTTCTGTGAGGGTGACTAAGTCTAGTCCTGTTTAATTCCCAGAAGACACAAGTATGCGTTTACCCCTTGTCGTATCTTCTCAATTTCAAGGCACTCCTCTTGTTGCCTCAGCCAGTATCGGAATCCTAGGCGTTGATATATCGAGTGGTGTGCAGTTTCGTGGTCACTTGAAAGAGAAAGTCAAATTGGGCTCTAAAAAGCTGTGCGTATTTAAGGGAACGGAACAGTATATCATGCCAGGTTCGGCTACACATTGAATACTGAAATAATTTTTTTTTATAGCGGAAAGAGCAAACAAGCATACGGCTTACCTGATGTTAAGTGACTACCGTCGCCCATGATCAACCGCAACACCAGGAGAATTGCAGGTGCATTGTCGGCCCTTTAGAAAGGAGTAAACTCTTTTCTTGAAGGTCGCCAGGTCGTATCGGTTCGGAAAAATCGCCGGTGGTAAACTATTCCACAGAGAGGTCGTACGCGGAAGAAAACTCCTTGTGAAACGTTCAGTGATGGACCGCCAAGCATCCATATGGTGTGGATGGTATCGGGACGTTTGCCGCGTAGTGCGTTCACGAAATTTGGCGGCTAGGATTAATCCGAACAATTCCTCAGAGCACTCCCATGGTATATGCGAAAGAAAATGCAAAGAAATTCAACTTTTCTTCGCAGCGCTAGTGAATCGAGTCGATGGGAAAGCACTCGGTCGTCGACGACTCGAGCCGTTCTACGCTGGATGCGGTCGAGTGGAAGGAGTTGGTACTGGGGAGCACCAGCCCAGAGATTGGAACAGTATTCCATGTGCGGCCGAACCTGCACCTTGTATAGTTGCAGGCGGTGTGCTGGCACGAAATATTGTCCCGCTCTGCTGAGCACGCCAAGCTTTTTAGAGGCCAATTCGGCCTTCTCTTCCAAATGACCACGAAACTGCACGTCACTCGATATGTCGATGCCGAGAATTCCGATACCTAGCAAGGCAACAAGGGTAGTGCCTTGAAACTGAAAAGATACGACAAAGGTGTTCTTTTTAGTGGTTAACGCGCAAACTTGTGTCTTCTGAGGGTTAAACTGGACTAGATTTAGTTTGTTCCGGTACTCGGAGACGTTTTCCCGAGAAATATTGGCTCGGCCGGTGTACCTGCTGTACATCACCAGTGCTTTCATCTGCATAGCAAGGAATGTTACGGGTTTGCAACATATCATTGATATGCAGAAGAAACAGCGTTGGCGATAGCACGCAGCCTTGTGGAACACCAGCATTAATAGGCTTGCAATCGGAGCTTGCACCGTCTACAACGACCTTGATCTTTGATCCGCAAGAAAGCTGGTGATTCAATTGCACAATTTCTCGGGAAGCTCATAGGTAGGGAGCTTCGAAAGAAGCGCTTTTTGCCAAACCCGATCGAAGGCCTTCGCAATGTCCAAACTAACGGCCAATGCCTACCCCTTGAACTCTACTGCCTCCGGCCATCTATGAGTTAGGTAGACCAGAAGATAGTATTGGCAATCACTAATCTGCTGGTGATCCTCAAGGTACCTCGTGAGCTGGCAGTTAACAATAGACTCCATTGTTCTGGAGAACAAGGAGGTGATGGCGATAGGCCTGTAGTTGGACGGGTCTGAGCGGTCGCCTTTTTTAGGGATCAGGTGGACGAAAGCCAGGCGACCCCTCGTTTACCCCTTTCTATAAAAAAATTTTTATTTCTAAGAACTAAAATCTAAAGTCTCGTTATCACTGACATGGACTTAGGTCTATGGTTCTCGTCGTAAATTTTGGGGAAACAGAACTAAAGTTATTTTAGAAGCAGTTAGTAAAGGTGCTATTCGGCACAGTCAGTACATAGAAATTTGTATTCAAAATCTAATGTGTTTTCAACCTTTGAAGTCGAAGACGCAGTGCCTCGTTATTAATAAAAGGGGGCTCCGATTCTCGTCCATCACTGTACGAAACGCAAGACTTTATGCTGTTTTTTTACGTTTTCTTTTCCTGGTAAAGCCATCCTTTCCGTGCTGTAGTCATAATACGCTGCAGAGTGGCTGTCATCATCTTCATGACAACCTTTTACAAGTCCATCCTAAACACAGGCTGCCCTAAAGTACCACGTATAAAAATAAATAGCTTTTTAACTCTAAAATTTCTATTTAGAGACTGTATCGATTTTTTTGATTTCTTTGATAAAACTAAATTAGTATTTCCTATAGCCTAATTAGACTCTTTCGTTGCTTTAGAGGTCTTAAGAGCGACTACTGGTCATGTGATCACGATTTCGAATCAAGTATTGGGTCAAAAACAGTTGTTGGGTTTTCCTATCAAACAATTCTTAGTAGCAGCTCGGAGACAGGAAGTTTATGGTGTTTTCCTACTATGCGTCATGATGCACGTGATCTTACACCTGTCTTACTCCGATCGTATGGGATCGAGAGTGAGCAATTGAAAAGCACCACACACTCGTACATTATAATCCTAGTAGAATTTGGAGTTTCGAGACTAGCCGCGACCGACAGTTGATCTTTAGGTTATTATTATAAAATATTTTGAGACGAATACTAATATGACTGACATTACAATAAAACATAGGCAGGCCGATAGTCCTTTTAGAAATATATACTTGTTTATCAATGAGGCTTTTAAATGCCTTTTTCCGTATGCTTCAAAGTCTGAATTAAGTACTAACATGCGCCTGCATTGCAGTGTTTTATAATTATCCTCAATTCTATTAGCTATAGTTTTGTTGGACAAAAAATATCGTTAGGTATAAATAGCTATAACAATTCCGAGGTGGCTCCCAGGGGAGGCCCTGTATAATATTATGTGACGATGCTGACGTCGCGCTACAAGCGAAAACGCACTTAAGCCTAAGTCACGCTGTAAAAGTTCTGAAGTACTGGGGTGCATTTATTAGCTCTGAACACATATCACACGGAACGTTGGCCACTCCCCGGGCTTAAACCTTGCCCCGTGGAAGATCTCCCCTTTTCATTTAACTGCCAAAACTAAATGTCATTATAACATAATAAACTATTTTTTATTTATATACATGTACTTGATTTAATGTATCTTAAATCTATAGCCGTTGGCCGTTACAACTATCAAAACACCACTGTAGAACATAGGCTTCCCCCCTATTGATTGTTATTTATCACAGCTGCCAAGCTTAGCAAAAGGGCTGGCAACCAAATGTTTTTTGTCGTTATTAGAAAGACCCTCCGGGTTTTATTCCCTCTGTTGTCTCTTACGAAACCCATAATACAATATGAGATAATGGATATTCTTACACCGCCACTACACGATAAACATTCAGTAATTATAAATATAAAAATGTATAAATAATGCGGCATTAAGTTAGTTCAAGAAACATTCAAGAACAATTTATTGAGTAAATTTTCAATTCCACAAATACTTCCAAGATTTTTAGAAATAAATCTATCATACGTGGTAGAGCCACGCTGCAGCTATATTATGGTTTTAGCACGAATGAGCCAGTTCAACCAGGGAAGGACTACACTCTCACAGAATCATCATCATCATCATTACACCCCTTCACAAGTCCACTGCTTAACATCCTCCCCCTCCCCCCTCCTCCCCTAAGTAAAGCCACAAAGCACGGTCCTGAGCCACCTGCATCCATCGACTTCCTGCATGTCTTACCAGGTCGTCACTCCATCTAGTGGGGGGATATCTATATCTCACAGATAACTAGCATAAAATAGGTGCTTAATACTGCTGTGTTTCGTATGGTGAGTGTAGAGATCCGGAGACCCTTTTCTACTGGTAACGTGACATTTTGTCCTCAGTGGTGACAACGCATCTGCATTTTTATCTATAATTGAGGATAAATGTGGACTGTGTGCTCGTTGGTCATCCTTTTTCTATTTTTTAAAACTAGATTTCTTATGCTATTGCTCTCTGTCTGTTCGAATATGTAAAGTCTCATCACAATCAGTTAAACCTTTCGAATATTAAGCCCGGAAAGACTGACAAACAGAGAAAAATTTAAAAATGGTTATTAATAACTTAATAGAATGCAAATAATTCTTTAGGCTTAATAGAAGCCTGTTAGTTTAGTATTACAGACAGAAATTTCAATTATATTTAAGGATAACTTAAGTGTACCAAGTAAAATTTACATCGATAATATTCTACGAGTTTTCCTAGCACTTCATTAAAGGTTATTTCATTGAAATTATCATATTTCAACAAATACCCAGTGGATATTTTCCCAGTCAACAGGGTTATCCCCGGAGAAATCAAATATGAAACTGCGCGTTCCTAGTACCATTGTATGCAAGTTTGAATACCTACGAGAACCATGGAACTTTTGATCATGAAAATCTATTGAGAATGAACACCAATGAAAAAAAATCCTTTAACATTGCTCTTCAAGAATATAAATTTTTATATGATTTAAATTACCCATATGTAGTTAAATCGAAACTTATTTATCATAGGAAAAAGATAATATTACTCATGGTTGTTGTCCATATATGAGGCGCGTACTGTAAGATGAGATTAGATCTATAAGATCTTTTAACTAAGGTTTCCTGTAATTATTACTGCAATGGACGCAGATAAACCTCGTTAATAATTTCAAAGGTTTAGTAGTATCTCACAAATATTAGAAACACAAAAAAAGGAAATTCTGTTAGTCATTCACAACTAGTCGCATAAGGAAGCTTGAAGTCGACTAGGGAGCTATGGCTTAAGAATTCCTCTAACAAAAATCCGAGTATAGCCATCTGCATTTTGGTGACTTTACTCGGAGATAGAGTACTGCAACGTAGGAAAACGTGGTAGAATTTGTAACCTGGATATCGGTTGCAGAACTAGAATAACTGACATAGCCCAACGTATCAGCGAGCTCAAGTGGCAAGGGGCTAGCCTTATACTATGAAGAACCAGAACCGGTAGGGAAAAGAGGTTTTCGGGATTCGTAGCAGTAAACGAAGTGGGAGGGCAATACCCGACTAGATGTAGTGAAGACCTGATATGACATGCAGGAAGTTGATGTTTTTTTTTAGAGTAAGTGTTACAAACGAGCACACATTCCACCTGATGGTAAGTGAATACTGTTGCCCAACGAAATATAAATATCTATCAGGGATTAAGTTTAAAAATTCAGATACCTTGTCACTCCTGATGACTATGATGAAACGCTAGAAAGTTATTATGCTGTAATACATAGAAGGACGGAATGAAATTAAGCAGCCGTTTCCTTTTATCACCCAAGAAACTAAAACTGAAATTCATATAATATAAGTAATAGAAACGTTATCTTATGAAATTTCATTTAATAATGAGAACTTTATTTATTTATTTTATTTATTTATTCATTATTGCAATCCTTAATATACAGGAATACAAGCGGGCTTAATGCCTTAATGACTCTACCAGTAAACCCATTTTGTGGTGAGAATTCGACGTAGGTGTAGCTACATAGAATAAAAAACAAAATAAAAATGATAATTAACTACGTAATATATACATTTTACTGATATATAAAATAAATAAACTATAGAAATATATCCTTTTTACACATATATACAAACATATACGCAGCGTTGTATTTAATATATGATTACGCGCCAATTTTTTAAAAGCAAACATATTGGGAGCTTTTATGATGTCATCAGGTAAGGAGTATCAAAGGCGTGCCTGAAATGTAAATGAGTTACCATAGAACTCGGTGAAGTGAACAGAAATACGTATTTTGTTGTAGAGGAAGAACCCTGTCGTGAGATGAGGAGAGATGTGAAATTTATTCTTAAGACAAAAAGGTAAAAATGGATCATTTAATATGGAAATATGGACCATAAAGTACAATTGAAAATAATTCGTTGATTTTTTTAAATTTTACGTTAGGTATGCAATATTTTATATACCTATATTACAGTAATTTTATAGCGCAAATAATATCTAAGTGGAATTTGATTGAAGCACTGTGTCCACTAAAAGCCTTAACAATTTAGGAGCCGCTTATTAAGTATAAGTCTGCTATGGTTGGCATGCCTAATATTAAACCTAGTCAGTATAACAGAATGTGGTAATTTCATATTTGCTTTCACTGTTATAAAACTTGTGGGTCGACTCGTCCAGGGCTTACCTATTACGCTTTCGCAAAATATCAGCGTGTAATAGTAACTTGACTGCTGCTGCTACTGTTTCGAATATTGAGTATCTCATCTAATATTTTATTTAAAATAAATCATAAGGCTAAAGTCAAAATAAACGTCACGCCAACATCACGCGGTGTTCCCAGGCGGTCACCCATCCAAGTACTAACCGCGCCCGACGTTGCTTAACGTCGGTGATCGGAGAGAACCGGAAACACTTTTCAATGGAAATGAGACATTCCGTATTAGTACTCAGAGATGATAAAGATATAGAAAGATATAGATTTTTATGAGCCACAGCAACCACTTATTATTTTGTAGACTTTGTACACGTATATCACTTACTATTTATTATTCATTAACAAATATTTTATAGCGAGTAATTCAACTAAGTTAAATAATGAACTTTCACAAGATAATGCCTGATTCTATTAATAACAAATTTCAGTTTTAGTTTTTAGTGTAATATAATAAGGTGTCTAGTTAATTTTTTTCCGTCCTTCAATATATATCGTAAAAACCCCAGAATATTTGACCAAAATACCAAGTTAAGAGTTTACTCTATCGATATAGGTCTCAACTTTACTTCAAATCATTTACACGTCGTAGCCAAAGTTTTCACTACAACGTACCCAAGCGGCACATAAGCGTCACGAATATCAATATACCAGCCCACATTGAACTTAGAGTTCTTTTAGAAGCGTATAAGAATATTGAAAAAGGTTGTATCCTTATAAAAGTGGTGTATGATTATTATACCGCTCAAGGAGTATAAAATCTAAGGTTAGGGTCCTTAATCTGAATATTTAAACTCATGTATACAACTTTAAGTATTTAGTAACCCTTGAATCTGATTTTATCCTTAAAGCTGTATAGAAGCTGTTCATTGTATGCTGTCACTTGCTTATACAGCTCTAAGTGTTATTGTAGTATCACTCAAATCTTATTCCCGAATAATGGTGTATGCAAACTCCATTCTAAAACTTATTTTTAATGGCTTAATTGTACACTCTTGTTAATACAGTACCTTTAAGACTTCTCTTTGAGGGTGATATAATGCTGAAAAAATAACAGTCATACTACAGTTTAGATCTGTGTAAGTGAAGGAATATTGCTATTTTGCATGCGGTGTGATTTATTGTGCTAGTAAACAAAATTAAGTTGTGTAGAAGATCATGTTCAACCTAAATAATAGTTATCCAACACTGTTCCTAAGACAAGGTTTTCATCTTTTATACGTATCTCTAAAAATAATTATATGTCATGTTGAAGACTGCTATACAGCGTAATTAATAAAAACATTATATTATACAACTGATTAAAACCAATAGCTGCACGATAGAATCCATAACATACACAGTATACAGCTATTAAGACCATAAGATAACAGAAATACGGTTTAGGCTGTTTAGCAAATTGTCGTGATTTTAGGACCCACAAAAACAAAATTTAATATATAACTTTAGGAATATTAGACATCAGTTTTAGACTATACGGTTATTTTCGGTTTGATTATTGATCACAGTGCCCTAATGTGCCTTCATATCCAATGGTTTTTATTTTAGCCTATACGACCGATATTAAGTTGGTGTATTTAGTATTTTGTCCTTAAATTATATGGTTTTTTTGCTGGCGCGGCAATTTTTTTATGGAAAACATATACAAGTTTACCGAAAATCTAATTTCGCACTTTCAATTCACCAATTATCACTGTCAAAACTCAACTCAAATCCAAGAATCTTGTAATAAATAAATAAATAATAATATTAAGTAACCGGATGACCGAGCTTTGCTCAGTTTTTTTAAGTTACATTTATGTACAAATTATTATATATTAAAAATACGAAAATTTTTATTAGTTTAATTAAAATTTTCGTATTTTTAAAAAATACTAAAAAAAGGGCTCGAAATAATAATAATAATATAATAATAATATTCCACAACTATCACACAACGCCTAATATATTTATATATATATATGTATATATATATATATATATATATATATATATATATATATATCACGCCCGAACAACATCCCATCTGAGCTATTACGATCGTTGGTAACCTGTCAAAATTTACCTTCTTATATTGTAGCAGTTTTTTTATTGACTGAAAACACGGACAAAAGGACATTTTTTAAAAATAAATCCTAGCTAGACCGATTTATTGCCCCCGAAAGTCCCTGGACACTAAATTTATTAGAAAATCGTTGGAGCCGTTTCCGAGATCCCGATTATATATATATACAAGAATTGCTCGTTTAAAAGTATAGGATATGTCAAAAATATTTTTTACTCTGACATTATTATATATTATATCGCTATTATTGAATAAGGTATATTAATATAATCTAGTCAACGAAAATAAAGTTCTTTTTGTTTTAAATTCATTTGTAATTCCTTTTAAAACCCAATTTAAATCGCTTTTCTTTAAAGGTTACTTATAACACAATATGTGTAGTGTAAAAGTTTAGTTGCACACCAAATAACACCTGTAATACAGCTATCATACAGCCTCTTTTGAGTTTGTGCAGCTACTGTATAGATCTACTAATGCATCAAGCTGTATAATTTGTGCCAATTTTTTATGCAGCAAGAAAATACAGCCCCTCGTATGTATACGAACTTTTCTCTAGAATTTAATCAAACTCTTCTTCTCAACTTACTTTAGTCTCAATTTTAATTCTATTTTTTTGTTAAAAAATGATACCCCAACACTAAATTTTCTCCTGTATCATGGGGGCAGTTTACATACATAAATTTGACAAGGATAAACGTCCAGACCCGAAATTATTACTTGTAGGCCGTACAAATACTTGGTCCGTGTAGATTCCCATCCGCTGCCCTCAGCGCCGCAACTGACTGCTAAGCCACTGCGCCACCAAGACGGCTATAGCTACATTGCACTACTAAATCGTTATTTAAGTTAGGTTAAGTAAGCTAAGTTTTAGTTATAGAACCAAAATATAGGTCTATAATTAAAAGCTATAAATATAAAATATAGACCGTAATTATTTAACTCATAGGAACTAAGCTTAGTTCCCGAAATATCCAAATTAAAGCTAGCCTACAATAAAGTAAAGAAAATTTACGGCCTGTAAAATACATACTTGTGCTCTGCACAGGCCTTGTCTTATTTCTGAGAGGGTTGCAGGCTTGTGTGGCAAGGTATGACTTCCGCACTACCCCAATGAGTGTTGATGGCCTTTAGGTCTTCATTTTCGGCAGCCAAAAATAATATTAATCACACGTTGTTTGCTATTTAAATTAAAATAAAATTTCCACTCCATGTTCTATCTCCATGTTCGCAACACAGACGCATCTTGTAATTGAAATGCTTACTTATTTCCGTTAAAGTGTAATAAAATATTTTGGATAAGATGTATACATTTTAAAGATAAAAATTCCACTTAAACCACAGTCCACCTCTGGGTGGTCTGTGATTTAAACTAATAGCGTCCAACATAAACTTCGCCTCAGTAACAAGAGTATTCGCACCATTTTGAACACGCGAGTTACTCCCCGAATTCCGCGCGGAATTCGTTTCTGTATGAACATACCTTAAGAGTTTCTTGTTACAAGTTTAAGTCGAAATTGTTTTGGGAAAAGGTTTCTTGAAAATTCTGAAGAGTTGACTGTCAGTTTTGAGCTAAGCTTGGTGAGTGGCCTACGTCCAGCAATTCATTGTCAAACGATGTGGAATGTAAAAAATATACAAATTAAAAAAATCCATCTTTCTAAATAATGTTTATCAGACCGAATATCAGTCGCGGAAGCCAGTTTCAAAAGATACTAGCCATTCTAAACAGGACAGGTTGTAGTTCACACAAGAACGTGCGTTCTCTCTTCCCTCACTCTTATGGTCCGGTAAGACGGCAAACTGACGCGACAGAAGATAGATCAGGCGCAGAACCTGTCAAGGGCTTAACGAACTTTTCGAGATACGGTGTGAAAACACAGCCTAATAAAACGTAATCTGTAACCACCAATTTCCTTTTTCTCAGCTGCTTCTAGGAATTTTTTAATAGAAAAACCCAACACCTTATTCTAGACGTACAGGGGATTCAAACTCGAGGCTGCAAGATCGAGGCAGCGCTTACGACTGCCAAGGCAGTCTACCTTGCCACCGTACCGTCTATATATACAAGCATATTTAAGCAAGTTATAGAAACGCAAAAAAAACTTTAAACTTTGTTCAATATTTTTTTTATTAATTTTCGCGTTAACTCTCACCAATAATCTATAATTAGATAATATAAACATTGACTTTTATTGTATTTTTAATTAATACATCATTATAGAATAGCATAGAAACTATTATTAATTCAATATAGATTACTATATATAATACTTATTAAAAGTTACTCTAATGTTTAATTTATCACAGGTTCAAACCTCAGTCCTGGGAGAAAGTAGCAACAAACTTAGCGGGACATGGTTTTTCTAAAAAAAGAAAAACAACAGTTATTAAATATGCACAATAGTAAAAAAACACAAAACCAATTAGCAAATATATTATTACATCATAGTTATGGACCATATTATGGTTGTAACACGAATGTGACGGCTCGTTACCGAAGTAGGACCACGCTCTTGTAGAATACCAGCGTAAAATAGCAGCTAAATGCTGTTGTGTTTCGTATGGTGAGTGTAAGAAACCGGTGACACTTTTTACTGGATTAATGGACGAAACGAGGCATTCCATCTTAGAACTCAGAGGTGACAACACATCCGCCCTTTTGATTCTTGATATATGATAAAATGACAGCATCCACTTACCATCAAGTGGACTGTGTACTCGTTTATTGTCATCTTCATTCGATACAAAAATAGCTTGGTAGCGATCACATCATTCCCAAAGGTTATTGTCGTTAATAAATTTCTTAATATTATAAAACTATTTTTATACAATCTTTCATTAATAAAGTTTTTAAACTATGCGGTTTGCTTTTGCAGCATTGTTTCAATTTCATTAATCATCCTCAGCGGAATTAAATAAGATAGCCTTCGATTTTTGAATCTTCTTCTTTAAAATTCTTAACAGCTAAATAAGTCGAGTCTAGTTTACTACTGCACTAATTAGCTTCTCTATTCAAGGAGTTGAACTGTATTTAACTCTGTGAATTTTGAAACTTTTTGCTCTTTAAATTTAGGAAAATATGGCAAAGTTATTGCTTTGTTAAAACTAAGATAGTATTAATTGAACTATAAAATAGCCGTGGGTAACTTTGATATTGGGACGTCAAATACAACATACATCCTCTCGTAACATGGGTGCAGTAAAGTACCTATTGGAAACGTTGGGAATTTGAAATTAGGTAAAAAAAAGTGATAACATCCGTAAAACTAGTTTCATTCCTTGTTACTTTCACTCTTAGTATTAATAGATACCGTATTATGAAAACTACTAAATTAAGAGAGCATCAATTTATTTGTGCCAAGTAAAAGAGCTCACGTTAAAAAGTTTAGACAGTGACTTTCAATAAGTATTGTTTACAATCTATATTAAATAAAAAATGTTTCTGTTTCTGTTTCACCGTGTGGTGGTGACGTAAAATATATTTTATGTATTTCGCCATTTCATCCCGTGGGCATCGTAAAGACGACTATAGGAACGTATATAGTATTTTTACGTAGTAGCACCACGCTACAGTTATATTATGGTTGAAGCACGAATGGGTCGGCACGAACGTGGAAGCGCCACGCTTTCACGTAATAGCAGAGTAAAGTAGCAGCTTAGTGTTGCTGCGGTGAGTGTAGAGAACTAGAATTTTTACCAGAAACAAAGTATTCCAATTAAGTCTCCAGGGGTGACAACGCATCTGCATTTTGATCCTTAATCGAAGGCAGTTGTAGATTCCTATGGGCATACAGCACCCACTTACCTTCAGTTGGACTGTATGCTTGTTTGTCACCCTTATGATATAAAAGTATGCCATAAAATGTTTATGAATTCCGATACATGGCGGTATTACTATCTGGTTTATGCCAGATGTAAAATACCCAGACAGGCGACAGCAACGGCGCGTTTGGTACTGCTGTCATCAGTTCTCCAGCCAAGCGTTACTTCCAACCACGGGAGGGGCATATGTGAACTTTACTTCTTCTACTTTAAGCTAATTAAAGAGAAGTAGATACAATATGGTCAGTTATAAAAAATATGTGTGCTTATTAGCGTACAAAATATTAATGATTGAATTAAAAACGAGAAAATTTTGATCTGTGTTGACGAAAACAAAAGTAGTTTTAATAAGAAGTAATAGGCACATTGCTAACACCAGGACAAACACAAGATAGTGATACTAGTAGTTTTAGAGAAGAATAGTACTAGTATACTCGACTCAACAGAGTCAGTAATTCATTCATTAAGCAATGTATATTTTATAACAAACTATCAAAAAACATACAAGGTTTAAATATTTATTTAAACAAAAACTATATAAAAAGAGTTGGTTATACGATTGACCTCTGGGAATACGTTGGTCGCTTCCGAGTTGTTTCTTAAATAAGTTTTGTAAGTAGTTTGTACAACCTGTGTTCTCATTATAAGTAAGCCTCATTGGGTTCCTTGCTAGATCTTCTCAGGACAGAGGTTTTTTTCATAACAAATAGTAAAAGTAATAAATGACTTTTAATAAAAATAAATAAAAAACCAAAGAAAGAGACCCTTTTTACTGGTAACGAGGTATTCCATACAAGTCCTCAGAGGTGACATTTCTTTCAGTTATTCATTACAGCCAATCAAAAGATATTTTCCATTTTATATTTTCCATTTTTTGCAGAGATTAATTAAGCGCAGTTTGTATTGTTTTAATTCTGCCAGGAATTCTCTTGACTTATTTCCCTCACTCGCCTTTTACGACATCCAGGAGATGATATGGAGTAGTGGATATTCTTACACCGTCACAGTTAGTTACCATTAATTTTATAAAATAAGACTTCGTACTTATTGTTTGTGATATGGTTTTACTGAAATAATTGCAACAGAATCAATATGGATATTAATACATTTATAAATATTTGCATCAAAATACAGATACGTTGTCACCCGTGAGGACTAAGTTGGAATGCCTCGCTTTTGATAAAGAGGGACTCCGGTTCTCATCGCCGCCATACGAAATACAGCAGCATTAAGCTGCTATTTAACGCTGGTATTCTGTGAAAGCGTGGCCCTTTCTCGGTCAAGCAAACCTATTCGTTCTACAACCATAATATAATACAGCATGATTCTACCATTTCACAATATACTGTGAGACGAAATAGTTTTGATGAATATTTAACACCTCCATCACACAAATGTAACGTTAAGCTATATTATCGTAAAATACGTATTTAAAGTCATGAACACTCTAAATATTTTATTGTAAGTGCTGCTGCAGCTACATATCTAAATATATCCTCGATTACACATCAAAATGCAGATGCGTTGTCACCCGTGAGGACTAAGAGGGAATGCCTCGTCTCCAATAAAAAAGGTCTCCGGTTCTCTACACTCACGATACGAAACACAGCAGCATAAAGCTAGTATTTGACGCTGGTCTGTGAGAGCGTGGTCTTTCCCCGGTCGAGCCGACCCATTCGCGCTACATCTATACTACTAATATAACTGCAGCATGGCTCTACCACGTATAAAATGTTACATGTAATATATTGTTTCTATGGCTTGGACAGGTTTTTGTTATTCTATTGTTTGGACAGGTTAATTATAAAACATTATTTTACTTTAATGAAAGTGTCACTAACATGAGGTGGATATTTTCCTAAGGAAATACAAAGCGAAATTACATTTTTAATATCTATAACTAAGTTAGTAGCTAAACATTACGTTGCTAATAATTATTGATTTTCATTTCACTGTTTATAAAGACTGGTACGTTTCTGTAACGTGGTTGACGTATCACTTGTGGTGACGCTGTCGCTGCGTTACAAAGACAATATACTCAACAAGCAACAACCAACGAACCCTAAATCACATAATAGAAACTTCAGAACGACTCTGCTACTTAAACAATATTAAAAAAAAATATTGTATTTATACATTTGTTGTTATTACGATGTTCAAGAAGAAAGAGTGTATGTGAGTGTGTGTTAGGGTGTATCCCTGACCAAAATGTTGCGAAAGTGCGTTTTTCAGACTCTATTATCTCATTAGTTATGAAAAATAAACTACATCTAACAGTACATTATTAATGATTGATATCTTATCATCACATTCCACGTTCTAATTTACTTTTATGTGCTATAAATACATTTAAAATCAACTTTCAAAAAATGACTAAAATTCTTGATTACATGCATCTGTTGCTAAACGCAACGCTATAATCATTTGAGGATAACACTAATGGATAGATAATTAAAAAATCTATATTCTCTACGTTTTATTAAAATTTTTAAATTCGTTTTTCTCTTTTAATTGAAATAATTCCGAAAATTGTGTGACTTCTATGATAAAGGAGCGTGCGCAGAGTGCGAGCGGCATTACGCTGTATGCGTTCGTACGAGGTGGCCGTAGCGCTCGTCGCCGTGGTCAACGTTCCGTATTTCGCCATAAACATAATGCTATTTGAGTACCTACCAACCGATGCGCTTACGTCACGGTAATATTATTTATACAGTATTGTAACTCGGCCGTATCTTTGAAATAAATCCTACAGCCGTGCGGTACGTAAACATACGATAGGGCTGCCTACCTCCAGCATTTTTACATTTGCCCATTGATTTATGTGTTGTATAACTCTTGCATTTGCCTAGTTTGTGTTTTCATTTAGTTTTATGATTGTACTTAAATATACTTTTTTATATAAACAAATATATAATAGGTACTTTATGAATTGAATAGGAAGTGTTCAATAAAAATGCGTGTTGTTTTTTGATTGGTAGATTTAATTAAAAAATAATATAAAGCTTAATTAAAAATTGTTTTGGGAAACATGGACAAGTTGGAGTAAAGGAATATCTGTTACTTGGTTATAGATACCTGCAGCTACTTTACAATTTATATGTTTGGTTTTAAATGAAGTTTGGATTTATTATTTTTTATTTCTATTATATTTTCTGAAAGGGTCCCAGGAAAGGAATTGTCTACCGCGCTACCCCAATGCGAGTTGGCGAACTTCGCATGTCTTCAAAATATTTTTTTTTCTTATTTCTCAGACATGCAGGTTTCCTCACAATGTTTTCCTTCACCACTGAGCACTTCGTAAATCGAAACGTAAAATTGCAATTACAAGTTCATTGGTGCCGGCGGGATCGAACCCGCTTGCTCGCGCACTGTGAAAATTTCAGCAAGCGCTAACCATCTGAGCTACCACGGCTCCTCTCCTCTCGAGCTAGAGACTTTATTTTATTTATGGTACGATTTTTGTCGCATGCCAGCGCTTACTTTTGGTTCTGGCAAAAAGTTGTGAAGCGTCTGTAAACGTCAGAATTGTGCAACTTCAAAATTTTATTGTGTGAGTATTTTAAACTATTTTTACGGATTTGATGAACCATATTAAATAAAAATAGTCTCCTATCTTTCTCTCTATGTTTTGATCTTCTAAAACGAGTTTGAGTTGGTAAAATCAAGGCAAACTTAGGGTAGGCTTGTCAATTATTATTTTGATAATAAAACTAGTGAAATTTCGCGGTTTTATACGCGCAAGCGTGAACGTAGTTAGAACATAATACAACCTTTATGTTTTACATAAATGTCCTAAAAACTTATTATTTTAATATGTTACTACCTATAAAATTAACAAGTTTATTGCATTTTTATTTGAGTAATTTTTTTTATGAAATTTCTTTATCTACGTCTATTTTTCATCATCATCATCATTACAGCCCTTCACAGGTCCACTGCTGAACATAGGCCTCCCCCAAGTAATGCCACAAAGCACGGTCCTGAGCCACCTGCATCCATCGACTTCCTGCATATCTTACCAGGTCGTCACTCCATCTAGTGGGGGGTCGCCCTACACTACGCCTACCGGTACGAGGCTGCCACTCAAGAACCTTTCTTCCCCATCGGCTATCGGTTCTTCGAGCTATATGGCCGGCCCATTGCCACTTCAGCTTACTAATCCGTTGGGATATGTCGGTCACTCTGGTTTTACTGCGGATATCCTCATTCCTAAGTCTATCACGCAGAGAAACTCCGAGCATAGCCCTCTCCATAGCTCTCTGAGCGACCTTGAGCGTCCTCATACGGCCAGCAGTGAAGGACCACGTCTCAGATCCGTAAGTCATCACTGGCAACACGCACTGGTTGTACAATCTAATTTTTAGAGATTGAGGTATACCTGACGAGAATATATGTCGTAATTTCCCGAACGCTGCCCAGCCGAGTTGAATCCGTCGATTGACCTCTCGGTCGAAGTAGGACTTACCTAGTCGGACTAATTGTCCCAGGTAAACGTACTCGTCAACAACTTCGAGCATAGTGCTCTCAACAACTACCGGCATAGGTGTGACATGGACATTGAACATGCTCTTTGTTTTGTCCATGTTCATCTTAAGACCTATCCGTTGGGAGGCACTATTGAGGTCATTGAGCATAGTGCTTAAGTCCTCCAGCGATTCTGCCATAAGGACTATATCGTCGGCCAATCTAAGGTGAGTGATGTACTCGCCAATGATGTCAACACCGTATCTTTTCCAGTCCAGTAGCTTGAAAATGTCTCCAATGCAGCGGTAAAGAGTTTCGGGGATATAACGTCACCCTGTCTTACACCTCTCTGCAGTTGGATAAGTTTTGAGCTCTGGTTCTGTACTCGGTTAGCCATCATAGCCCTACTCTACAAACACTTCAGCACTTCGATATACCGACAATCAACTTAGCACCGCTGGAGGGACTATAGCACCGCCCAAATTTCGACGGAATCAAATGCTTTCTCATAGTCCACATACGCCAGGCAAAGTGGCAGATTGTACTCTTCAGTTTTCTGTACAATCTGCCGCAGGGTATGTATGTGGTCTATGGTACTGAAGCCTTTTCGGAAACCGGCTTGTTCAGGAGGCTGGAAGTCGTCGAGTCTGCGTGTGAGACGATTCGTAATGACTCTCGAAAACAGCACGTAGACGCGGCTCAGAAGGGAAATCGGTCTGTAGTTCTTCAAGAGAGCGTTGCCCCTTTTCTTAAAGAATAAGACCACCGCACTTCTGCTCCACGCCTCTGGAGTAGTGCCGCCATGGAGGACGGAATTGAAGAGCCTCTAAAGGACTTCAAGTACCGGTGTTCCACCCGCTTTCGGAAGCTCCGCTGTAATTCCATCCTCGCCTGGGGCCCTGCCGTTTTTAAGGTGCTGGAGAGCCATTCTATTCTCGCTTAGACCGACGTCCGGGATATCATCGGAATAGTGTCGGATAAGACTTCCTCTTGGATCGTTACTCACACTTGCGTGTGGCTCCAACGATGATGTGTACAGCTGCCCATAGAACCTCTCAATCTCACTCAAAATCTCAGGTGTCCCGGAAACGATGCTGCCACACTCAGTCTTCAGCTTTGACAGTTGGCTCTTACGGGCAGACAGATCTCTGGCAAAGACTTTGGAGCCCTGGTTCCGCTCGATCGCTTCTTTAATACGAGCAGTATTAAAGTTGCGTAAGTCTTGCCGCATGCATTTGGAGATCTGTCTGTTCAGTTGCCTGTATGCTGTCAAATCTGTTGACGATTGCAGCCTCATCTCCCGTCTAACAGCCATGAGATTAAGAGTGTGATCGGAGAGTTTTTGTGTTTTTCTGCGGCAGGTCTTGCAGAACTTAGCTCCGACCGCACTGCATTGCAATCTTGGAGGCACTGAAAGCGGTTGTGTAACTCGAGCTGAAAGTTTTCGGGATTCTGGATTAGAGCACGAGGGGGACGGAGCGTTGACTTCATTAGACGAGACCTCTCCAACTTAACGTTTAGGTTCAGTGTGCCTCTAATCATTCGGTGATCGCTGCCAGTTTTCACCCTTGCGATCACTGAGACATCACTTAACAGTTGGCGTCTGGTCGTCATAATGAAGTCAATCTCATTTTTGTCGAACCGTCTATTTTTAGCAACCTTTATTTAGTCTGAATCATACATAACACTATATTACTGATTTACTTACTTATACGTAGTTTTTTTTTTGCAGTTACAAATATCTTGTGAGGTTGAAAAAGGCAGTAATGAAAAAATAATAAGAAGAATAATAATTGACGTCAGCCACTTCTTTTCATAAAAAATTCAAATCATGGTCCATTAGATTGCAGCTTCACCGAACCACAACTTATAACTAATACTATTAAACGAGCAATTCTTGTATATATGTATATATATATATATATAATCGGGATCTCGGAAACGGCTCCAACGATTTTCATAAAATTTTGTGTCCAGGGAGTTTCGGGGATAATAAATCGATCTAGCTAAGATTTATTTTTAGAAAATGTCTTTTTGTCCGTGTTTTTAGGCAATTAAAAACTGCTACAATATAGTTAGAATAAGAAGGTAAATTTTGACAGTTTGGTAATGATTATAAATAGCTTATTGGTATAATGGGCGGTCACAAAATCGTAAAACCCCGGTTCGAGCCCAGACCGACCGACCGACTTTTTTATTTTTTTTTCAAGTTTCTTTCTTTTTTGAGAAAATATATTTTTTTCGAGCCCTTTTTTTAGTATTTTTTAAAAACACGAAAATTTAAATAAAAATAATTGCACTCATGATTTTTTATTCAAATAACCAGTTCAGTTTTTTCTGTTATGTCGCTAAGATCAAAAAATATTATTTATAATTCATCAGTATGTAATTTGTATCTAAATATAATTTCCAAAACACACGAATTAAAAAAATCGAGCGAAAAATACCGAGCAAAGCTCGGTCAACCGGGTACTAATAATAATAATAACAATAATAATATAATATAAATTATAAAGGCGTAGGGAAATGACGACCCCGACGACGTAACAGTTATGTGACAAAACTGCGACGTCGGCGCAGTCAGTCAGCATCCTGCCAAGTGGTGTGAGCGCCGTGCCTAGGCAAAATTGTAGATGCAAAGGTCCGTTTGTGCATATGACCCAACCACGAAACGGTGCCCAAGCCCGCTTGGGCGTCTCCCGTTATTTGGCGCCCATAAAATGGATGATGGAAATAACACGGAAAAGAACGTGCATAGGGCCGCTGCCTGGGGGTCGCCGGGGCGCGTCTGAAGCTGGCGCTGGACGCGGCAGCATGCGGGCCGCCAGCCGAGCGCGAGGAGTTGCACGATCACCTAGCAGCCCCTCGCATCCATCATCCCCACCAGAAGGCTTGGTGTCGGCTGGGTCTTCTCGGACCCAGCAAGCGGCACCCACCGCTGGTGGAGCACGTCGCATGCGTTGGACGAAATCCATGAACGAAAACGCATTGCGGGCGTACTATAGGGCGAAATGGGAAGAAACTGTGGGAATAGCGTATAGGTCTCGGATGCATTGCTTTTTTGCTGAGCTGGAGCCGTCTATCCCCGTCACGGAACAAAACCTGGCAAACCGAGTTCGGTACATCATGCGCTCGAAAATATTTGATGATGCCGAACTCGAACGACTACGACGTGAGGCTATTCCGTCGTCGAATGAATCGGCTATGGCTGGAGATGCAGCTCCACATTCGACAGACCAGCATCCACACGTGGAAGCTGCCATAGATCTTCCAGTTGTGGTTGATTCGAACAACGATGAAATAGTCTCCCACGAACTAGAGCAAATGAGGAGTATATTGGAAGAGGCGATTTTGGAAACGCGCAGCACCCCTCTCGAAAATCGACCGCGACTCCCCCGCATACCCCTAAGCAAGCGAAATCGGGCTGTCGTGAGGGCTCTTAACCCAATGCTGGTGACCTATTTGGAAGCCAGCCGGGACCTTTGCGAGACGGACTAGATTCTCTTTGGCGCCGTAGTGGCAGTTTGCCGTATTATTGGTGCCAAACTTCCCATGGCTGGACGCGCTACTACACAAAGTAGCGCCATCCCAGCCTGGAGAAAAAGAATCGAGGACCGTATCGCAAAGGCAAGGGCCCTTATCGGCAGACTGACAATCTTCAGGTCGGGTAATAATAGACCGAGGATTATGCGCACCGTTAGGCCATCCTAACGGTGCGCATAATCCTCGGTTTAATCCTCGGTTTGCTGGGACAAATATCAGTTTGTCCCAGCCGGATATCACGCAGAAACTAACGGAGCGCATAGACGACCTGAAACAAAAGATCACTGCTTGGGGGAAGCGGATTCGACGATTTTCCGAGAGGTTAAGGCGGTTCAACCAGAACATCTCTTCCAGAGAGAAGAGGCTCTATAAATCATTGCAGCGACCAAAGGTGTGTGGAGCGGGCCAAGGACCGGATCAGGCTGACATTATCGCATTCTGGCGTTGCCTGTGGTCAGAGCCCGTAAACCACAGCGAGGGCCCTTGGATGGAAGTTGTGGCGAGCCAGGGTGCGAGCGTTGCGCCTATGGACCCCATCACCATAACGCCAGAAGACGTGGCTGAGGCGGTCCGTAGGGCCCCGAACTGGAAAAGTCCGGGGCTCGACGGGCTGCATCATTACTGGCTGAAGGGGTTCATAGTGTGTCACGCTGTGCTCGCCCGACAGTTTCAAGAGGTTCTCGACCAGAAGTCACTCCCGAGCCTCTTCACTACTGGGATAACTCACTTGGTTCCTAAAGATCAGGATACCACAGACCCGAGCATATACCGCCCCATCACGTGTCTACCCACCATATATAAGACACTGACATCCATTTTGAGCGCGAGAATCACTCGTCACCTGGAGCTAAACCAGGTGATGTCACGCGCTCAAAATGGATGTCGGGGCTGTGGTCGCGGAACTAAGGAACCACTCCTCATTGACGCGGTCATAGGCAAAGTGGTGAAACGCAACCGTCGGAACTTCTCTGCCGCCTGGATAGACTACAGAAAGGAGTTCGACTCGGTGCCCCATACATGGCTAAAGAGGGTCCTCGCGCTGTACAAGATTGACTGTACAGTTAGAGACTTCCTCGAGCAGTGTATGGGGTAGTGGAGTACGATCCTTTGTCATCTGGGCGAGCGGATGACGGCTGCGGAGAACCACATAAGGATAAGAAGGGGTATCTTCCAGGGCGATTGTCTGAGTCCAGTCTGGTTCTGCCTCTCTCTGAACCCTCTCAGTACCTTACTGGAGGGCTCCGGGAGGGGATTTCAGCAGCGGAAAGGAGGGACAAAAGTGACCCACCTTTTCTATGATGACCTCAAGTTATTCGCCTCCAGTCGCCCTCATCTTATGGAACTGCTAAACATAACTTGTGAATTTAGCAGTTCCATTGGAATGGAGCTGGGGACGGATAAGTGTGCGGTCCTCCATGTTGAAAGGGGAAGGGTTGCTAACTCTGAGGGCATAGACTTGTCTGTGCCCGTCAACTTAAGGACCATTTCCGTGGCTGAAACATACCGATACCTGAGTATGTCACAGAACATCGGTATCGATAAGGCTGGTATGAAACAGTCAGTTTGCGACGTGTTTTATGCACGCTTGACCAAAGTGCTTAACAGCCTTTTGTCCGGTGTGAATAAGTCACACGCATATAACTGCTGGGTTATGCCTGTCCTCATGTATACCTTTAGCATACTCAGGTGGACGTCCCATAGGATGCATCATCCGAGATCGTCGGTAATGAGGCTGTACTTGCCGCGAAAGTATGGTGGGCGTGGCTTTCTGAGCGCGCTCACCATGCATAATCGCGAAGTGTGCAGTCTCCGTCAATACTTCTTGGCGAGATCGGATGATCCATTCTATAATGACGTCATTTTTAGTGATAAAGGGCTTACCCCTCTATCCTTAGCGAACGAGCAATGGCAGGACCCAGCAGTGCTTAGCATTTCCGACCGGGAGACCGTATGGAAGGAGAAGGAGCTTCACGGGAGGTACTACAAGGCTCTACATGAGCCCTTCGTAGACACAGTCGCCTCCCTCAATTGGCTACGCTTCGGTGACCTCTTCGGGGAAACCGAGGGTTTTGTCTGTGCAATCCAGGATCAGGTTATTAAGACCAACAACTATCGGAGATACATCCTAAAGGATGGCACCGTCGACGTCTGTCGAGCTTGTCGCCATCCCGGGGAGTCACTTAGGCATATCATCTCCGGTTGTTCGGCGCTTTCTAACTCTGAGTACTTGCACAGGCACTTGTAGCCAGAATTCTACACCAGGAGCTCGCTCTGAAATACGGTCTCGTGGACCGGAAATTGCCGTATTACAAGTACTTGCCGGAAGCCGTGCTCAAAAATGACCGCGCCAGGCTCTACTGGGACCGGGCCATCATCACAGACAGGACTATTCTTGCGAATAAGCCTGATATTGTGCTGATGGACCGAGCACAGTCAAGGATATTTTGGTCGATATTACCATCCCGTATGACGAGAACCTCGTGAGAGCCAAAACAGATAAGCAATCAAAATATCTGGACCTGGCTCACGAGGTGACCGACATGTGGGGTGGTCTGCCGGCCGAAATTATTCCTGTAGTCGTCTCTGCGAATGGGCTAATCCCAGTTAGCCTCTCTGGTCATCTGAGGCGATTGGGACTCCGTGACGGACCGCTCCGGGCTCAAATGCAGAAGGCAGTGCTCCTTGATACTGCCCGCATCGTCCGCCGGTTTCTTTCCCTTTCCCCCTAACCCTTGGCCGTTTGGTCTCCCCTGCAGAGGGCTACCATCTGGTTGGGCTTTTATTTATTTATGTAGTTTTGTATTTATTTCATTATATTGATGTTTATGTATATTTATCTTTTCATTTTCGTTTATAATTATATATTTATACTTCCCAACCAGATGAGAAAACTATATAGATACCCCACATATAATATTATTTTGTATTTATTTTATTTTATTGATATTTATGTATAATTTATCTTTTCATTTTAATTTATAATTTTTATATATTTAAATATTTATAGAACCGAACCGGATGATAAAATTATATTGATACCCCAGGAATAATATGTATATATATATATATATATATATCCTATACCTTTAAACGAGCTATTCTTGTATATATATATATATATATATATATATATATATATATATATATATATATATATATATATATATATATATATATATATATATATATATATATATATATATATATAAGCGGAATCTCGGAAATCGCTCCAACGATTTTAGCGACGAACGCTTGTCCTTGTCAGTGTTTTCAGACAGTAAAAAAACTGCTACAATATAAGAAGGTAAATTTCGACAAATCACTAACGATCGTTATTGATAAGTTGGTATGTCGGTTGGGCGTGATGTCGGAGTTCCGTGGTTCGCGTCCTGGCTCTGGCCTGGCTTTTTTCCCTTTTTTTTTCAAGTTCCCTTCTTTTGTGAGAAAATCTATTATTTCAAACACTTTATTTAGTAATTTTTAAAAATACGAAAATTTTAATAAAACTAATGCAGTTTATTGCATTGCATTGCTATCGGATTTTTTATTCAATAATCAGTTCAGTTTTTTCTATTCTGTCAAATAAGATCAAAAAATATTATTTAAGTTTCATCAGTATGTAATTTATAAATGTAATTTCAAAAAAAAAAAAAACGAGCAAAGCTCGGTCATCCGGGTACTATATATATATATATAACCACTTATATATATGGGCGCATGTATGCACATATGTGTTCATTTAATAGCTGCAGCTGTTTGTTTATAATTTAAGGAAGTTAAAAAAGTTGTAATCAATTTCTTACACTCAAGATAATAAAATTGACTTTATATTTTATTTTGTTCTATTTATTAATACCCACCCAGTATTACTAATCACAAATAATCACAATATCTCATTAGTTATTGTAATTGGATAAAAAATATCTATTTAGTTACTAATGCTATATTTATTATTTTAATAATTACCTACCCAGTAGGTAAATATTAAAACAATAAATGTAGCATTATAAACGGTAAATCTCCCTCAAACTCAATTTACTAATATTGTTCCTAAATAAGGAATAGCAGATAAAAGATTAGTAGGTAATAACTATTGCTCCTCAAAATTATATTTGACCTCAAGGTAAAACATATCCTAAAATTCAGTAGCTAAATAAAATAATAATACCTACTATTCAAATATATTTTCAATATGTAAGTAAATGAAAATAACAAAAATGAAGCACCATTAGCATGTAAAGTTCGAATCCATATCCATATCCATAATTAACATTTCGACAAATATTATAATTTACTCTATAAAAAGATAATTCAATATTAGCAGTATAGAATATAGTTAAAAATAATCAAAATAGTCATTTTTATTAATTAGATAATATATGAAAATACATAATTCTAATATAATGCAACTAATATACCGAATATAGAAAATTAAAATACACATATCATTGTCTGCCGTGTCTATTTCCATAAAATAGTTCATTGACATTGATAAATTAATACTACCTTCGTACCAGTAGGTGGCGTCTTGCAGATTTCTACGCGATATATTGTAGCGAGAGCGTCGGCAGACCAAACGCTCAAGGTCGTTCGCTAGAGGTATAGCCTTAAGAAGCTTAACGTGGTTTCGTCGTCATATAAGTTGCACATTTTTTTATAGGATAGGGTGACAGCGAGCACACAGTCCACCTGATGGTAAGTGGTTGTTGTGGCCCATAAACATCTACATCTATTCTCGATTACGAATCAAAATGCAGATGCGTTGTCACCCGTGAGGACTAAGATGGAATGCCCCGTTTCCAGTAAAAAGGGTCTCCAGTTCTCTACACTCACCATACGAAATACAGAAGCATTAAGCTACTATTTCACGCCGGTATTCTTTGAGAACATGGTCCTTCCCCGGTCGAGCCGACCCATTGGTCCTACAACTATACTTCTAATATAACTGATAAACGGAAGTACCCACCTTTCCTTCTATTTCTTTCCACCTTAACCAGTTCTACGATAAAATAAAATGGATATAAATCCAATAATTTCTCACCATAATAAGTTTTCTATTAATTTAGTTATAGCCGTCCATGCAGTTCTACTGTACGATCAGAGAATTGAATTCTACATAAAATAAGAAATTCTGATAACTACAATAAGCATTTAAGTTTCTGAAAACTTACGAAAGATCTTAAATAGTCTTAAATGATCAAAACTATTCCTAGATTTAACAGTGGTAGAGCCACGCGGCAGCTTTGCTGTTGCACGTATGGGCCGGCTCAAACCGGGGTGGTACCACGACCTCACAGAATACCAGCGTGAAGTGGAAGCTCTGTTTCCGCGTTTCGTCTGGTGAGTGCAGGTGGCCGGAGGCCCAAATCCCCCCCCCCCCCCCTCGTCAACATGGTAGCGGAATTAAATGATAGACTACCCCAGGAGGGTACCAGCACCCCTGGAGAATCCCTCGCTGAGCATCCACGACCATGTTTCTCCACTTCTGAGCGTGGGTGCTCAGGCTGCCCCGCGTATTCTGGGGGGGGGGGGGCAAAATTCCGCTCAAGACTACAACTGCTCGGGGCAAACGGAGCAACAAGACCAAGGCGACCCCTGCCACGCTGTCCGTGAATTTCTGCAATATCAGGGGACTTCACTCTAACCTAAACGCCGTCCACTACCATCTCGAGACGGCGAGGCCGGCTCTGCTCTTTCTGACCGAGACGCAGGTGTCCTCTCCGGCTGATGTCTCGTATCTCTCCTACCCGGGGTACAAACTGGAACACTCCTTTGTGCCTCGGGCTGGAGTTTGCGTTTACGTCAGAGAGGACATCTGTTCTCGACGCCTCGGCAGACTTGAAGGTTCGGACCTGTCCATCCTTTGGCTACGCGTAGACAGCGACGACCATCCGCGCGTCTACGGGTGCCTCTATAGGTCCCATAGCGGTAATGCCGAAACAGACCGACTCTTCGACCACGTCCAAATGGCTGCAGATTCGTTGCTACAGCAGATCCCATCCGCAGAGATAGTGATCCTCGGCGACTTTAACGCCCATCACGCCGAATGGCTTGGTTCACGTTTAACCGATCATGCGGGGAGATCTGTTCATGATTTTGCCTTGGCATATGGTCTGACACAACTGGTTACTTCGCCTACGCGGATTCCAGATGTGGAGGATCATGCACCTTCCCTGTTGGACCTTCTGCTGACCTCTCACCCGGACGGATATCAGATTTCCGTCGACGCCCCTTTAGGCTCCTCGGACCATTGTCTGGTCCGGAGTGTTGTGCCACTCACGCTGAAATCGCGGTTGCATTCTGCAGGCTGCCGCCGTGTTTGGCACTATAGGTCAGCCGATTGGGATGGGATGCGGTCTTTCTTTGCATCCTACCCTTGGGGGCGGGTTTGCTTCTCGCCGGATGATCCCAACGTTGTTGCGGATTCTGTTACTGATGTGGTACTTCAGGGTATGGAACTTTTTATTCCTTCCTCTGTGGTGCCCATTGGAGGCAAATCTCAGCCATGGTTTGGTCGCTCCTGTAAAAAAGCATCATGCTATAAGCAGGAGTGCTACCAAGCCTGGGTTGATGCATCAGCGTCCCGGGATGTAAACACCAGCGCTCTAAAAAAGAAGTATAATTCCGCCTCTAGGTCCTTCAAAAGAGTCATTGCCAAGGCAAAGTCAGAGCACATAGGCAGAATTGGCGAGAAATTAGTTCGCCTTCCTTCTGGAACACGTGCATTCTGGTCTCTCGCCAAGGCTGTCCAGGGGAATTTCTGTCAGCCATCTCTTCCACCTCTGCACAGGGAAGACGACTCACTGGCCCATACTGCAAAGGAGAAAGCCGATCTTCTAGGCTCTTTCTTTGCGTCTAACTCGACTCTCAATGACGGGGGGAGTACGCCGCCGACCATCCCGCGGTGTGAGTGCTCCATGCCGGAAGTGCAGTTCACACAGCGCTCGGTTCGCAAAGCACTCCTCTCCCTGGACATTCACAAGTCGAGTGCGCCTGACGGAATTCCCCCAATTGTGCTGAGGACGTGTGCTCCAGAGTTGGCACCGGTTTTAACGCGTCTTTTCCGGTACTCCTACTCCCTAGGCGTAGTCCCAAAATCATGGAAGACGGCTTTCGTCCACCCGATCCCTAAAAAAGGCGACCGCTCAGATCCGTCCAACTACCGGCCAATCGCCATCACCTCCTTGTTCTCCAAAACAATGGAGTCCATTGTAAACTGCCAGCTCATGAGGTACCTTGAGGATCACCAGCTGATTAGTGACCGCCAATACGGTTTTCGCCGTGGTCGGTCAGCTGGTGATCTTCTGGTCTACCTCACACACAGATGGGCGGAGGCAGTAGAGTTCAAGGGGGAGGCATTGGCCGTTAGTTTGGACATTGCGAAGGCCTTCGATCGGGTTTGGCACAAAGCGCTTCTTTCGAAGCTCCCTTCCTATGGGCTTCCCGAGAAATTGTGCGATTGGATCACCAGCTTTCTTGCAGATCGGAGCATCAAGGTCGTTGTAGACGGTGCAAGCTCCGATTGCAAGCCTATTAATGCTGGTGTTCCACAGGGCTGAGTGCTATCGCCAACGCTGTTTCTTCTGCATATCAATGATATGTTGCATACCCGTAACATTCATTGCTATGCAGATGACAGCACTGGTGATGCTCTTTACACCGGCTGTACGCGCATTAAAGTATCACGTCATTGGGAGAGGCTGTGATTGGTCGACGTCATCGCGAGCCGGCGCAGTGGCATCACGTCATCTTTCGTCCCCTCTCTCTAATGTCATATATAGCTCACGCAGAGTTCGTCTTGTCAACACGCATGTAAACTCTTAATTTGTTAATGAACAAAATAAAGTCACATTTATCTAAAAGAAATAAAATATTCATTTCTGCGCATACATAAGTTTTGGACCTTCATCGCCGATATTGGAAACCAGCAGTTGGAAGAAACATAAAGCGGATTAATAGAGATAACGCAACCGGCAATCGCCTTCGGTCGCAGCACATTGATTTTGGTGAGACGTACCCGCCTGGTTATTTGGGAGGAGCATTTAGATATTGTGTATTATCCGTGGTTACTTTTTAAATTTCAGTGTCCCAGTTATCGAGTCTTATTTGCCAAAATAAGAATACCTATCACGCGTAGCAGATTGCAGTAGCAAAGGCCTCGTCATCATTATTGACCTAACGCCGGAAGTTTGAGAACAGCAACTGTAAGTACTCCTGTTTTTTATAAATTGCCAAAATGCCTAACGGAGACCCAAAGTCAGGTTTATCAAAATCTAGTTCTTTAAGTAGTGATCAAATTAAAGAATTAATCAAAAAAAGGGGAACAGTTAAGGGTAGCTTAACGAATTTTCGAAAATATATTTCCTCTTTTATAGATAAAACATTAACTAATGAACAGCGCGCGGAGTTAAAATTGCGTATGCAAGGTGCATTAAGTCTTTATAAAGATTTTAATGAAATTCACAATTATTTAGAAATATCTCTTTCGGAAAGTGATTTAGTAAAACAGTTAGAAGAGCGTGAATGTTTTGAAAGTCTTTATTATGGCGTCCTCGCTCAAACGCAATGTATGATAAATAAAGATAATGAGATGAATATTCCTAAATCGGCAAACAATAGCATATTTCAATCGGTTAAGTTACCTACAATTTCTTTACCTACCTTCGATGGATCATATGAGCACTGGTTAGAATTCCGCGACACATTTCAATCGTTAGTTCACAATTCTAATGAAATTACTAAAATTCAAAAACTGCATTATTTGAAATCTTCATTAAAAAGCAGCGCCGCATTAGTTATAGACTCACTAGAATTTTCCGAAAGTAATTATACAGTTGCATGGGAACTTCTCCTTAACAGATATAACAATAACAGATTGCTGGTACACAATCACGTAAAATCCTTATTTTCATTACCGCTTGTTACAAGGGAATCACCTGGGTTACTAAGAAAACTTATTGATACAGTGTTAAAAAATATACGCGCATTGAAAATACTCGGTGAGCCCACAGACTCCTGGGATACTCTAATTATTTACATGATTGTATCAAGGTTAGATCTTGCCTCCGAACGAGAGTGGGAAAAGGTGAAGTGTACATTTTATAAATCGACAGATGAATCTCAGAATTGTGTTATAACGTTAAATAATTTAATAAAGTTTTTACGAGATAGGGCTGACATGTTAGAAACGCTTTGTGTCACACACTCCAAGTGTGGCATACATTATGAAAATAAAAGACAACACCCTAGTTCCAGCGCTCATAACCACATGCATAAGGTACACTGCAATTTTAGTACAGACAAACCAAAAAATTACACAAAAGATTTATGCATTATGTGCAAAGCTAAACATAAATTGTATTCATGCCAAACATTTCTTGAATATGATTTACAAGATAAAATAAAATTTATACACCAAAAGGGGTTATGTGAGAACTGTTTACGTCCGGGACATGTGGCTAATGAGTGTAGGAACGGGCCTTGTCGAAAGTGTGATAAAAAACATAACACATTAATTCATACTGACAAAACCAGCGAACGACAATCACAAATTCCCACGTCGAAAAATAAGGTTATATCTCCTAACCTTTTAAATAGTTCGGTTGCATCAAGCAACAGCGATAATAGTAATAAAATCATACACAACTCTGCACAGGTGAGCAATTCTCACATAGACGTACTAAGCGCGCAGACGTCTGCATCGCTGCCTATACTACTGTCTACAGCGGTCGTTAAGATAGCCGATAGCTTAGGTAACTATCATAAGGCACGCGCGGTGCTCGATAGTGGCAGCGATCGTTGTTTCATAACACAATCGCTTTGTGACAAACTTAACTTACAATTAATACAGTCCACTCATAAAATAAGAGGTATCGGCGGTAACACAATAACACAATGTTCAAAAACATGCGATATCGAATTAAAGTCTGTTAGCGAGCCTTATATTACGCACGTAAATAAATGTCTTGTTTTACCGCAAATTACGTCTTCCCTACCGGCCGTGAATGTGAATATTGGTCAGTTTCGTATACCAACCGATATACAGTTAGCCGACTCAGAATTTTATCAAACTCGTTCGATTGATTTACTGATTGGTGCAGACATTTTTTGGGATCTATTATGTGAGGGTAGAATTCGCTTATCAAACGGACCTTATTTACAAAATACTAGACTAGGTTGGATAATATCCGGGCCTATTTATTCACAGAAATTAAGAAATAAAAATTATATTCATTGTAATTTCATACAATCATTAGACGCGCAAAATATAACTATACAGTCTATAGACAAACAGTTACGTATGTTCTGGGAGATTGAAGACTTATCGGTAGGAAAGAGAGGGAGTGATGGATTGAGTGAAGAGGAGCGTTTATGCGAGAAACATTTTAAACAGACGACCACGCGAGACGTTGATGGGAGGTTCTGTGTACGCATCCCTTTCAAATTATCACCAGACTTTATCGGTGAATCTTTTAATCAAGCTAAGCGACGTTTTTTGGCATTAGAAAACCGCTTAAAACACAATCCTAATTTAAATAAAATGTATAAAGCTTTCATACACGAGTATATGAATTTAGGACATATGACTAAAGTGCACACATACGGTAATCCCCATTACTTTATGCCACATCACGGTGTTCTTCGCGAAAATGCAATTTCTACGCGATTGAGAGTTGTATTCGACGCAAGCGCAGCGTCGACTAGCGGTAAATCGTTAAATGATTTACAACTCGTAGGGCCGCCTATACAAGGTGATTTAATTGCTATATTGTTACGCTTCAGAGAAAATAAATATGTTGCATGTGCGGATGTGGAGAAAATGTATAGGCAGGTACATATTGACAAATCCCAGCGTGATTTACAACTTATTATTTGGCGTGACAGTCCTAGTGACCCATTACAAATATACCAGTTAAATACGGTTACGTATGGAACTGCGTCCGCTCCATTTTTAAGTTGCCGATGCTTAAAACAGCTGGCGCAAGATTGTGATAACCCAATAGTGGCTAGGACAATTAGTGAAGACTTCTACGTTGACGATGGCATTATTTTAGCTAATACTAAATCTGAATTATTAGAACTATGTCGAGAGACATCTAAAGTTGTAAAGTCTGGGTGTTTTCCTTTGCGTAAGTGGATTTATAACTTTGAGCAGGAGGGTTCCGCATATATAAATGAGGAATCTAAAGAATTCTTATTAAATAATTCGACACTAAATAAAACATTAGGTCTTGGTTGGTACAATAAAAGTGATGAATTACATTTTGCATCTAAGATCATCAACAACCCTAAAAATATCACAAAACGAATAATACTGTCTCAGTCCTCTCAAATATTCGATCCACTCGGCCTGTTGGGACCTATGATTATAACAGCTAAGATTTTGTTACAGAAGCTGTGGTTGCTAAAAGTTGAGTGGGATGAACATTTACAAGATGATATAGCACAGATCTGGAAAAACTTTGTTGATAACTTGTCAATCCTTAAATCATTACGCGTTCCACGTTATGTAATGGGTTCGAACCCCGAGCGCATAGAATTACATATATTTACGGATGCCTCACAAACCGCGTACGGTGCGTGCGCTTATATACGCACTGTCGATGTTAATTCATGTGTTGTCGTTAAGTTGTTATGCTCGAAAGGTAAAGTAGCTCCGCTGAAGCCTATAAGTATACCTAGGTTAGAACTATGCGGCGCATTATTAGGCGCTCGTTTATTTGAAAAAATAATTAATGCTTTACGGTCTAAGTTGGATAATGTTGTATTTTGGACAGACTCAACAATAGTATTGGGTTGGTTACGCATGCCTCCCAACTTACTTAAAACTTTTGTACAAAACAGAACCGCAGAGATCTTGGATTTAACAAAAGATAGGCCGTGGCGTCACGTTAGTGGTAAGGCGAACCCCGCTGACTTAATATCACGGGGTCAAAGTTTAGACTTATTGTGTGTCAACAGTTTATGGTTTCAAGGGCCGCAGTTCTTATATGATTTAAATTTGTGTGATACAAATAATACAATACATTTGAATGATATGCAATTACCTGAGATAAAATCGAATCTAATATGTAGCTCGTTATCTAATAGAATTAATAAAGAATCTGTATTCTCGTTTGAAAGGTTTTCTCAGTTTAATCGTATGCAGCGTTCGTGCGCTTATGTTTTAAGATTTATTTACAATGCGCGTTATAAGAACAACAAGCGCACCGGGCCGCTTACCGTTGATGAATTGAATGAATCTTTGTTACTATTGGCGAAATATTCGCAGCATGAGTCATTTCTAGATGTAAACAAATTGCTTTTAAACAGAAAACCGATTAAAGATAACGGACTATTAAAATTAAATCTCTTTCTAGATAGAAAAAATATTATCAGGGTTGGTGGACGTATTTTACAATCACTTAATTTTGATTTTAATAAGAAACATCCTATTTTATTGTCTTCTAAACATCACTTTACACATTTATTATTTAAGTATGAACACAAGCGGTTAATGCATGCCGGGCCGCAGTTATTACTATATACTGTTAGGGAAATGTGGTGGCCAGTAGGCGGAAGAAATCTTTCGAAAAAGGTAGTACATAGTTGTGTAAAGTGTACGCGTATGCGAGGTCAAACCGTTAAGCCTATTATGGGAAATTTACCTCAGGCTCGGTTAGATCCTGGTTTTCCTTTCTTACGATGTGGCGTAGACTATGCTGGTCCAGTGCTCATACTGAACCGTAAGGGTAGGGGGGCAAAGACTATAAAATCTTTTATATGTTTATTTATATGCTTCACAACGCGCGCTGTTCATTTGGAGCTTGTGAGTGATCTCTCGTCAGATGCTTATTTGTTGGCACTTAAGCGGTTTATTTCACGCAGAGGTAAACCAATAGAAATATATAGTGATAATGGAAGGAATTTTGTTGGTTTAATGCATGATTTTGCTAAATTATTATCGCAAATATCTAAAGACTTAGAAGAATACGCGACATCTCAAAGTATAAAATTTAAAATGGGTCCTCCTTATGCTAGTCATTTTGGTGGTTTATGGGAAGCTGGAATCAAGAGTTGTAAGCAACACTTGCGCCGTGTGATAGGTAACGCGCATTTAACTTTCGAGGAGCTGTGCACAGTCCTGGTTGAGATTGAGGCTGTGCTCAACTCCCGTCCTCTCACACCTATGTCCACGGATCCGCACGATTATCACCCACTGAGCCCCTCTCATTTCTTGGTAGGCCGTCCATTAACTTCACCTGTGTCTGTTGACCTGAATACTGTTCCAGAGCATCGTCTTACACGTTATCAAAGAGTCGAGCAGATACGCCAGCACTTCTGGAGCAGATGGTCTAAGGAGTATATATCTGAGCTGCAAGTGAGGACCAAGTGGACTGAGCATAAAGGCGATCTACAGGAGAACACTCTCGTACTTATAAAGGATGACAATCAACCACCTTTAAAATGGAGAATGGGAAGAATTATCAAAACGTTCCCTGGAAACGATGGTGTCTCCAGAGTTGCAGACATTAGGACCAAAAATCTGCCCGTTGTTTTCAGAAGAGATGTAATGACTGTTTGTTGAAAACACATGGTGCTTTCAAGGCCGGGAGCATGTACGCGCATTAAAGTATCACGTCATTGGGAGAGGCTGTGATTGGTCGACGTCATCGCGAGCCGGCGCAGTGGCATCACGTCATCTTTCGTCCCCTCTCTCTAATGTCATATATAGCTCACGCAGAGTTCGTCTTGTCAACACGCATGTAAACTCTTAATTTGTTAATGAACAAAATAAAGTCACATTTATCTAAAAGAAATAAAATATTCATTTCTGCGCATACACCGGCCGAGCCAATATTTCTCGGGAAAACGTCTCCGAGTGCCGGGACAAACTTGTGTCTGAAGTCGAGTCTTTGCTGAACAGAGTCTCGGATTGGGAACGACTAAATCTAGTCCAGTTTAACCCCCAGAAGAGACAAGTTTGCGCGTTAACCGCTAAAAAGAACCCCTTTGTCGTATCCCCTCAGTTTCAAGGCACTCCCCTTGTTGCCTCAGCCAGTATCGGAATCCTTGGCGTCGACATATCGAGTGACGTGCAGTTTCGTGGTCACTTGGAAGGGAAGGCCAAATTGGCCTCTAAAAAGCTTGGCGTGCTCAGCAGAGCGGGACAGTATTTCATGCCGGCACACCGCCTGCAACTTTACAAGGCGCAGGTTCGGCCGCACATGGAATACTGTTCCCATCTCTGGGCTGGGGCTCCCCAGTACCAGCTCCTTCCACTTGACCGCATCCAGCGCAGAGCAGCTCGAATCGTCGACGACCGAGTGCTTTCCGATCGGCTCGATTCACTGGCGCTGCGAAGAGATGTAGCATCTCTTTGCGTATTTTATCGCATCTATCACGGGGAGTGCTCTGAGGAATTGTTCGGATTAATCCCAGCCGCCATATTTCGTGAACGCACTACACGGCAAACGTCCCGATACCATCCACACCATCTGGATGCTTGGCGGTCCACCACTGTACGTTTCACAAGGAGTTTTCTTCCACGTACAACCTCTCTGTGGAATAGTTTACCACCGGCGATTTTTCCGGACCGATACGACCTGGGGACCTTCAAGAAAAGAGCTTACTCCTTTCTAAAGGGCCGGCAACGCACCCGCAATTCTCCTGGTGTTGCGGTTGATCATGGGCGGCGGTAGTCACTTAACATCAGGTGAGACGCATACTCGTTTGCCCCCTCTTCCATAAAAAAAAAATAGAATAATTAACAATTTTATTGGTGCCCACGGGGATCGAATCCTGGTTGCCCGCGTACTGTGAAACTTACAGCAAGCGCTAGCCATCTGAGCTACCACGGCTCTGTTTGTTTTTTGCAATCTTGAGGAAAACATCGTAAGAAAATCTGCATGTCGAAGAAAATAGAAAAGAATATTTCGAAGACATGTGTAGTCCGCCAACACGCATTGGGGCAGCACGGTGGCTTGCTCTAAAACCCTCTCAGAAGTGAGAGGAGGCTTTTGCTCAGGGTGCGGTGGGACGTATATAAACTATAACTTTTTAACTTTTAAAAGAAGAATTAAAGCTCCATTTTCAAATTTTTTACCCGTTTCAGTTAACAAATATCACATTCTCAATGTGACCTTTATAGGGTTTTTCTCTAAATTTACATGGTACTACCTCCAAAATATAGTACAAAATGTTTATCAAAAACGTATAAGTAATCGAAATCTGTTCACAGTGATCCTCAACTTATTCCACCACTAGGGCAGCGCCACTGTGAAATTTATTTGACAGATTTCATAGCGAGGGAGGATAATATATTAATACAAAAATGAAACTGTTAATCTTTTTTTACGAAACTTTTTTTCATTTTAACTAGATTGGATATGAATAAACTCAATCAAGGATATTCATTAAAGAAGAAAAATCGATCGAATCGATTACACATCAAAATTAAATATAGAGTGAACTTTCAGAGTATAATGATTAAGGAGACCTTCAGATGTGTACGCAGTCACTTGAAATAATTTTAAAAAATATATGCTTTTTTTAGAAAAAAAATTTTTGCAGCAGTGTAATCCAGAGTTACCGACATAGGTCAACGGATCAGTAAGCTAAGGTATATGGCTCCAAGAACTGACACCCCCTGAGGAAACAGGTTCTCAAATAGCAACCTAGTAGCGGTGAGTAGGTTCTAAGTGAAGATGATTTATTTGTAAATTAAACTGTCGCGAAGACTTGGAAAGACACTAATCTGAATAAATACATTCAGTCAGTCGGTCAATCAGACAAACAAACTAATAGGGCAAACTGTACGCTTGTGTTTTATTTTGTAAATGAACAACAAAATGACCGCAACAACGTAATCCCTAATTTGCTCTTGAGTTTCTCTAGCTAATACTTGGTCTCCATACAGCAAATAAGGTATTGCCTTAATAAGCAAGCATGATCACCAATTATTGATATTAAATAAAAAAAATTGAAATGAAAACTGCAATCCAATACCTACCTAAAAACAAGTACCTACAACGATAAAATAAAACTTTGTATCCAGTTTAGTTTAGTTTGCAACGGGCTGTTTTCCGCAACTCCACGTCTCTGCGCGTATTTTGCGTGTGGGCAGGAATAATGTGATTATTCGAGCCATGAGATCTCCCCGAAGAAGCTCAACAGTCCCTTGATGTTGCATGCAACTTCGGGGAGTGATCCCGGCGTGCCGAGATGTTTAGCCCTGTACGTAGCGACCTCCGGACATTTCAGTAGCACGTGGGCCGCCGTTTCTTCCTCCCCCATACATGCCCTGCACAGGGGACTATCTGTAACACCTATAGTAAATAAATGTTTGTTAAAGGTGCCATGTCCTGTGATAGCACTAGTTACTATCCTTATCTGCGGCTTGTTCAGTCTCATTAGAACTTTGGTTAAGCGACTGTTTATTACAGGTAGGGCCTCCCTAGCTTGTCTACAGTCTGTTAGATTTTTCCAAAGCTGAGCGTGTTGATTAGTGAAGTGTCTACGTACCATTGAACGAACGTTACCAAAGGGGATTGGTATGATTGGTTCCGGCCCTATAGTGGCCAGAGCCGATCCTCTTCTGGCCAGTTCGTCCGCTGCATCGTTGCCTCTGGATCCACTGTGTCCCTTTATCCATTGTAGAGTCACATTGTTGTTTTTACATACCTCATTTAATCGTTGATGGCATTCATATATTAGTCCCGAGTTCACCCCATTGCAACTCAGAGCTTGTAGTACCGCCCTACTGTCGGTCAGTATTCTGATGGGGAAGTCATTAACCTTCCTAGCATCTATTGCTATGGCCGCTTGAATGATACCCATACATTCCGCCTGAAAGACCGTGTTATAGGTACTCAGCGGTGTGCATATGTGAATATTGAGGTCTTCAGAGAAAGCTCCAGAACCTACACCTTCCTTTGTTTTAGAACCATCGGTGAAAATTCTAAGCTCTTTTGGGCTTAATCCTTCCGGCTGGTTGTTTTCATTTAATTGTATCTTGTATTTCTTATCGAAAACAAATTGTTTAGGGATCCTATCGTATTTGGCTTGTAGGATAGGAATTGCTGAGTAGATTCTATCAATTATGCCTGTATGAGGGACACTATTCTTACTCCAAAGATTTAGGGTCTTGAGTCTGATGGCAGCTAAAGTCGCTTCTTGTTGTATATGTAGATGAAGCGGAGTTAGCTCCAGCATCGCTTCCAAGGCTGCTGTTGGCGTAGTTCTTATGCAGCCTGTGGCAGCCATACATGCCAGTCTCTGGTAGCGCTGAAGCTTCTTAATTGTGGTGGCTTCATTGGTCTTGGTCCACCATACCAGAGCGCCGTATGTGATCATGGGCCGGATTACAGTTTTGTAAAGCCACAGTATGATTTTTGGCGTCAGTCCCCATCTTTTGCCAATCATGTTTCTGCATTGCCAGAAAGTTATACTAGCTTTGTTGATTTTGTTTTCTATGTTTTTATTCCAGTTAAGTTTGCTGTCCAAAGTAAGGCCTAAATATTTTACCTCAGAGGATAGCTGGAGTTTTGTGCTGAAAAGACTTGGAAGGTGATAGTTATTCAGCATCCGTTTTTGTGTGAACATTACTAAAACCGTTTTATTTGGATTGACGGTTAAGTCGTATTCCCTGCACCATCTCTCCACTATACGGAGAGCCGCTTGGGTCAGGTCGCACACTATGCTAGCTGTCTTTCCCGAGACCAGTATAGTCAGGTCATCAGCATAACCTACTGTATAAAAGTGATTAGTATTTAATTTGCTGATGAGTTCATTAATGACCATATTCCACAGGAGAGGTGAGAGGACCCCACCCTGCGGGCAACCTTTCTTAATTAGGATTGGTTGAGATTCACCAGCAATCTTTATTATTCGTGTACTGAGCATGTAAACTATCCAGTCAATCAGTGCCGGTTCAACTTTATGTCTACTGAGTGCACCTTTTATGCTGGAGAAGTTTGTTCTGTCAAAAGCACCTTCTATATCTATGAAGGAACCTAGACATATTTCTTTGTTTTGGATGGCCCCTTCAATCTTAGTAATTACCTGATGAAGTGCCGATTCTGTTGATTTGCCTAGACTGTAGGCGTGTTGCTTGTCGTGTAGTGGT
This sequence comes from Parnassius smintheus behrii, assembly GCA_036936625.1. Classification (NCBI taxonomy): domain Eukaryota; kingdom Metazoa; phylum Arthropoda; class Insecta; order Lepidoptera; family Papilionidae; genus Parnassius; species Parnassius smintheus. The sequence goes on along the minus strand of JAUPFT010000019.1, from coordinate 44,058,671 downwards.
AAGTTCATTAGCGCCGACCCCCTTAATTCCCTTTCACACATCCTCTCCATCGTCTTTAGGAGAAAGGATGTGAGGCTAATGGGCCTGTAGGATTTAGGGTCAGTGTAATCGCTCTTACCTGGTTTGGGTATAAATGTGATTTTCACTTCCCTCCATCCCCTAGGAACATATTTTAGAGCCAGACAGGCTCTCATTATGGCAACAAGTCTGACTATTAGGGCTTTACCCCCCCACTGTAGAAGTGCCGGGAATATGCCGTCAGGTCCTGCCGCCTTGTAGGGGAGGAAACTGTGAATGGCCCAATGGATTTTGTCCATCGTTACCACTCTCTGTGCTAAATTCCAGTCTTCTACTGTTGGTGTCAGTATGTCGTCATGCCGGTTTGCCTCCTGGGTTAAGCAGCAACCTGGGAAGTGTGTTTTAATTAGGATGCGTTGGGCTTCATCCGGCGATGTTGAGTAGCTACCGTCGGGTTTCTTTAGAGACATGGATCCCGACGTGTTCTGTTTAGCTAGAATATTCCTTATCCTATTTGCTTGTTTGCAGGTTTCTATGTTGCCACAGAATTTACGCCACCCAGTCGAGCGTCGATACCTGATACATTTTTTGTATTCAGACTTAGCTTTCTTATATAGTAGCCAGTCTTCATCCATTGAGGTATTCATGGCCCTGTTTAGGGCTTTTCTTACCTTCTTGCGTTTCCTATCGAGTTCTACACCCCACCATTGTTGCTTTACCTCGGCATGCCTTGGTGGAGTGATTTCTGGACATGATTCATGGTAGCTATCTATCATGGCCTTAGTAACAGCTGCTACCTGTTCTTCTAGGAGCGACTGATCTGCTATAGTATTTATCCCCTCAGAACCCGCGAGCGAAGACGTCAACTTATTTAGGTATTTTGTTTTATCCGTCTTGCGGGGATTTCTCCATGGTGGTGTAGAGGGGATATCGACCTGTAGTGCGAAGCAGATCCATCTATGGTCTGAGCATGAGGCCTCTTTCGACACATGCCATTCCGTAATTAGTTTGGCTGCTCCCTCTGTTGCAAGTGTGAGGTCGATTATAGTGCGACAGCGTTTGTTTATGAATGTAGGTTCAGAACCTATGTTTAAAATGGTTAGGTTAGTACTAAATAAAAATTCAACTAAAACCTTACCTCGTTCATTAGGTTTTTCCATTCCCCAAAGGGGATGATGTGCGTTGGAGTCCGTCCCGATCACAACCTCTAGTCCGGTCCTCTCGCAGAAGTTCACCAGCCTGCCGAGGTCATGAGGGGGAGGAGTGTCTTCCTCCGGCATGTAGACCGAGGCGACGACTAACCTTCTCTCCTGTGTGTGTTGTATTGCCACGGCATACATGTCTCTAGAACAGAAATCTGTTAATGGTTGTGCACAGATATCTTTAGTAGTGTAGATACACGCTCTAGGCTTGTCGTGTTCAGGGCTGTAGAATAGCTTACCTTTTAGGTTGTTTAGGCCTTTAATTTTACCAGCCCCAACCCACGGCTCCTGGATTAAGGCTATGGCAGTCTTTTGAACCTCTAACCACTTGCGTAATTGAGCCGACGCAGTTTCGCTGTGGTGGAGGTTGGCTTGCACTAGGCTAGTTTTGGACGAAGGGCACGCCATCATTGATCGCGTCCTCCCCGTCCCCTCCCAAAAATAGGCCTGCCAGAAGATCTCGGGTCTCTTCGTCAGCCACCGAGTCGGAAGTGGTCGGCAAAATGCAGTCCTCTTCGTCACTCAGTGAGCTGCCGCTGAGCCCGGTCTCCACTGGGGGCTTTGGCTCAGTTGTGCAGGCCGTTTCTTCACTGGGCTTGGCCTCCAGTGATTCCACTGTACCGGTAACCGTGGCTCCGGTATCCATGACTTCCGGGCTGTTTTCTACCTCTTTGCTCGGTGGAGTATCAAAGAATTTACCTCCACGACCCTGGAATTTTACGTATACCGCCCCGCATACGCATGCGAGACGGCGTCCGGCCTTCATCAGGGTCGGGATGTGATCCTCCGGCACCGAAACAACGAGGAACCACCCGTCCGTCTGCTTGTCAGCCTTGAGTAACAGCCAGTCCCTGATGTTAACCCAGCGGTTCTGGTACGCCAGCACGCGACCAATGTCACGTGAGTCTTTCCAGGCTCCTTGGGCATCAGGGATTAGGATACCACATTTGACTCTTTGTGGTATCTCTGACTGTTTTTTTATAGTCAGCAAGGTGTTGGATTTAAGGTCGAGGGTAGCAATATTCCCCTTCAACCAGTCCAGAGCCTTCTGATCGTCGCACCACAGTTTCAGGACACCCTCCGTATATACGGGTTTGCCCCTAAAAACTGGGCCCGACGCATCAGGGTCCTGACTACTCCACGCCTCGCTGATTATCTTCCTCTGTATTGCTACGAGGATGTCGTCTGCTACTTCCTTCGTAATGTGACCTGAACGCGCACACGTTAAGGCCACACCCAAATCTGCTCTAGCAGCGGAAGCGTAGCTCGTATTTGCAGCCTTTGGTTGCTGTCCGAGTCGCACTTTTTTGTGCTCCCCTCTAGGCGAGGTGGACTCTTCCAGCATCCTTTTGGCTGCTCTTTCTTTCTTCCCAGGACGCTTGGCCGCTCGCTGCTTCCTGGCGGATGTCCTAGAACTGGTTCCTGCGGCCGCGACTTCCACTTGGTCTGGATTTTTATCCTTCCCAGCTTCAGTGCGGCTACTGGTTCCAGCTCCAAGCACCCCAGTCGCAGTGGCTTGCCCAGCCTCCTTGGTTTTAGTTTCAGAAGCAGCCAGTGCGGCTCGTTCCCTTCGGCCTTTTTCCCGCTGCTTCTTGTTCTTCTTTTTGGCCTTTCCACTACTGCCTGCAGGGATAGACCCTCCTGATGGTCCGTCAGGTCGGCAAGTCACCTTTTTGGGTGCCTTGCCTTTCCCCTTACGGCTCACCACTTGCCAGGCAGCAGAGAAAAGGTCGTCAGTTCGTATTGGCTCCGCAGTTTTGTCACTCGCGGGCTCCTGTTCTTTTTTCCCCCCCAGCTCCTTGGAACTGGTTTTGGAAACGTTCAGCGAGGTAGTTGTCCCTTTGATGGGGGCACCTGCGCTGGACGGTACTGTCCGTGGAACCGCCGGTTTAGTGACGGTTCCCCCTTGTTCATTGGTGTCTCTGGTAAGCACCTCTGACACCTCTCCCTCTTTCTTTTTGGGCCTTAAATTGTCCATAGTATTTGTTCTTAAAAATTTCATCCCCCCGGCTTCCCACCCTCCATGGAGCCCGCACCTTTGGGAACGCCCTATTTCAGGCGTTAGGATTACCGGGAGAATATAGGGACGTGAAGTTGGCTCACAGCGCGACATCGGGAGCTCGATCCAGCTGGTAGATGGGGCTGACAAGGCCCATCCCCACCACCCAAATAAACTGTCACTTGCTCCGTCAGCATGGCCTTTACCACCACCCAGCCCCCCTTTTCAGGAAAACTAGGCAGCCCCCACATCCCTCGCCTGCGACCCTCTGACGGGGCGCTTGGCCATTTCCCTATCTGTGGCTAGCAGATAGGGCTACCGTTTAGCTTGAAATCCGGACCAAAGAGGGCGTGTTGCCTCTCGCCACTATATACCCCAGCGACGATCGGCTCAACCCTCCAGGACTCCTTCATCCCCGCGTACGGCGCTCGACTGCGCAGGTCCTAGCGCAGGTGGGTGTGTTAGTCCCCCGGATACACCCACTCTCTCCGGCGGAACCGTCCCCTCCTCCTTTCTCATCCGGGCTTGGGACCGGCAATGGCGGAGTTCAGCTTTGTATCTATATTTTTTCTTATCCTGCAAACAAATGAAAAATAAAACTAAACTTTACTTTGGAAAGTTTTTTGACCTTTAGGTAATAGGTGTGATCGGGCTTAAATTCTGATGGGCTTTTTATCAAGAACTTCTCAGTAGCAGCCCGGAGTCAAGAGTTTAGCAGCGTTTCATTTTTATGCCTCAGAAAGCACGTGAAATCGTTTTATCTGTATCTGATCTCACTATATTTTTGTCGGATTACTAACTCGTACAAAATGATAAATAAACAATTTTTAATATTTTGTATATAAATATCAGAGCAGATTTTTGTCAAGTCTTATGAAAGGTTTTATTCATAATTTCGTTTTACGGATTTTCCCACCACCATGTAATTTAAAACCATTTTTCCGTACAAACCATCTATCCTAGTTTTAACACTTTAAGGTAAAATAATGAGAAAATGAAAAAAAACTAATTGCATTATTTTACTAACTCTTACAAAATGGTAAATAAACAATTTTTAATATTTTGTATATAAATATCAGAGCAGATTTTTGTCAAGTCTTATAAAAGGTTTTATTCATAATTTCGTTTTACGGATTTTCCCACCACCATGTAATTTAAAACCATTTTTTCCGTACAAACCATCTGGTTGCGCGGAAAAAACCATTGGATTATTATATTTGACGGTAGAGGTGCCAAGCCGCTTGTTCCTTTCCGACAAAACGATATCATTCATACCCTCCTCGATCCTCCATCGACACATCGGGGTGGTGGGGTGGGAGGGGCAAGAAGATGATTCTAGAATGTCACGTAATCATCGGGGCCGAGGACATATAAGGCACGCGCGACCGTTGCGCGGCCTCTTTCCACCGCAGTCGTCGCTGAAAACACAACGCTTCTCTCCCGACGCACCCCTGGGGCCCCAGAGTGTCTGTCTAGAAGAAGTTCCCTCACCTCGGGTGAGATATAGCCGCGCACCGCCTCTCTCCGGAGTGTTCCAGAAGAAGTTCCAGAAGTTGCAGCTATAGTGCTCAACAGGATAGAAGAAACCCCGGTGAGTCAACACTCCTTTATTTACTGCCTTATATAGTTTAACCCGCTCCAATTTTGTTGTTCTCCTAATAAGGCAGGATTCCTTTTCAGCGATTCGGCACCATAATAGTTTAGTTTTAGGGAAGAGCGAGTGCATTATACCGCATGCTATAGTAGTCGCTTTTACGTAAGCGTAGAAGCATCCGCATATACAGTCCACTTTAGTTAATATCTCGCGTAATAGGTTTAAGGTTCGACCGGGGAACTAGACTTCGGCAGCCTTAAACACGTGGCTCCACCATTTTATGGTCACTTCGAGCAGGATTTTGGTCGAATTGTTGAATTAATTAATTAGATAATGCACTCCAATTTATAGAGTAGACTTAAATAGTGTTCGTTTAAATTTAAATTTTGATTAGGTACTCGCAAACAGAATTATTCGTTTTATAGCGCTCGTATTTGATTAAATTTAAAGCCTATTAAATAATTGAAACAGTGTAATAGGAACCGTTTGATACGCTTACCCACAATCTTGATAAAATTATTGAGTCTAGCAAATGACGCGTCACCTCGACTCGCTGCGCAGGTGTTCGATTTAATTACGTAATACGGCATACCGAGTGTCCATCCTTTATTGTTTGTGCGTTGTGAGATTAATTGTGATTGATATAACTTTATTATAATAGTTTAAAATGGCAGTTAGTGGAAGTGAAATCAAAATTAAAACGCTTTATGCTAAGAGGGACATACTCTTTTCGCGTATGCAGAATATAAGTGATTATATAAAGAACATTCATATAGAAGCAGTGCGGGAAACTTTTTTGACCGAAATTGAAACGATAGATTCTCTACGAATAGATTACGAAAAAATATTAGACCAAATTAATCATTTGGAATTACAAATCGACCCGAAATACATAGTGAACTACCAACCGCTGCTGGCATTCGAAGATATGTTGTGTCGCGTGAAAAAAATAGCGAGATCCCTATCTCAAAACGAAGCAAAGCCGGAAAAACAGGTACGTCCAAGCGACTCGATTAGGTTGCCGCCAATAGATATTCCGGTATTTAATGGTGATATTAAGACGTGGCCCTTCTTCTTCAGTAGTTTTCAAAACAATATACACAATAACCCATCGTTATCGGACGCCGAAAAATTATATTACTTAATCAGTAAACTTAGTGGCAGGGCACAGTCGATCTGCTCTGGTTTTACACCTACAGCAAACAATTACTTATTAATATTCGAAACGCTTAAAACTAAATATGAAGATAGGAGAATGTTAGCTTCCGAATATTTGAACCAGATATTCGATCTTAAACCTATATCATCCGCGAACATCAACGGCTTAGAGCAATTTCTAGATAAATTTGTGGCATCGGTGGCTGCACTTAAGAATTTGAAATTTAATGATCTTATGGACGTGGTGTTTCTCCATATTGCACTGAAGAAGTTGGACCCCGACACCGTGCGTGCGTTTGAAATGGAGCATCGTAGCTCGGAGATGCCTTCCTTTCATTCATTAGCATCGTTCGTGCGAGATCAAATAAAGGTGATGCAGCGCTCTCCGAACGTTAAACAGGAGAATAAAAGGTGCGTCGACCGTAGACAGACTCAACCATCTAAAATAGCAGGGTCGTTAACTTACGTAACCGCTACGCCAACATCACTCCAGCATACTTGTTTAGTATGTAAAGATAGACACGGTAATTTATATAATTGTGCGACTTTTCGTAAATATTCACCAAGCGAGCGTTATAAATTAGTAAAGACAAACAACCTATGTTTGAACTGCTTAAGCGATAAGCATTTAGTTGCAAAATGCAATTCGAGTTCCGTATGTAGCAAGTGCGCCAGGAAACATCACACGCTATTACATTTTGAAAATAGCAACATAGCGGCGTCAAGTAAAGCGGATAAGGAATTCGCTCCTACTAAGGTCAACGATTCTAGCGGTCGACCTGGTGATGTCGCTCTGTGCTCATTGGCAAATATGGGAGCACAACCTCCTTCAACCGTGTTGCTGGGTACGGCACGTATTTTGGTTAGGGATTCGCGTGGAAACGAACAAAGCGTCCGTGCACTGCTGGACAGCGGAGCCCAAAATAGCTTTATAACGCGACAATGTTGTCAGCGCTTAGGCTTAGTAATAAATAGGTCACTTTCATGTCCTGTAATTAAAGGCATCGGAGGCACTAGTAAATCGACACAGGGATATATAAATTTAAAATTTTATTCTCGGATAGATCGTAATGTTAACTTTGATATAAATGCACTAGTAGTAGATAGGGTCACTGAACGGTTGCCAACCGTTTCGGTTGACACCTCGGCAATGATTGAATTTAAGAATTTGACTCTGGCGGACGACACTTACGCCGTTCCTGGAAACATAGACATGCTCATTGGAGCATCGCTTTTCCCTTATCTTTTGTTAAACAATAAGGTCAGGGGCAACTCCTCGCATACCGCGCCTTACGCACTGGAAACCGTATTGGGCTATGTGATCCTTGGCTCCGCCCCCATCATAGATAGTATTTCGGCAACCTCTTATTGTGGTATGGCTGTGGAACCGCTCGAGTCGTTGGTCCGCAAATTTTGGGAGATGGAGGAGGTGAACGTCCCACCCATAGCTAGCTCAGATGACAGGTTATGCGAGGAAATTTACGTCCGCACGACCATTCGTGATCGCGACGGTAGATATAGTGTAGCGCTACCCTTTAAAGGAGATGTTTTATCCCTCGGCGATTCGCGTCAAATGGCGGAAAAACGTTTCTACAGCTTGGAGCGTAGGATGCTCGCTTCACCCCAGTTAAAGGAAGCTTACGACGGCGTCATTAACGAATATATAAGAGAAGGTTACATATCACTTGTGGCTTCGAAATTAGATAACTACGAAGACACACCGTCGTATTTCATACCACACCACGGAGTCATTAGAGAGGACAAACTTACATCTAAGTTACGTGTAGTGCTCGACGCTAGTGCTAAAACTAGCACTCACCTGTCGCTTAACGATATCCTCTATAGTGGGCAAAATTTACAGGGCAGTTTATTTAATATAATAGCCAATTTTCGTTTGTTTAGTATAGCACTATCCGCCGATATTCGTCAAATGTTTCTTTGCATAGGGGTCCGTGAATACGACCGTAGATTCCAACGCATTTTATATCGTTTCAACCCAAAGGAACCTCTAATGGTATTTAACCGCGTTTGTTTTGGTTTAAAGTCGAGCCCATTTCATGCGTTACGCACGGTGAGACTGCTCGCTCACGATGAAGGTCCCTCTTATCCTAAAGCTAAGAGGGCAATTGAGAGCGGATTATATATGGATGATTTTGTGTACTCGGTCGATAGCGTGGAGGAGGCAACCCTAACCACCGCCGAGGTTATAAGGCTCATGAAATCGGGTCAATTCGATCTTGTGAAGTGGACTAGTAATTCGCGTCCGGTTTTGGATACAATCCCACTATCACACCGTCTTTCGGCGATAAAGGAATTCGACGATTCTGATTCACACAAGGTGCTCGGTCTATGTTGGTCACCAGAGTCCGACGTGTTTAGCCTTAAGGTAAATCCGCCCGTAGAGAAATGCACAAAGCGCACAATACTATCATGCGTTGCTAGATTATGGGACGTCATGGGTTTCGTAGCTCCGGTGGTATTATACGCTAAGCTTTTAATTAAACAACTTTGGTTATTGGAATGCGACTGGGATGACTCGCCGCCTGACAGCATTGTTCGGTTGTGGCAGCGCTTTAGAGAGGAACTTCCTTTATTAAGAGAAATTAAAATACCGCGTCATATAAACGTAGATAGGAATAGCGCCATAAAGGTCGTTGGGTTTGCAGACGCCAGCGAGAAGGCTTACGGGGGCGTTGTATATTTCCACGTCCAGAATAATGGTAGAAATTCGATTAGCCTCATTAGTTCTAAGTCGAGAGTCTCCCCCTTAAGGTTGTCTCTCTGGCGCGCTTAGAGCTTTGCGCAATATTAGTACTCGCCAAGCTTATTACCGCAGTTATCAGCGCATGTAGGGATAGAGTTCACATAGAAAGGATATTTGCCTTTTCCGACTCCACCGTCGCCTTATGCTGGGTTCATTCTTCACCCCACCGTTGGGATACGTTTGTTGCGAACCGAGTGGCCAAGATACAAGACGAGTTAGAAACGCGGAACTTTTATCACGTGTCCGGTACGGAAAACCCCGCCGATTGTCTATCCCGTGGACTCACCCCGATGCAAATAATGGACCACCCGCTTTGGTTCCACGGACCTGCTTGGGTTCACTTGGATCCCTCGCAATGGCCAATAACCGACTTCGAACCTTCGTCAGTGTCACAACCGCCGGAAGAGAAGAGACACGCTCTAGTGGCGAACGTTTCGAGTGAGGTTTCTCCAATCATTGCTTTGGCGAACCGCTTGTCCTCTTGGTCGAAATTATTGCGTAGCGTAATTTACGTTTGTCGATTCGCGAAGCTGTTACCGCGACGTTCGTATGTCTTAGCATCCGATTACAACTATGCCGAGTCGCTAGTATTGCGTGAACTTCAACGTGCACACTTCTCTGAAGAAATTAGAAGATTACAATCGAATAGAGCTTGTAGTCGCGCCTTTCAACGCCTTAAGCCATTTTTACAGGATGGGATTGTAAGGGTAGGTGGACGCTTGTCCAACTCGCAATTGAGTTTCGACCAACGGCACCCTATTGTTTTACCGCGTAAAGACCATATCATGAACTTATTAGTCGACTACCATCATAAATTGAACTCGCACGCTGGCCCCGACTTGTTGATGTCGATTTTGCGTCAGAATTATTGGATTCTTTCTGCACGTAGTTTAATACGCAATCGGGTGCACAGATGTATAGCTTGCTTTCGGGCACGCCCCAAGCCGTCATTTCCGGAAATGGCGGAACTTAGATCTTGTAGAGTAATACAATCAGTAAAGCCCTTCACGCACACCGGGTCTGATTTCGCTGGTCCGTTTAAGGTCACGCTCACTCGCGGGCGTGGTATAAGATCCGCAAAGGCTTACGTCTGCATTTTCGTATGTCTAACTACTCGAGCGGTGCATATAGAACTCGTTGGTGATCTAAGCACAGCAGGCTTTATGGGTGCATTTAAAAGATTTCTTTCCCGCCGTGGCCCTGTAAGTAGATTGTATTCGGATAACGGTACGAACTACGTCGGTGCAAAACGTATTCTATCGGAACTACATGAGCTCTTAGCTAGCAAATATTATAATTCGGAGTTCGCTCACATTCTAGCCGAGAACCGCATTGAGTGGTCTCTGAACGTCCCAGCCGCGAGCCATTTTGGGGGCAATTGGGAGACTAATATCAAGAGTCTAAAGAGTCATTTATACCGAGTAATAGGAGATCAAATTTTGTCCTTCGAAGAGCTAAGTACGGTGCTCGCTCAAATTGAATGCGTAATGAATAGTCGCCCACTTTGTCGTACGTTGTCTAGTGACCCCTCGGAACCGCTGGCTCTAACTCCAGCACATTTTTTGAATTTAACGCCTTTAAAGTATTTGCCAGCCGCAGGTATGGATGAGAACAGACTTAGCATTTCCGCACGCCACAAATTATTAGATCGGTTAGTGCAATCGTTTTGGAAACGATGGAGGATGGAATACTTGCATACTTTGCAGTCTCTGCAAAAATGGAACACAGCAACTGAGCCTTTAGCTGTAGGAACTGTAGTTGTGCTCACCAAAGAGAATACGCCGCCTCTCCACTGGCCGTTAGGAATTGTCGAAGAGGTCTTTCCCGGTTCCGACGGAGTAGTTAGGATAGCTCGCGTTAAGACCACGGTTGGGTCTTACTTGCGTCCGGTTGTCCGTTTGTGCCCCCTGCCTCTTCCATAATTTAAATTAGCTTTCTAGATTAAATTGTAGTCGAATTTAAGTAATCTTAGCGTTAGTTAGTTATTTTGTTAGTTGATCTTAGCTCTAGTTGTATTAGTTAATTTTGAAGGAAATCCTTCAAGGGCGGGGGAGATGGTTGCGCGGAAAAAACCATTGGATTATTATATTTGACGGTAGAGGTGCCAAGCCGCTTGTTCCTTTCCGACAAAACGATATCATTCATACCCTCCTCGATCCTCCATCGACACATCGGGGTGGTGGGGAGGGAGGGGCAAGAAGATGATTCTAGAATGTCACGTAATCATCGGGGCCGAGGACATATAAGGCACGCGCGACCGTTGCGCGGCCTCTTTCCACCGCAGTCGTCGCTGAAAACACAACGCTTCTCTCCCGACGCACCCCTGGGGCCCCAGAGTGTCTGTCTAGAAGAAGTTCCCTCACCTCGGGTGAGATATAGCCGCGCACCGCCTCTCTCCGGAGTGTTCCAGAAGAAGTTCCAGAAGTTGCAGCTATAGTGCTCAATAGGATAGAAGAAACCCCGGTGAGTCAACACTCCTTTATTTACTGCCTTATATAGTTTAACCCGCTCCAATTTTGTTGTTCTCCTAATAAGGCAGGATTCCTTTTCAGCGATTCGGCACCATAATAGTTTAGTTTGAGGGGAAGAGCGAGTGCATTATACCGCATGCTATAGTAGTCGCTTTTACGTAAGCGTAGAAGCATCCGCATATACAGTCCACTTTAGTTAATATCTCGCGTAATAGGTTTAAGGTTCGACCGGGGAACTAGACTTCGGCAGCCTTAAACACGTGGCTCCACCACCATCTATCCTAGGTTTAACACTTTAAGGTGAAATAATGAGAAAATGAAAAAAAAAACTAATTGCATTATTTTACTAACTCGTACAAAATGGTAAATAAACAATTTTTAATATTTTGTATATAAATATCAGAGCAGATTTTTGTCAAGTTTTATAAAAGGTTTTATTCATAATTTCGTTTTACGGATTTTCCCACCACCATGTAATTCAAAACCATTTTTTCCGTACAAACCATCTATCCTAGTTTTAACACTTTAAGGTGAAATAATGAGAAAATAAAAAAAAACTAATTGAATTATTTTAACCCTAAAGTATTCGTCCTAATTTTAAAGTTACACAAATCGTTTGATAATTTTTCCCTAATGATTTCTTATATTTTTCCCTATAAAAATATGGAATCACCACGTAAAATAGATTTTTAAAAAACCTTATTTTACTATCTAAGGATTTAAATTTCCCAAAAATTCTTTCTTAGTGAATTTGATCACAAACTTCAGACTTCCCGGAACATTGATGCTTCACGTTAGCTATATGTTCTTTTACGCGGGTTTTAATTGATGTTTTTGTTTACCCTATATATGAGAACCACAATCACAATCAACCTTGTACACTCCTGCATCTTGTAGAGGAATATGACACTTGATGTATGGTAAGAGTCTGCGCGCGCGCTCTCAGCGAACAGACGTCTGTTGCATAGTAGAATTTGACAAGTCTACGTTTGGCTCGGCTAACTAAAAGCAAAATGCCGAAGTTGCAATGTAAAAAGTGTAAACAATTTTAACCAAATACCAAGGAAGACAGTGTGGAGTGTAAAAGTGCAAACATGCCTTTCATAGGAAGTGTGTAAAAGATATAAGTTGTTTTAGTGCTAAAGGCATTTGTGATACGTGTGAAGAGGTAAAAACAGGGGGCGGAACGCCACGCTCGCCAACGACTAAAGACAATGAAGTCGTACAACAAATTAATGAACGAATGGCTATAGTGGAGGGAATGAGCAAAAAATTGGAAGAAATTAACTTACAGCTTAAATACTACGCAGAGAAGTACGAAGAAATGTTAGATTTTAAGAAGGAAGCTACTGAAAAATTCACTAAGCATGAAAATCAAATTAAAGATTTACAACAACGTAATATTCACCCAGAGAAGTGCAATAAAATGATGGAAGAACGTATATGTGTATTTGAAAATCGAGAAAGAGAAAAAAATATCGAGTTGATTGGTGTTAAATACAAAGAAAAAGAAAATATACTCGAAATTGTACGTAAAATTTCACATATGTTGGGAATAGAAGATGAAATAGAGAGTGCTTGGCGGGTGGGAAGAGAAAAAAATAACGGAAAGCCGCGCCCAGTGTTTGTGCGATTGAGAAGCCGAGCAGCTCGCGACAAATGGCTGAATGCACGAAAACGAGGTATAAACAATAATCAGCTGTATGGAGATAACACCGAAGGTCCAATTTACATAAATGAAAATATTTCTCCACAAACTCGAGAATTATTTTACATTACCAAGAACAAATTAAAAAGCTCATATAGGTTCATATGGATACAAAATTCTAAAATACTAATTAAGAAAAGTGAAACTGAAAATAAAATTCACCAAATCAAAAGTGAGAAGGATATCGAAAAACACCTTCAAGGTGATTGTAATTTGCGTCTTTAATGGTAAAAAAGGGCACCATGGTGCAAGATGATAACAATGGCATTTACTATGAACGAATTAATAACAAAGATCGTCTACAACTATTTATAAAGGAACAAAATGCGTCAATAAATATTGTACATTTAAATATAAGATCTATGCGTAAAAATTTTAATGAAATATTAGTGTTGTTGGATGAAGATTTGTATAAACTAGAAATTATAGTATTACTTGAAATAAACATAAAAGAATATGAAATACCATTGTATTATATACCGGGCTACAATGCGCATGCGTATACAAGAAATTGCAGAAGAGGGGGAGGAGTTTTAATGTTTGTTAAAGATACAATAACTTGTACACCTACTGAGTATAGCGGGCAATCCTGTGAGGTGTTGCATGGCCTTATGACAATTATGTATGATCGACCTGTATACGTTTTCGTTGTGTACAGGTCCCCACATACTAATAAAAATAGATTTGTGGAAGAGCTGGATGAATTATTGCGGAGTGTCCCAGCGACGACCGATGTTATCCTGGCGGCTGATGTCAACATTAACATTTTACATGGTACAGAAAATTCGTCAACGTCGAGATATAAAGACATGTTATGTAGGTACGGATTGCAGTGCGCCTATGATGATGTAACGCGAGAAGAGATAATTGATGGGAGATAAGTAGTGTCCTGCATCGATCATATGTGGGTAAGGGACGGAGGACGCCCGGCGCCGCCGGCGTCGTTTGTTTATACAGCTCAGAAGATAACGGATCATTATTTAACGGGACTTACTTTGCGTACACGTAATTATGGAGAAGGTGAACGGCCTGAGCATGTAAGTACATTTATTGATAACAAAATTGTGATAGAAAAATTGAGTGCAGTTATTTGGTCAAACCTATTATTAATTAACTATCCGTTAAAACTTTATGATAAATTGTGTGAAATTTTCGATGAGACATATAAATGTGCTATAAAATATAAAACTGTGACGAAAAATAATAGATATAAACCATGGATTACAAATGAACTAATTCTAATATCTAAAAAAAGAGATGAACTTTTTAAAAGGTCAAAATCTGCTCCTCAAAACATGTGTTATCGGTTAGAGTATACAAGATACAGAAATAAATTAAATAAACGTATTAACTAAGCTAAGAATAACTATAAAAAAGAGTTAATTATTAAGTGCGGAAATGATATGAGAAAAAAATGGATGTATATTAATGAATGGATAGGTAAAAAAAAATTAGTGTGGATGATATTGTATTACAACATTTTTCAAGTGATAGTGATATCAGTTCGATTTGTACAGGCTTTTCTAAAACATTTACACAAGAAGTAGATAGAATCAACCATAAATGTAATATTAATTTTTTGGACAGGAGTAAATATGTTAATGAAAGCTTAGTAAGTATAAGATTTAAAAAAACGACACCAGGCCAAATTGCAAAGTTAATTAATGAGTTGTCGTGTGAAAAAGCTCCTGGTGTTGATGGAATAAGGGCCCAAGATTTAAAATATGTCAAAGACCAGATTAGTCCTGTCATTTCTAATTTTATTAATTAATGTGTAGAAAAAGGTACATATCCAGATAGGCTTAAAATAAAAATTCGACCCATTTATAAGCAAGGATGCCATAAAAGTTATGAAAATTACAGACCGATTGCCATACATTCTGTTATAAATAAGTTAGTTGAAAAAGTAATTGTTAAGCAAATAACGCATTTCTTAGAGGATAATTCTATATTAGGCGACCATCAGCATGGATTAAGAAGAAATAGGAGTACAGCTACAGCTATAACTAGTTTTACAGACTATATAAATGAAAGGTTAAATGAAAGAAAACATGTTGTAGGAATATTTATTGATTTTAAAAAAGCTTTTGACACTTTAGAACATAATGTCTTGTTGAAAGCAATGGATGAATGTGGTATACGCGGTCCTATTAATAGGTGGCTAAGTAATTATTTGAAAAAGAGGAAAATAGTGACAGTCATTAAAAACATTACGGGAAACGAGGAAAATGTAAAGTCAGGTGTACCTACTGGATCCGTTTATGGACCAGTGGGCTATATAATGCATGTTAACAGTATATGTAACGTAATTGAACACTGTGCTGTTTTTATGTATGCAGATGACATGTGCATCCTCTATGCTGACAAAAATCAAAATGAGATAGAGAAAAACATACAAAGTGATTTTAACAACATAACTAAGTGGTCTCACTATAATGGAATTATTATTAATACAGTAAAAACTAAAGGACTACATATGTCATCACCGCATAATATAAAGAATGCGAAAAAATTCAGGATAGTGGGTCACTCTTATCAATGTATACACGACAATATGTTTAAATGTGAATGTACAGTTATAGAATTTGTAAAAAAATTTAAATACTTGGGCTTAACAATAGATAGAAATATGAACTGGAGTAGCCATATAGAACTGGTATGTAATAAATTAAGAGGTATTTTAAGTAAATTCTATTTTTTGAAGAAAGTAACACCTAAAAATGTACTGTATGTTGTATATTACGCACTAGTTGAGTCAACGTTACAATATGGATTAGTAGCATATGGAAGGACATTTAAAACGTATTTAGATAAATTGAAGCAGTTTCAAATTAGATTTATGAAAATATTAGTGAACCCAAAAGCTAAAATAAAATATAGGGATAATTATGAGCAGCTCTTCCAGGAGTGTAATTTAATACCGATACATGAGCAATTCAAAATATCATTTGCGACATGTGAAAAGTATTATACAATCTTATGTGACGCATTGCGTAGTTTTATCCCCATAAATAAGAATACGCGCAGACCGCATAAAGTAATAACTTTACAATATAAATGTGCTAATTATTATGGTAAAAGAACGTTCCAACATTTAGCAGCAAAAATTTATAACAATTTACCCCAAGAATGCCTTACGCATAAATCAAAACAACATTTTAAAAATAAGTTAAAAAAAGTTTATACTAATAAAAAGTAAAAATGGAATGTATCACGACGATCCATTGTACAACATCATAGGTAAGCTGTAATATTAAGGTATGCATATATTTGTACGCATGTATGTATGTATATGTGTAAGCGTACATGCAAAATTTATGCATATATGAAAAATGCCGTTATCCTTTAAATTATTGAATAACGTTATAGTAATACTATTGGTTTGTCATATTAGTGGTAGTATAATTGTATTGAGCTAGTTCTTTTTTTTTCTTTTTTTGCATGTTAGAAAGTAAGAGAGCATTTTCTGCCAACAAACTGCTGAGCAGTTTGGCAGACTGTAAAAATAACTAATTATGTTTTGTTTTTATGTTAAATAAATAAATAAAAAAAAAAGAACTGACTAATCGCTTCAAGATGTAGCCAATCTTGGGTATGTTCCGAATCATTTTCAGTACACTGCCGAATACAAATGACGTCATCAATTGATACTATATTGTACTGGCGTGCCGCCGCCATATTGCGTCGGATATCCGGCCATAACAAAACAATTTTTGATCGTGTGTGCGCTGAATGAAGCATGCCAGAATTTGTTTTTATTTATTCAAATACAAAAAATTACAGAATAATTGCCGGTATCTCCATCAGGAGGATATAATGATTTTTGGAGCACAAAATGCCAAAATAATCGCCAACACTTTTCCAATATGGCGCAAATGTTTTGGAACGAATCACCAGTATAGCGATGATTCATGAAGTCATTTGCATTGGACAGTACACTGGGTTCTATTTTGGAACATACCCCTTATCTGTCACACCTCTGACATATGGTAGTACAGCAGACACACGCTCGACTGTGTCCGACCTCACTCGGTCGCTGTGACGTAGGCATGGGACCCAAAGCTTGTTGTCGTGCAGAACCTGCTTAACGTGCCGGCGGCCAGGTGTTTGCTATCTCCGATCCTTCGTGCTCTATGTTACAAAGATTTGCCCACGGTAGCCAACTGTGAAGGGTGATGGTAAGATTCACCGTTTAAATATCGGTTTGTATGGGTTTTTTTTCTATACACGGTATGACATTTTTTATAGGATAGGGTGACAAACGAACACACGGTCCACCTGATGGTAAGTGGTTGCTATGGCCCGTAGACATCTACATCTATCCTAGATTACACATCAAAATATAGATGCGTTGTCACCCGTGAGGACTAAGAAGGAATGCCTCGTTTCCAGTAAAAAGGGTCTCCGGTTCTCTACACTCACCATACGAAACACAGTAGCATTAAGCTACTGTTTTACGCTGGTATTCTGTGAGAGCGTGGGCCTCTCCTGGTCGAGCCGGCCCATTCGTGCTACAACTACACTACTAATATAACTGCAGCATGGCTATACCACGTATAAAAGACCTATGGTGTTGTTAGAATTGAGGATGACTAACACATTTAGGAAAGCTATGGAATTATTTCCCTCTAACACCATAGTGAATTGAATATTAGAGTTTATGGAATTAAGATGTTCTAAAAATGCTGTTACTTTGTCTGATTGTGAAAGTATTGTCTACGTACCGCTTGTAGAACCTTGGAGTAACAGGAGCAGTAAGAAGGGATTACTCCTCAGTCCTCCATGAATATATCGGCGACAAAGGGAGATATAGGTGAGCCCATCGCAACACCATCTACCGATCTGTGTTCCATAAACACCGAAATGGGGACGTCAGTCACCTCAGTCCCCAGTGACCATGGGTGCTGGAAAGCACCAGAAACGTCGGGTATTAAAATTAATAAATTAAACGCGATAAAGTCCGCAAAAGTATTCAATTAATCAATATGTAGTGTTCGCGTAAATATAAGAAATTATTATATAATTATAGAACAATATTTTACATTGTTTCATTACAAAAATGCCCATGTTCACTCCTTGACATCATTGAACAAATTCGTACTTATATTTCGTACCTATACTTAAGAGTATTAATCATAACTTTTGAAAATTTGAACCGATTTTAATAAAACAAAGACTACCTCTAAAACAAATATATTCTTCATAATTTTTCTAGCGATAATTCTGATATAAATCAGTACCTACTTTACACATTATACATTAACAAATAAACAGACAGACAGACAATTCTAAAAATGATTGAAATGTATTCAATTACTTATTTTAATTTAATACATTTCAAAGACATGTGCAGTTTACAATTTATTAAGAATTTCTTTTGGATTTTCCAACCACTAAAGAATTACTAGCGCGAGTTTGTAAGAGAATATCTTTTAAACCACACATTCTTTTTTAAGCAATTTTTATATTAATATAATAGACTAACCGATGGAAAAGAATAATTCTTTAGTATGATTCTTGTACCAAAGTAAATAAAGTGTAGGGCGGGCCCCTCACTTGTAGAAATGGCGAACGTGATACACACAGAAAGTCAATATGTAGGATAGGTGTTTTATGGCATTCCTAAGTGGATACATGAAGGGACTGAATGGTGATGAATATCTAATATAATTTAATAAAACTGTACATAGTTTACTTGATGATAAATGGCTACTGCAGCATTAATTCTTTTTTTGATTATTTTCTTCATTTTTTAAACAACAGTCCACGGCATCTGCAGCCAACAATAAATAAAAAAGGCGAAATAAATATGTGTTGCCACATTTGATAACTTTAATGGATTTTTTTATGCCTCACAGTGTGTAATTATATTGCCTCTATTGCCGCCTCAAATAGGTGAGACTACCCAGAGGGGGTCCTAAGCAAAAGTGTTTCTATTGTTGTATCTACTAATGTTAACACATTCAAAATGACGCTAAATTTTATTCGATTTAAATCAAGTAAATACAATTTAGACGAATTTTTTTGTTCACGAACGAATGTGAAACAAAATAAATACAAGAAGACGTGATTGAAATCTTATCAATCTCCATTTATAGTAATTTCCGAATTTCTTTTATTCCTACACATTCGCTACATGTTAGCAAAATCGAAATAGGATTTTCTATGTTATTTACTTTTTAATGTTACTTACATTGAAATATTGTGTATAGGAGTAAACTATATTTTAAGTAAATATAGTTTAAAAAGTAAAAGTTACATGTAAATTTGCAGCCTATTCACGTCCCAATCCTGGGCACGGGCTTACTCTCATTTCTAAGAGGGTTTTAACGCAGGGGAATATCAGTCGCGCTGCCCCAATGCATGTTGCGAACTTCACATGTCTTCGAAATACTTTTTTTTTATTTCTTAAAAATGCCAATTTCCTCACGATGTTTCACTTCATCGCCAAGCACGTGGTAAATCAGCACTTAAAATTTCAATCAACGATTTCTTTGGTGCCGGTGGACATCGACCTCGGGTTGTTGCGCTTATCTAGTCCAGGAGGAATCAGCGCATGAGTACTAAAAACTATTTCATCTCAAAATTTTTATGTGATTCTCTTTAAATTGTCCTACTGATGATGAAAATGCATAGTGCCATGGGGCAACATAGTTGATTTTTTTTTCAATTGCAAGAAATTATTTTTTCAAACGGCACCACGTTTTTTATGTTCTTTGATAAAATACGAATAAAAAAATTGACTTATTATGGTAAAGTTAATATTTTCAGAATTATGAATTTTTAAAGGTATGAAAATTTCTAACTTATTAAAAATACATCAAGAAAAAGAATAAAATATGAAAGATATTTTTTACATTCCGTAGACAATAATTAAAAATATCCTTAAGAGAGAATAAGAAAAAAAAGACGTGTGGCACTCGGGGACTGCCGCGGTAATGCTATTGCATAGCATTTTTTATCAACTTATGCAATTATAATTAATTATTTATTTTATTTATGCAGTTAAGTCTTTGATATTAAATCAAGTTACACTTTTTGAGCGTGGTGACCGATAAGAAAACAATTTTTTTTCTCTTATTGTATAAATTAGAAGTTAATATTGTTTAAAATATTTTTAATATCTTACAATACATGTAGGTTATTCAGGAATTTTTATCATTCAGTTAGCAGCTAGTGTACACGCATACGACTAGTCGTAAGCACACAAACACCGTGCCGAAGTCTGCCAAGTGCCGAAGTCTGCCGAACTGAAACGACGTTAGACGATGCACGGCTTTCAACGCCACACCTCCGTGCCCGTCGGAGTGGGGAGCGTGAGGTTTTTTTCGTTACGGAATTTCTGGATTCGGTCCCCGCGCTCAAGGCCCGCGATAGAAGCTATGCAATAGCTTAAAAACATTTTTCTACATTTCTTTGCATATTTTTATGAGTTAAAAGTATCCGAATTTGGGATTTTTCAAACCTTTAAATATTCATAACTCCGAAAAGATCAACTTTATTGTAAAAAATCATAGGAACAGTTTTATTCTTATTGTATCAAATATAAAGAAATGTTCCGTTTGAAACTTGTTGCCTTCAGAAAATCCGTCACCCTCATTTATTCCATGGGTGTCGTAAGAGTCACCTAAGGCATACCTAATTGTTTTTTTTTTAATATAGTATGAAGGTCATGAATGAGCACATAATCCAACTGATGTTAAGTGTAATATTGTGGCCCACAGACATCTCTATCCATTCTCGGTCAAGAACGAAGAGGCAGGTGCGTTGTCACTCCTAAAGGACTGAGATGGAATGCCTTGTTACCCATAAAAAGGATCCCCAGTTCTCTACATTCACCATACAAAACACAGCAGCCTTGAGCTGCTACTTTACGGTTTTCTGGAAGAAATCACTTTCAGAGTGATAAGACCGCCTATTGTACATACTTTAATTAGTTTTTACTGAACTTGATGTTTCTGTACTGTGGTGTACAAAAAAGAATAAATAAATAAAAATTAATATTTGTTATTTCGTATTTTATGCGCTGCCGTACCGTCCATCAGATTGCGGTGAAACATCAGTCGAAAAAAAAACATTTTTATACATCAGTAGGACAATTTAAATAAAATCGCATAAAACTACTGACCCCATGAGCTACTACTAATATAGTTTTTATCACGTGATTTTAATTTAAAAAGTGTTGCATGTAGTCTTTTAACCGTGGCGGAGCTATGCTGCTGCTACATTGGAAAAGATCACGCGCTCTCAAAGAATACCAGCGTAAGGTAGATGTTTAATGTGTTAGCAAATTTCATTAACAACATAATATTATGGAACGCATTATTATTATTCTTTTTATTTTAGTTAAATCCACTAAACTTTGTAAATTAAAATTCTTTTTAATAAAAGGAAGTAATTTGAGCAAGCTCTGTACGACGGCCATTGGAGCGTTATCGTGAAGAGGAGGACACTGTTTTTTTACGACGTAACGAACGTGTGACCTCAGCTTGTAATGTAATTTTGAATATTGAAACAGAGAATATTTCAAATAGAAAAGTACCTATGTTTTTTTTATAGGATAGGGTGACAAATTAGCACAGAGTCCACCTGAGGGTAAATGGTTGCTGTGTCCCGTACACATCTACATCTATCCTCGATTACAATTCAAAATGCAGATGCGTTGTCACCCGTGAGGACTAAAATGGAATGCCTGGTTTCTAGTAAAAAGAGTCTCCGGTTCTCTACACTCACCATACGAAACACAGCAGCATTAAACTTCTATTTTACGCTGGTATTATATGAGAGCGTGGTCCTTCCCCGGTCGAGCCGACCCATTCGTACTACAACTATACTACTAATATAACTGCAGCATGGCTCTACCACGTAATATCACAATTAGGAGTAAATTCTCTCCCGCCACCACTATACGGCAATATTATTGTACACTTTATTCTGTAGTTTGAGTAAAATAGTTTCATAAAAGCATTTCACTTCACTGTCATAACTTTACGTGCTTTAGTATCGTAATTACAACATTTGAATAAGCATTTTCACCGTTGTGCAAGCTAATTAGATAAGTAAATTACCGTGTTCAGTCGCTGACGTTAGCTACTCAATCAAAATGTTGAAATAAAACTTTATTCCCAGGAATGATAATTTTTTGATAAATTTAAAACTTTACGCCGTTTAATTATAGAGGATTAGTAGCTCACGCATAATAGCTTAATTTATAATCTGTGTAAGTAAAGCTTCTTAGCTGGTCTAGTGGTCGCACAACTGCTGAATGATCCTGTGTCCAAATCCAGAATCAGGCCAAATTCGTTATTGTGTTTTCATTCCCGTGCCTCGGAAAGCAAGTAAAGCAGTAGGTCCTGCGCCCGATCCCTCTTCGGTCGTGTAGAATAACCATCCCATCGGACTATGAGAGTGAGAGAACAGAGAGTGCACGTGTGGTTGCGCCTACAATTGGACACTATAATTATGTCCTGAGTAGATGAGACTAGTCGCCATGACCGACATATATCCCAGGATTACGTACATTAAATTAACTTTATATAAAACAGCAATATCCGATCAAATAGGAAACTTGGTGGGGGCTTAAGGAAATCCGTAACCCTCATTTATTGCAAGGGTGTCGTAAGAATCAACTAGGGCATACACTTGATTTTTGTATATTGAATGATAAATGAGCACACAGTCCACCTGATGGTAAGATTAATACTGTGACCCATAGAAATCTGACTTTTCGTTCTCGGTTAAAAACTAAAAGGCAGATGCGTTGTCACTCATGAGGACTAAGATGGAATGTCTCGTTAACAGTAAAAAGGGTCTCCGGTTCTCTACACTCATCATTCGAAACGCAGCAGCATTAAGCTACTATTTTACGCTGGTATTCTGAGAGATCGTGGTCTTTCCCCGGTCGAGCCGACCTGGGAAAGACCTTCCTGGTTGAGTCGATTCATTTGTGCTACAACCATACTATAAATTTAACCTGGCTCTATCGCTAATAAATAACTAGTGATTAACACACTGTACATAATTGCTAATTAATAATTGCATTTTTATTATCATCATTATCACTGTTTAAATCATAAATAATTTGGTAATAATGTTAGAAAATGATTTTAATAAAAATGACATTTTTTAAATTCAATAATGTTTTATTAAGTTTCCATCGCTAAAACAAAACCATCAAATCTAATCTTGTATTATTTATCATTATTATTTTATTAATTAATAAATTTAATTATATTCCATCAAAAATCCTTCAATCTAAACCTCATAGATAACATCCGGCAGTCAGGTAAAAAATATCATACTTCTAGAGATACTCATTTGGCACACCATACCGTGAATGTGACGTCATCGAGCGAGGTGCAGAGATAATGTGACCGAGTTGTATACGCCAGGCGAATTTAAGTCAAGTCTACCAGACAGCCAACGAGGAGCAGAGCCGCAGGCGCGACACATCTAGTATACGTACTGCGATCGTCAATTCACCTCCAAGGGGTGATGGTTAAGTTCAATTATCCCTACGATCACACAACATCGCTAAGAGTGAAAAGTCTTTGTCCAGCAAGAGACTATTGAAAGCTTATAAGAAATAAGCAGAAGAAGAAATCGTGAAAAATCTAATATATAAAAATTAATATTTGTTACCTGATGGCAAGTGGCTGCTGCAGTATATAGATACCTGCAACAAACTTCAAACAAACAGTGCTATGGATACGTTGTTACCTCTGAGGACTAAGACGGAACGCCTCACAGCCAGCCAGACTTACTATACACTTCGGGCTGGAACACAGCAGTGCAAGCAATGCAGTTTGGCGACAGTAATAGATACGAGTTACGTTACCTACCCAGAGGGGCTCATAGCATAGTAAAAACAGAATAGTAGGCTATCTTCTAATAAACGTAACGAACGCCGCTAATATGTGTGCGTGCCAGGAACGTGGCAGTACGGACTCGTACGCACGAGCCCCAGCACGCACACAACGATACTAGCTACGTCGAAAAGGTCTAGCCGAGTTGGGGACGGCCACCGCCGCGCTCCGCAATCACCTTTGTTTGAAACTTTGGTGACTTTTAATAAAATTTTTTCGTGTTATTTTTATAATAAATTAGTATATGGGTTTGTTTAAGTAAATTAGCTTTTAATTAACAGGTTTTATTACTATGTGTATACGTAAGTACATACCTCATGACTACATTAATTATCACATCACATTATTGTCATCATCATTATTACAGCCCTTCACAAGGCCACTGCTGAACAGAGGACTCATCCAAAGAATGCCACAAAGCACGGTCCTGAGCAGCCTGCATCCATCGACTTCCTGCCGTCCTACCAGGTCGTTACTCCATCTAGTGGGGATGCCTTACATTTCGCCTGCCGATACGATGCTGTCACTCAATATATGTGTATCACATCACATCCAATTGATTTTAAATAATAATCTGAGCTGACACCATATGCTCAGTGTTAGTTTGGCCGTATTTTAGTTATTTGGCATTTGTTGTAATGTAAAGCTTGATTTTATCTGACAGCCATTAGTTATTTGAGAGGAAACTAAAGAAATTATTAACAAATATGATGCATAGATAAATATTCGTGTGTTTTATGTTTGTGTATATTATAACTACTTATAAAACTAAATGAGACTTAGCTGTTAAACAAAAAGACAGTGAAAATCCTTCAATAGGAGGTATTTAAGTCACGCGCGGCGCGGGAGGAATCCTACTGTTATGTGTTTACTACACTCAAAGACAGAAATGAAGTCTACGATCTAGTCTACCACGTAGTCAAAATACAAGTTCATGGTCAAAAAAGAATTGTATTGTCTTTAATTCCTAATACAAGTACGTTTGCAATATTTTAAACTATTCGAATATCCGGAGTTTGTAAACCGAATTGATAAACTCATAAAAAGCATGTCATTGGATAAAATAATAAAAAAGCTTAAAAGAACTTATGATCACGGACTGTGATGATTCTAGTAAGAATATTAGGTCATAGTCATGAAGTTATTATATTGTCACCAATTCGGTAAAAACTTTAATTTATTTATATTCGTAGATTCGTTGATACATATGTATGTATACAAATCAACATAATAAATAGTTGAAAAAGCTTAATGGTTAAAGCAGTAAACTAATTAAAAAACCCGACGGTCTTTTTTTGGTATTTGCTGATGCAATATATTAATTATAATATAGCCTATCTCACTTCCACAATTAAGAGGAATCCCTTCATATGTTAATATCCATCAAGCTGTTTAGGTTATAAAAACTTCCTCAGAAATAGTCAAATATTACTACTACCCCTTCTTGGGCAGTCGATTAAAAAGACGTAACTACCTCTTTAAAACTACATGTAACATGGATGATATAAATCAAACATGTAACATCGACCTTCAACGTGAACGACGAAATGTTTATTGTTCGAAGTTTAAATTCAAATTCAAAGCTGTCCATTTGAAATATTTATTGCTAATAACAAAATCTAAAAGGAACTGAACTTACCTATATTACACTTGGGTGTAGTTGTTACGAGATTTGTATTAGAAATTTTATTCTTGAAGTTCTTTCTGAAAAAGTCCCAAGGGATATTGTTTAACGTGGTCTGGACGTGCTTACCGACTACTGATCTAAAGTCTTCGGAATTTTTGTTTAAAACTCTATTTTTGCGCTACCTACTCTTGTATTTTTACGTATATTATGTACTTTGGAAGCAAAAGTCTGCTTTCTAAAAGTCAGACAACAAGTTTAATATTTATGTAAAAAAATATATTTAAACTGACATTAAACGACGCTATCATTCAATAAATTATATAAATACAATGAAGTCATCGAAAATAAATTCTTTTTGTTTTATAATCGTATGTTTTTCATTTCAAACCATTCTAAAACGCTTCTCTTTAAAAGTTACTTGTAAAACAATATCTTTAATGTAATAGTTTCCTCGCATTTTTTTATAGGAGAGGGGAAAACGAGCATACGGCTTACCTGATGGTAAGTGATAATCGCCGCCCATGAACAGCTGCAATATTAGGGGATTGCAGATGCGTTGCCGACCTTTTAAAAAGGAATAAACTCTTTTCTTGAACGTCCCTAAGTCGTATCGGTCCGGAAAAGTCTCTGGTGGTAGTTGATTCCACAAGGAAGTAATGCGAGGAAGAAAACTTCTTTTGAAATGCCAAATAACGGCTGTTAGCTATTATACAGACTCTTTAAGCTTGTATAGCTACTGTATTATTGTGCGGAAGTCATACCTTGCCCCACAAGCCTGCAGCCCTCTCAGAAATAAGAGAAGGCCTTATAATATATATATATATATATATATATATATATATATATATATATATATATATATATATATATATATATATATATATATATATATATATATGTATAATAATAAATGTAAAATATAGACCGTAATTACTTAACCGATAATAATTAAGCTTAGTCCTTAGAATATCAAATTTAAAGCTAGGCTACAACAAAGTAAAGTAAATTTACGGCCTGTAAAATACATCCTTCCGCTCTGCACAGGCTTACTCTTATTTCTGAGAGGGCTGCAGGCTTGTGGGGCAAGGTATGACTTCCGCATTACCCCAATGAGTGTTGATGGTCTTTAAGTATTCGTTAACGGTAGCCTAAAATAATATGAAAAGGAAATAAAAAGTATGTCAACGGTGCATAGGTTTTATCACACGCTTCTTGATATTTACATTAATATAAAAATTCCTCTCTACTTAATATGTCTTGGTGGATGAGAGGGGTTCCCAGTAATATAGGTTCCCAACCTAGTACAGGGGCCCTTGCGACTGGTTTAAAATGTATCATTGTAAATCAATAAATCATTTTTCATTTTCATTTTTCATTAATATCTTAAACAACACAGACGATCCTAGTAACTTAAGTGCTTAACATATTCAATAAGATGCATACACTTTAAAAATAAAAATTCCTTTTAAACTAATGACATCCAACATAAAGTTCACCTCAGTATCGTGTGTATTCGCGCCATTTTGAACACGCGTGTTACTCACAAAATTCGGCGCGGAATTCGTTTCTGTATGAACGTACCTTAAGAATTTCTTGTTACAAGTTTAAGTCGAAATTGTTTCGGGACAAAAGGCTTATTGAAAATTGTGAAGAGTTAACCGTCATAGTGCCAGCTATTACGCCGCAGTTAATAGATTTGAAGATCCAGCTTATGCATGAATGGAAAATTAATAATATAAGTAACAGAGATAACGTAGGTAAATGTTAACAACTGTTAACAAAGTTAACAAACTTAAATTCGGGTTAAGCTTTGTGAGTGTCTTCGTCCAGCCTTCCTTCTAAAAATACCTCCTTCGAAATAATGTTCACCAGACCGAATATCAGTTGCGGAAGCCAATCTCAACAGATACTAGCCATTATGATTGGGATAAGTTGTAGCGCACGTGTGTTTGCACAAGAACAGGTGATATGAAGTACCAGCGTAAAATAGTAGCTAAATGCTGTTGTGTTTCGTATGGTGAGTGCAAAGAACCGGAGACCCTTTTTACTGGATGGTTAAATGAAATGAGGCAATCCATATTAGTCCTTGGGGGTGAAAATACATCTGCGCTTTTGATTCTTGATATAATGTGATAAATGTAGATGTTTATGGGCTACAGCATCTACTTACCAACAGGAGGACTGTGTGCTCGTTTGCTGTCATATTGATAAAAAATAGCTTGTTAGCGATCACATCCTTGCCATATGTTATTATCGTCCATAAATTTCTAAATATTATAATAATTCTTTTTATACAATATTTAATGAATAAAGTTTTTAAACTAAGCGGTTTGATTTTACAGCATTGTATCAATTTCACTAATCATCCTTAGCAAAATTAAATAAGATTATCTTGATTATTGCTTCTTTAAAATTCTTAACAACTGAACAAGTCGAGTCTAGTTTACTACTGCACTAATTAGTTTCTTTATCCAAGGAGTTGTACTGTGTTTAACTTTGTGAATTTTGAAAGTTTTTGCTCTTTATATCTAGTAAAATGTGGGAAAGTTCTTGCTTCGTTAAAACTAAGATATTCATAAATGAAACTATTTTTACATAATGCATATACTTTCAATATAAAATAGCCGTGTATAACTATGGCATTGGTCAAATACCTACGTCTCCTCGTAACCATGGGTGCTGTAAAGTACACGAAGCGTCGGGAATGTAAAATTAGCTAATAAAAAGTGATATAATCCGTAAAACTAGTTTCATTCAATATGATGTTCTTACGTAGATATAAAAAATCATTATTCTAAATAATGAAAGATATTCTATTTTAAAAATTACTAAATTAAGAGAGCATCAATTTATTTGTGCTAAGTAACACATATCACCGTGTGATGGTAACGTAAAATAATCTATCACGCCATTTCATCCCGTGCAATTTTTTTTCATCACGCTATAGTTATATTACGGTTGTAGCACGAATGGGTAGGCTTGACCGGGTGAGGACCACGCTCTTACAGAATATCAGAGTAAAATAGCAGCTTAATGTTACTGCGACGCTTATGGTGAGTGTAGAAAACGAGACTCTTTACCAGCAACGAGGTATTCCATTTCAATCTCCAGGGGTGACAACGCATCTGCATTTTGATTCTTAATCGAAGATTATAGATGCCTATGAAATTCACGCGCCTCTTAGAAAAAAAATGATTAAACATCAGCAATTCCCGTGGCTAACCTTTAATATAAAATCGATGATGAAAAAACGAGATGACGCATACATTAAAATGAGAAAAAGTAAAAACGACGTACATATTAAATACTATAAAGATTTAAAAATCTGCGTCAATAAAGCAATATATAGAGAAAAACAAGCCTACTATAATTTTTATGTTAATCGTAATATAAATAATCCCATTTCAATGTGAAAACATATAAAGTCTAATGTTAAGAGAAAACCAAAACACAATATACCGATAGACTTGTTTAATGATCCAAATAAAATAAACGACTATTTTTTAAACGTGCCTGGAAATAGAAACGTCTCGTTGTCATATTTAACGTACTTTGAGTTCCACTGCTGTGTTAATGACATATTTGAAATAAAGGAGGTAAATGAACTAGAGGTACTAAAATTCATTAAAAGTTTAAAATCTAAAGCCATAGGCATTGATGGGATTTCTCTCGATATGATCCGTATGACCCTTCCGAAAACACTATCAACTATTACTGCTATGGTGAACAAATCCATTAACTCTAAAACCTATCCGACATTATGGCAACATGCGTTAGTCAAATCCATACCTAAGAACTCAAATTCATTGTCTGAAAAAGACCTTCGGCCCATCAGTATTCTCCCCTGTGTCTCCAAAATTATCGAAAAAATTGTCGCAGAACAGCTAAACATGTATTTAGATAGAAAAAAATTCTACCGGAAATGCAGTCGGGATTTCGTAAGAACCATAGCACCACGACGGCCCTAGCCCAACTTACTGACGATGTACTAACCGCTCAAGATGAAGGAAAAGGCACAATACTAGCATTACTAGATTTTTCTCGTGCATTTGGCTGTGTAAATATTTCCCTTCTCTTATCAAAGCTTCATTACTATGGATTCAGTAGCAGCGCAGTACAATGGTTCGATAGTTATTTTAAAAACCGACTACAAACTGTAGAACTGAGCGATGACCGAGGAACATTAATACGTTCGCAATCAAAAAAAATCAAAGCCGGTGCGCCCCAGGGATCGAACCTGGCTCCAATATAGTTTTCAGTTTACAGTGCCGACTTAGTAAAAAACATTAAGCACTGTGCATTTCAATTATACGCAGATGATTTGCAAGTCTACATGTCATGTAATCCGCGTGATACTCAAGAAGTCGTTAATAAAATCAACGAAGACCTCGAAAGTATAGCCGCGTGGTGCGACTCAAACTGCCTTGTACTAAACGGAACTAAATCTAAACTATTAATTATGGGTTCTAAAAATCAAATAAAAAAATTATCAGAAAGGGGGGCATGCATCCAAATTCGAGGGAAAATCGTAGAACGTGTAAATGAGATTCGCAATCTGGGCTTACTGATGGATGACAAACTACAGTTTGAGAACCACATACTAAGTACTAGCAGAAACTGCTTTTATAGACTTAAGGTTCTCCATCAAATAAGGGAGTTTTCAAATTCGGATATTCGGGTAAAATTGTGTGACACACTTGTCCTCTCGAAATTTAATTATATGGACATTGTATATGGCCCGAGACTTTTAGCGCGGTCGCGACGTCTAGTGCAACGTGTTCAAAATGCATGTGCAAGATTTAGTTTTACAATACCGCCCCGCATGCACATCACCCCTTACATTAACAATGCCAAAATGTTAAAAATGGAATATCGCCGAAAACTGCACATGGCAACTCTCCTATTCGGGGTATTAAAAAATAAAACATCTCCTTATCTTGCTGACAAACTCATTTGGTCACGTGATGTAAAAACTTATAATACGCGCACTAGAGGGAATACTCTCGTCGTGCCTCGTCACCGCACTCACGCTTTCCGAGGAAGTTTCAAATACGCCGCATCCAAGTGCTGGTACGATATACCGCCTCCTTTGCGAAATCTGAAACCAGTACACACATTTAAAAATAAATATAGAACACAATTACTGCAAAGTCAGATTAACTTTGATCAAAGTTTATAACGCTTTGCATGATTACGTACCTCATCGTCATAGATTATTAACAACGGAGCATTAAAATCGTCCTCTTGAATGCGGCTTCTGTCTTCTTATATACTTTTATATTCTTCAATAATTACATAGTGTAGTATATAGCCCTTTATAGTATTTTAATAATCTCCCCTTTTGTAGTGTTCGTATAGACCTTCTAAGAGCATCCGAAAGCAACATAAACGGGACGTGCTGTGTCGAAGTGGCATTCGACCTTGAACGCTACTTTCTCCCTCTCACTTAAAATAGTTACTGTCTCTTTCCCCCTTGTTGTGCATAATTCTGTATACATATATAATAAAATGAGTATACATATAGCACTGATTTCGGTAAGTCACTGGTTGGACACACTGAAAATCAGCGTCATGAAAAAAAAATTCATAGCATTATGCTGAGTGTGCTCCTGTTCCCAGATGACGCCTTGATACATACGAGAATAGGTATTGTATAGTTTGTAATATGTAGTATATTGTAATTTGTATTGTATAGCCAATATTATTTTTAAATTATGTGTTTTTTTTGTTTTTTTTTTGTTATCTGTGATGGCGTCATTTTGGAGAATAAACCTTTCTTTCTTTCTTTCTTTCAAGACAACTTATTTTCGTAAGTGAATTCACGACCGACATACGTCATATCAGTGGGAAGGAGAACATAGTCGCCGACGCACTCAGTCGCATACCAATCGACAGTGTATCGTGCCCTACATCAATTGGCTATCATAAGATCGCCGAAGCACAAGACAGAGATAACGACAACATCAAACATCTATCGAAGCAAAGTAACTTGTCCATCAAGCAAGTTACAATGCCAATGACGCATCTACCCTTCTACAGTGAAGCCTCAATGTCAACCATGCGACCATACCTACCAAAAGAAAGTTGTCGCGAAGTCTTCAATACACTGCACAACATTAGTCATCCAGGTGTTAGAACAACAAGAAAACTCATCACTAAAAAATTGTTTTGGCCTTCAATGCAAGTGAATGTTGGCAACTGCGAAACGAAACTACAAAACTGGCGAAGCAATGCATTCAATGTCAAAAATGCAAAGTACAAAGGCATACATCAAGTAGCCTAGCTTCATTTCCACCTACGGACAGATTCGAAATTGTCCAACGACGTCAACGTGCAGGTGGCACGTTTACATCGTTGGACAATTACCTACTTTACCACAAGGACATCGTTACCTCGTTACAATGATCGACAGAACAACAAGATGGCCAGAAGCAATACCTACCGATGATACTTCAGCCGAATCCGTCGCAAAGATAGTTTATGAAAATTGGATTACTCGTTTCGGATCACCTAAAACCATTACAACGGATGAAGGAAGAAATTTCGAAAGCAACCTATTCCTCAAACTTCTTCAAACTATGGGAATACAGAAGACATATACAACAGCGTACCATCCTCAATCAAACGTAGTAATCGAACGATGGCATCGTACATTGAAGACCGCACTCAAAATCGTTTATCTCAACATACAAAGTGGATTGATGAGCTACCTACAGTGCTACTTGGACTACGAGTAAAACCGCGTGCAGACACTAGTCTTTTCGCCGCTCAGCTAACCTACGGCTGCCGTATAAGACTACCGTGTGACTTCTTCACTTCAACATCGTCAAACAATCAAGAAATGAATTACGATTTTGTAACTCAACTTCGAGAATCAATCAACAAAGCCTTATCGTCGAAATGTACATCATCACACGGAAATAATAAATCGGTATTCATTCATCAAGATTTGAAAACATGCAAGCTTGTTTTGTCAAAACCAAAATGAATGATCGTATTCTGAACGAATGTATTGCAGTGTGATCTGTAGAATAAAATTAAACGTTGTCTATAGAGGCACGCATTAAACACGGTTTAGTGGTAGCGAAATTTAAACCATTGTTTAACATGTGTTTATCATTAAAATGCTTTTTTTTAGTAAGACTGTAAGCGTTTACAAAATTGATAGGTATAGTATCGAACTACTACATTAGTCACATACACACAAGTGTACGCACGGTTGGCTGCGGGAATCGTAGTCAAATGAAATTATTTTGATAATTTGAAAGATTGAATTTGTTTTTCATTTCTTATACCTCAGAAATATACTTAGATACGAAATACGAATACCTGCTCCAGAGATTGCTTGCTTGCTTGGCACTGGAAGCTCTACTGGTAGTGAGATGTTAGCTGTGGGCTTTCGACTGATTTTGTCCGTTATAATAAGACCTTACCTACCTCCGGACTTGATGGAGTGACCTGAAGGTGTAATTCGGTGATTATAACTGGAACTCCTAGACTAGTAGAACTAGGTGTACCGAGTTTGGGTTCGTTTTGTTAGTTACGATGACACCTTACCACCGGACTTGATGGAGTGACCTGAAGGTGTAATTCGGTGATTACAACTGGAACTCCTAAACTACTAGTACTAGTTGCGCCGAGTTTGAGTTTGTTTTGTTAGTTATGATGAGACTGTTGCGTTTATGTAGCAACATTAAGATATAATTATGCCGTATGGCAACATTTGTTTGTATGTAGCAACACTAAGATTTCATGTAAAATATATTTGCCGTGTTGGCAGCACTTGGTTCCCAAAGATTCTTACGATTACATCGCTCTCAATATTTTTCGTCTTTTTTATTTCACACAACCAAATATTGTTTAATATGCAATAACCAGCGCAACATTGGTCCTTCGAGAAGTAAGGATCCAACGTGAGACGTGTAAAATACAAAAAAATCGCCAGATTGAAGAGGCAGCATCGTGCTCAACAAACGCGGCCCGCCATTTTTTTTTCTCAACCTCAGCATCGTCGAGTACCAGACAGTGGCTGCAATTCTATGAATTCGGCTACGGTATCGACGTGAGTGCGTACTCCGGGGATGCTGGCCAGATAATTCCTCGCGATCTAAGAAGAGGGACAGCGTTTCGGCGTAAAGAGTACGTGGTTGAAGACGGCAGTGTGTCGGCGAGTGCGCAATTTAGTCTCAGCGAAAGTGTGGCTTCGCGAAATCGCCTGCCTAGCTTTCCAGTTTCTAGTTGGATTCTAGAAATAAACAAATCAAAAGGCGTCAAAACAAGTTTACGTTATAATAATTGTTAAGAACAGTGGCATTTTTTAGTGATAATTGTGTAATTCACGTAGAGCATTCGCAATTGTCGTTTCTACTGTGTTCTAGCGATATATTGTGAAAAATTACTAGAAAATGGAGCTGTCGGAATTGGTTTCGGCTAGAGGATATACTAAAGGTAATTTAACCAGAATTTTTAACTTTGTTTGCAATGATGAAAATGTAGCAAATTCTTCAAGCGAAGCGCTATTAGTAAAAAAAACCCGTGCTTTAGAATTATTATCTGAATACGAAATGTATCATTTAAAAATTTTAGGCTTGAATGAGCAAATAAAGAAGATGTCTCTGTTGTAGAGGAGCTCTATTTCCACATCTTAGCTTTACTTAATGCAGAGATAAAAAAGCGCGAAACAAAACAATCAAAGACCTCTATGCCGACGTCTGCTCCAATTTCTAAGTTGAAATTACCACCTATTAATGTACCGATATTTAGTGGTAAGTTCACAGAATACATACATTTCATAAATCTTTTCAACTCTGTTATAGATGATAATGATTCAATAGGTTGTGTACAAAAACTGTATTATTTGCGTGCATATCTCAGGGATGAACCCCTGAATTTAATAAAAAACTTACCTTTGACGCAAGAAAGTTATGTAAAAGCACTCGCATTGTTAAACGATAGATACAATAATAGATTTAAAATTATTAATGAGCATATAATCTCCATTTTGGGCCTGAAACCCTTAACAAAGTCAACAGCAAACAATTTAAGAGAATTTGTTTCAAATGTTAAACAGGAACTTGCTGCCTTGATCAATTTAGATCCAAACGTTAGATATTGGGATGCTATAATTTTGTGTGTACTTTGCCGAAAACTAGATTAATACACATCGAGAGCGTACTAGATTGAGAGGAACACCAAGTCAGACCCCACCCTGGAGGACTTCCTCAGGTTCGTAGAAAAGCGTGCTTTGGCATTGGAAAATGCTGAGCCGGCCCATGGCCAGCCACAACAGTAGCACAAGGAATAAAAGGAGCAGCGTCCAGGCTCATCCACGGGCAAACTGGCAGCCTACACTGCAGCGCAGGAAGCTTCATGTCTATTCTGTAAGTCCAATCATAAGTTATACTTGTGTCAAAGCTTTCAGTTATTGCCTGCTAATAAAAGGTTACAGTTTGCAGATGAAAAGAAAATATACCATCTATGTTTAGGTGCGCATGCAGGAAAATGCAGATTTCACTTTCAGTGTAAAGAATGCAAACAAAGGCATCATACTCCGTTACACTGCGATAATGATAAGATGAATAATCAGCAGGCCGCCGCATCTCCCGCCTCATTGGCGGCAAATAATTTATTAACTAATAATGTACTTTTACCCACAGCCCAAGTAAAGCTTCTCGCTCGAAATGGCACGGAGATGACTTTCAAAGCCCTACTAGACAGTGGGTCACAGCTGCCCTTTATTTCTCTAGGAGTAATATTAACATAATTGGGATAGTCAATACTCAAGCCAGCGTGAAGTACAGTGTACCAGTGGAAATACATTCATTAGTCAAACCATTCAAATTAGCGACTACTTGCCATGTAGTTGAGAATATCACATGTGAGCTACCACAGAAAAAATTAGATCTCTCAGACCTTGCGATTCCATCAAATATTAGGCTAGCAGATAAAGATTTTAATATCCCCAGTCAAATCGATTTGCTGGTGGGAGCTGACTGCTTTTTCCAGGCATTGCTGCCACCAAAGTCGACAAGCAACGGCCTGCAGCGCCGCTTTGTGAGGTGCAGCCTTCGACGCTAGGTGGACGACATCCACAACTTATTAACACACAGTTTGGCTACATAATCGGGGGAAGCTTGCCTACAAATGTCTGCAATCAGGTAGCAGTGCTAAAATGCACGTTAAAATATGAATCTAATTTAATTCAAAATTTAGATAGGTTCTGGAAAACCGAGTCCGTTCCCGAAATTTATAACGAAATTTCTTCAGAGCAAGAGCTTTGTGAGCAAATCTTTCAAAGGACTGTTCAGTTGAAGGATACAATAATTGTTTTGAGGTTGCTTTGCCTTTGAAATTGCCGCTTGAAGATGTAAGCGATGCGCTAGGAAACTCCTTTCATTTCGCGTTAAAAAGATTTTTAAACCTCGAAAATAAATTGCACAAAGATCACAATCTTTTCCTAGAATATCAGAAATTTATACACCATTATTTAAATTTAAATCACGGGCACTTGGTTGACGTCGGGAACTATCAACTTTGTAAAGATGCAGTGTATTTTCTGCCGCATCATGCAGTACTCAAATCCGACAGTAAGACTACTAAATTGCGTACAGTTTTCGACGCATCGATGAAGACCAGTAAGAAAGTATCGCTTAACGATTTGCTGCTAAACAGACCGACAGTACAGAGAGATCTTTTTGATATAATATTCTTGTTCCGTTTTGGTGACTATACATTCACTACTGACATAAAACAAATGTTCCAAAATGTCCGCGTAATACCTGAGCATACCTCCTTACAGAATATTCTTTGGAGAGACAGCCCTGACGAAACAATAAAGTGCATCAGGCTAGATACAGTAACATATGGCCTAAACAGCTCTAGCTATTTAGCTACGCGTTGTTTAAAGGAGCTCGCGATACAAAAGGAACGCGAAATGCCTTTGGCATCGTTCATTTTAAACAATTGCAACTATGTAGATGATGTACTTTATTCAGATAGTAACTTAGATTTGATTTTGGAAGCAAAATCACAGCTTCAGCGGCTTCTCCAGATGGGCAATTTCAAGACACTTAAATGGTCATCAAATGACAGTCGAATATTAGAAGATGTTCCTTCGGCTGAGCGGCATTTTGACGATTTAGAATTTCAAAACGACGATTGTAGTATAAAAACTTTAGGTTTGCAATTAGTGGTTCATCAGGATAAGTTTAAAATAACAAGTTTTTGCATCAAAAGGGAAATATTGGCTTACATAGGAAAGTTCTATGACCCTATGGGTTTTGTAGGTCCTATCGTCGTACAGGCCAAGACTATTATGCAAAAATTATGGTCCTCTAAGACTGAATGGTACGCCGCGCCTCCCAAAAATATCAAATCAGAGTGGTTAGGATTTTTAAATAGTCTTGCAAAAATGAATCCGATTTATATAGGTAGAAATATTCGGCTATCTGATTCAGACACAGTCGAACTCATAGGCTTCTCTGATGCGTCAAGTTCGACTGCATATGGCTGCAGTGTGTACCTACGCGTCACTGATAAAAAAGGTAAAGTACAAATGCATCTACTCTGTTCGAAATCCCGTATAAACCCGATTCAGAATAAAAACCTTACCGTGCCACGTTTAGAATTAAATGCTGCACTACTTTTGTCTATTTTGATTGCAAAAGTTTCAAACGCACTTAAATTAAAATTAAAAATAAATCAAGTTTACTTATTTACTGATTCCCAAATAGTGCTGGCTTAGTTACGGTCGGAAGCGATGAGGTTGACGGCTTATGTGGCGAACAGAGTGAAAGCCATAACCAGTAAAACTGCTGACTGTCGATGGCTATATGTAAACACCAAAGACAACCCCGCCGACTACATAAGCAGGGGTGTCAGTCCGCATGAGCTTAGTGCTTGCGATATGTGGTGGCAAGGGCCTCGATTTTTATATGACAGTAAGTATATGTTTAATCAATCTGTAGAGTTACCATCGGATTTACCTGAGAGCCGGTCCAGCGCAGCGATCTCTTCCAATGTAGGATCTGCAGCTCGTCCAGTAAACGACGTTTTTCAAGGTATGCACAAATATTCTAGCATCCATAAAATGACACGTGTATTAGCCTATATGTTAAGATTTATCAATAATTTAGAAGGCAGTAAGGTCTCGTATAATTTCTTGTCGAGTACAGAACTAAATTCTGCTCTAATGTTACTCATTAAGTTTGAACAAGAATTGCACTTAAATGGGGAAATTGAATATTTAAATAAAAATAAAAATGTGTAGGGTCTTTACAAAGTTTGCATCCGTTTCTAGACAACCTGGGTATTCTGCGTGTAGGCGGCAGGTTACACCACGCAAATATTCCGTACACTGAAAAACATCAGGTGATTTTGCCTAAACAATCGTATGTCACTGAATGTATTGTTAGGTCTGAACACGAGCGTCTCCTGCATGGAGGACCTAGGCTTTTATTGTCCAATTTAAATCAGAAATACTGGATCACTAATGGTTTATTGTATGTAAAGAAAATAACAAATTAATGCGTAAAATGTTTCAGACAAAAGGCCACCGCTTCCAAACAGCTGATGGGATTCTTGCCGGCTGGGAGGGTGACTGCGTTAAGTCGTCCCTTTGAGAAAGTTGGAGTAGATTTTGCTGGACCTGTAAATGTAAAACTTTCGCGCGTGAAACGATCCATTATAGGTAAAAGATACATTTGCGTATTTGTATGTTTTGCCACTAAGGCAATACATCTAGAGCTAGCCTCAGATCTCACATCCGATACCTATCTCGCGTGCCTACGTAGACTTATATCGCGAAGAGGCCTGCCAAAAGAGATCTACTCTGACAATGCCAGCACCTTCAAGGGGGCACGGAATTAGTTGGTAGAACTGTATAAGTTGGTTTCCTCCAGAGACCACCAAAGTAAAGTCTTTCAATTTACAGCTCAGAAAGGAATTGACTTTCACTTCATTCCGAGTTATTCCCCTACCTTTGGTGGCCTCTGGGAGGCGGCAGTTAAAAGTACTAAGTACCATTTACGAAGAGTAGTGCAGGGTCACTTACTAACCTATGAACAGTTAAATACGGTGTTGGTGGAAATAGAAGGCGTACTTAATTCTAGACCTTTGCTACCGATATCTTCAAGTGACGTAAATGACTATACTTACCTGACTCCAGGTCACTTTTTGACAGGAAACGCTTTAACAATGTATCCAGAAAATGACGTCTCAAATGTTTCACGAAATAGGTTGAAGCTATGGCAGGTATGCACGCAAATAAAACAATCATTTTGGAAAATGTGGCACAAACAATATCTCAGTGTACTGCAAAACAGACCTAAGTGGTTAAATATTTCACCCAACATCAAGATAGGTTCTTTAGTGATACTAAGACAATGTTCCTGCAATGTTCTCGCCAATGGCTAGAGTGGTGAATACATTCTCTGGTCATGATGGCCACGTTAGGGCCGTCGAGGTAAAAACTTCAAATGGCAAAACCCATACTCGTTCAATTCTAAAAATATGTGTTCTGCCGCTAGATACATAAGTCGTAGCTTACGCAATATTTTTTATTCACGGCTGTCATTATGTGAGCATGTCGCCGCTGATCGCTATTTTATGTACCGATCTGTTAATTTCTTTTATTGCAGGCATGGCAATATTCTAATGGCATACCATAACGTCACGAATAATTTATTATATAGTTATATGTATCATTTTTAGTCGTAGCTCGTTAGAGGGCTCTAAGTTATAGATATATGTGTTTTTTATTATGAGAATATAAGATTCTTAAGGTTTAGTGCTTAATGTTAGTTTCTGAAAAATGTTTGATAAAAAATTCATCGTGTTGTACTATAAATTTAAAGACAGATTTTGTTGTTAACATGTTTTATTAATTGTAAAGCTTTTATCTTGTGTGGCCGCAGCATGTTGCGTTTATGTAGAAACATTAAGATATAATTATGCCGTATGGCAACATTTGTTTGTATGTAGCAACACTAAGATTTCATGTAAAATATATTTGCCGTGTGGCAGCACTTGGTTCCCAAAGATTCTCACGATTACATCGCTCTCAAGATTTTTCGTCTTTTTTATTTCATACAACCAAATATCGTTTAATATGCGATAACCAGCGCAACAGAGACCTTACTACCGGACTTAATGGAGTGACGTGAAGCTGTAATTCAGTGATTATAACTGGAACTCCTAGACTATTAGAACTAGGTGTGCCAAGATTGGGTTTGTTTTGACAGTTATGATGAGACCTTACCTCCGGACTTAATGGAGTAACCTGAAGGTGTAATTCTTTGATTACAACTGGAACTCCTAGACTAGTAGTATTAGGTGTGCCGAGTTCCAGTAGTAATCACCCAATTAAACCTTCAGGTCACTCCATCAAGTCGGGAGGTAAGGTCTCATCATAACTAACAAAACGGAGCCCAAATTCTGCAAACCTAGTTATACTCGTCCAGGAATTCCAGCAGTAGTTGCCGAAATACACCTTCAGGTCATTCTATTAAGTCCGGAGGTAAGGTCTCATCATAATTAACAAAATGAGCCAAAACTCGGCACACCTAGTTTTACTCTGCGAGAAGTTCAAATAGCGGTCACGAAAGTACACCTTCAGGTCACACCATCAAGTTCAGAGGTAAGATCTCATCATAACTAACAAAACGAGCCCAAACTCGGCACACCTAGTTCCGCTCGTCCAGGGGTTGCAGTAGAAGTTACCTTCAGGTCACTCTATCAAGTCCGGAGGTAAGTTTATATGTATATAAATCCTACTTATTTTTACCAAGTTTTGTTAAGTACTTATGTTTCCAATTTATTTATTTTTTATATTTTGTATATGTACAGCGATCTTTTCAGAATGAGCCGCAGCAAAGTGCAGTACAGTGTCCACTCACGACAGCGGCCGAGCGCGGACTCACAGATCACAGAGTACCTTTGCGCGGACTGTGGTTTCATCGAAATCTTTGTACAATAAATCAAAACAGGCACCAAAAATAAAATAGCCCTCATTGCAATAGTTTATGATTAATCCGTATTAGCAAAATATGTGAAAAAATTTGCATCAGTTTTTTTTTCTACGACAATTTGTGTCATTTTGATAAAAAATAAACACATGCTTTTTTAATTGAATATAATCTGTCTACTTATAGTATTTTTTAAATTTTAGTTATAAGAAAATGCCGTTAGTATGTACAATTAAATTAAATTGGCGACATATAATTTTATTTTCATATAATGACAAGTTGATATTAAATTATGACTGAAAACTTTATTACCTACTTAGTGCTCGTCTGATAATAGTTTATTTTACTCTAACAAACAAAATCGCTTTGGCCTCGTGTTCCCGCGTGAACTCGAGCCACGCATAGTGTGCGAACGATTTCGCATAGTGTGCGAACGAGTGGCGCTGAAAAGTGGAGGCAAAATTGGAATTTAAGCTGAGGTAGTATAGGCCCTTAACGCTTTAATATAGAAACAAGAAACAGCCGCAAATATCATCAGCGCCGCATCGTCTTCACACGCCGGCTATCTTCATGCATCCGTCGACCATTTTCTAGCCGTTTCTTCAACGCCGGAGCTTAGCTTCTTCTTGCTGTTCCGGAGATGTGTCCCACGCCGCCACCGCTCGCCGATTACGCGCGCGCGGGAGGGAGGTGGGGAATGCTCATAGCATACCACGCAGCCGGCTGCGTGGTTATGTGGAGACTTTTACCCACTAAACCCCACCCTTTAGGGACTGGCTTAACGGTCTAACTAGAGATCTCTAAGACGTATACGGACGCGACCCTCCTTGGCAGAAAGGAGGGCGCAACGAGCGCGCGCCGGTCTGCACCACTTTTATAGCCCCGTCCAGCAACGCAGCTACGAGAAGCTATCCACGAGTCTTACGCCGGCAAATGAAGCGTACATAATAGTTGTACATAATATCTTTGATTAATTTTATTGGTCGGAATGTATGAACTGTAATTGGCTAGGTAAATAAAAATTGTTACTATTGGTAAACTAACGACGTAGCCGGACATATAAATATAGGCAGGGTTGACCAAAAAACTACTCCATACTCCATTCGTCTGCACATCAAAGAATAGTTTCATTTCTCTGCCACTAAACCACACGGAGACTGTTAGTAGTGGACCTCATATCACCACTGTTACACCCTTTTATCCTAAGCCAACGAGCTATGGCGGGACCCAGCAGTACATAGCATTTCAGACCTCATGAAAAGAGAAGGAGCTCCACGGGGGTATAACAGGACGCTACATGAACCCTGCGTAGATACAGTCGCTTCCCTCAACTGGCTACGTTTTTAGTAACCTCTTCGGGTTTACCGAGGGTTTCATCATTACAGCCCTTCACAAGTCCACTGCTGAACATAGGCCTCCCCCAAGAAATGCCACAAAGCACGGTCCTGAGCCACCTGCATCCATCGACTTCCTGCATATCTTACCAGGTCGTCACTCCATCTAGTGGGGGGTCGCCCTACACTACGCCTACCGGTACGAGGCTGCCACTCGAGAACCTTTCTTCCCCATCGGTTATCGGTTCTTCGAGCTATATGGCCGGCCCATTGCCACTTCAGCTTACTAATCCGTTGGGCTATGTCGGTCACTCTGGTTTTACTGCGGATATCCTCATTTCTGAGTCTATCACGCAGAGAAACTCCGAACATAGCCCTCTCCATAGCTCGCTGAGCGACCTTGAGTGTCCTCATACGGCCAGCAGTGAAGGACCACGTCTCAGATCCGTAAGTCATCACTGGCAACATGCACTGGTTGTACAATCTAGTTTTTAGAGATTGAGGTATACCTGACGAGAAGATATGTCGTAATTTCCCGAACGCTGCCCAGCCGAGATGAATACGTCGATTGACCTCTCGGTCGAAGTTGGACTTACCTAGTCGGACTATTTGTCCCAGGTAAACGTACTCGTCAACAACTTCGAGCATAGTGCTCCCAACAACTACCGGTATAGGTGTGACATGGACATTAAACATGATCTTTGTTTTGTCCATGTTCATCTTAAGACCTATCCGTTGGGAGGCACTATTGAGGT
Source organism: Parnassius smintheus behrii (assembly GCA_036936625.1). Lineage (NCBI taxonomy): Eukaryota > Metazoa > Arthropoda > Insecta > Lepidoptera > Papilionidae > Parnassius > Parnassius smintheus. Next base: position 44,016,213 of record JAUPFT010000019.1, on the reverse strand, counting down.
CATTGAGCATAGTGCTTAAGTCCTCCAGCGATTCTGCCATAAGGACTATATCGTCGGCAAATCGAAGGTGAGTGATGTACTCGCCATTGATGTTAATACCGTATCCTTTCCAGTCCAGTAGCTTGAAAACGTCTTCCAAAGCTGCGGTGAAGAGTTTCGGGGATATAACGTCACCCTGTCTTACACCTCTCTGCAGTTGGATAGGTTTCGAACTCTGGTTCTGCACTCGGATAGCCATCGTAGCCCTACTGTACAAACACTTCAGCACTTCGATATACCGACAGTCAACTTGGCACCGCTGAAGGGACTGCAGCACAGCCCAAATTTCGACGGAATCAAAGGCTTTCTCGTAGTCCACATACGCCAGGCAAAGTGGCAAATTGTACTCTTCAGTCTTCTGTACAATCTGCCGCAGGGTATGTATGTGGTCTATGGTACTGAAGCCTTTTCGGAAATCAGCTTGTTCGGGAGGCTGGAAGTCGTCGAGTCTGCTTGCGAGACGATTCGTAATGACTCTCGAAAACAGCACGTAGACGCGGCTCAGAAGGGAAATCGGTCTGTAGTTCTTCAAGAGAGCGTTGTCGCCTTTCTTAAAGAACAAGGCCACTGCACTTCTGCTCCATGTCTCTGGAGTAGTGCCACCATTGAGGACGGAATCGAAAAGCTTCTGAAGGACTTCAAGTACCGGTGTTCCACCCGCTTTCAGAAGCTCCGCTGTAATTCCATCCTCGCCTGGGGCCCTGCCGTTTTTAAGGTGCTGGAGAGCCATTCTAATCTCGCTTAGACTGACGTCCGGGATATCATCGGAATAGTGTCGGATAAGACTTGCTCTTGGATCGTTACTCACACTTGCGTGTGGCTCCAACGATGATGTGTACAGCTGCCCATAGAACATCTCAATCTCACTCAAAATCTCAGGTGTCCCGGAAACGATGCTGCCACACTCAGTCTTCAGCTTTGACAGTTGGCTCTTACGGGCAGACAGATCTCTGGCAAAGACTTTGGAGCCCTGGTTCCGCTCGATCGCTTCTTTAATACGAGCAGTATTAAAGTTGCGTAAGTCTCGCCGCATGCATTTGGAGATCTGTCTGTTCAGTTGCCTGTATGCTGTCAAATCTGTTGATGTTTGCAGCCTCATCTCCCGTCTAACAGCCATGAGATTAAGAGTGTGATCGGAGAGTTTTTGTGTTCTTCTGCGGCGGGTCTTGCAGAACTTAGCTCCGACCGCATGGACAGTTTCCACGAGCTTGTCATTCTTATCGTCCACTGCATTGCAATCTTGTAGGCACTGAAAGCGGTTGTGTAACTCGAGCTGAAAGTTTTCGGGATTCTGGATTAGAGCACGAGGGGGACGGAGCGTTGACTTCATTAGACGAGACCTCTCCAACTTAACGTTTAGGTTCAGTGTGCCTCTAACCATTCGGTGATCGCTGCCAGTTTTCACCCTTGCGATCACTGAGACATCACTGAACAGTTGGCGTCTGGTCGTCATAATGAAGTCAATCTCATTTTTTGTCGAACCGTCGGGGCTCGACCAGGTCCACTTCCTGTGAGGCCGCTTCTGGAAAGAGTTCATCATAAAGAGTCCCTCTTTCTCCATAAAGTCGGCCAGCTGCTGGCCCCTTCGGTTCCGGTGCCCTACTCCAAATTTCTCTAACTTCAGCTCACCGCTTTCTCTTGTGCCTAGTTTTACGTTGAAGTCTCCCATCAACACCGTGTAGTGGGTTTTGGAGGAATGCATGGCTTTGGAAATATCCTCATACATTTCTTCCACCTCCTCATCGGGATGTGCCGAGGTTGGTGCGTAAACCTGTATGACCTTCAGCGAATACCGTTTGGTGATTCTGAGTATCAGGTACGCGATCCTCGTCGACACACTCCCAATCTTTACAACCTTGTTGACGAGAGACTTGTGGACGATAAATCCGACACCTCCTTGGGACAGATGGTCGCCCTCCCGGTGATAGAACAAGTTGCCGGATTCGAGAATCACCGTGTCCTCCCCCTCTCTTCGGACCTCGGATAATCCTATAATAACTTGTCTATCTCTTCTTCCAGCTCCAGGATCTTCTCGTCAGTCCTCAGTGTGCGTGCGTTATATGTTGCCAGGTCGAGTCGTCGTAGGTGGCAACCGAACCTCCACCGGAGATTCTTAGCACCCCCTGCCCCGCCGTTACCATGGTCGCCACCGTAGCCAGGAATAGCGGGGCCGCCGGGGACTGGGGGCCGTCTATTTGTGTAATTGTTCATGGGGGGTATATTGCCATAGTTGCCACGCTTGGCGAGCGGGTTGGCAACCGCAGTTTTTTTTTGTCGTACAGTTGCTGTTATCAGGAAGATTCTGCTGCCCATCTCCTGCCTGCTTCCCTCTGTCACCTTTTACGACACCCACGGGAAGATATGGGGTAGTGGATATTCTTAACCGCCACTACACGGTACACCGAGGGTTTGTCTGTGCAATAAAGGGTCAGGTTATTAAAACCAACAACTATCGGAGGAACATCCTAGGAGATGGCACCGTCGACGTCTGTCGAAGTCGTCGCTATCTTGGTGAGTCACTTAGGCATGTTATCTTCGGTTGTTCGGCGCTTACTAACGCTGTACTTGCATATGTACAACGTAGTAGCCAGGATTCTACACCAGGAGTTCGCTCTGAAATACGATTTCGTGGATCAGAAACTGCCTTATTATAAGAATTTGCCAGAAGCAGCGCTCGAAAATGACCGGGCCATCATCACAGACAGGACTATTCTTGCGAATAAGCCTGATATTGTGCTAATGGACCAGGCACAGTCAAGAATATTTTTGGTCGACATTACCATTCCATATGACGAGAACCTAGTGAAAGCCGAATTAGATAAGAAAACAAAATATCTGGAGCTGGCTCACGAGGTGACTGACACCTGTGGTGGTCTGGCGATGGAAAATATTCCTGTAGTCGTCTCTGTGAATGGGATAATCCCGGTCAGCCACTAGAGTGGTCATCTGAGGTGACTGGGAGTCCGTGACGGAACGCTCCGGGCTCAAATGCAGAAGGCGGTACTCCTCGATACCGCCCGCATCATCCGCCGGTTCCTTTCCCTTTCCCCCTAACACTTGGCCGTTTGGTCTCCCCTGTCGAGGGCTTCCACCTAGTTGGGCTTTTATTTATTTATTTATTTTTTGTATTAATTTAATTTTAAGCCTTTGCATGGCTTCTATCGCGGGCCTTGAGTGCGGGAAAATCCAGAAATTTCGTAACGAAAAAAACCTCACGCTCTCCGACGGGCACGGAGGTGTGGCTTGAAGGCCGTGCATTGTCTAACGATGGTCTAACGTCGTTTCTTTTCCTCAGTCTTTGTTGTCTTTGTCGAAGAGTTTTGAAATTTTGAATATGAATGAACAAATTGCATTTATTATTAAGGCTGCTCTCTCGCAAAAAGCTTGAAAAAAGCGTGCAGATGAACCAACTTTTCGTCGATACTTACAGAGAAATTACATATGAAAAAAATAGCTAGTAATCTACATGATCTGATACGTAATTTGGTTTAGCCATAATTTTTCTATCGGTGTCACATAATAAATAAAAAAATACCCAAATCACCTCCAAATCGTTGAGATGAAACCACTTTACTCCTTCATTGTTTATAAAAGGAATATAAAAAAAATATCTACTGCTTTGCAATACAAAATAAAATAATTTGGTTTGGTTACTTTTTAGAAATATGTATTATTTTTATGATAATAAATTAAAAATGCGTCCCGATTAAATACTGCGTCTATATCACCCCCGCATTCGTCCACGAATTCAGTGCGGGGCGCATCGTGTTGCTAGGTGGACGTACGCCGCGTTGCGAGAGCTCAGCACTACGAAATAAAATCGTAAAATATTACTGCAAAAATTTAATTTTGTTAATACTGGAGTAGGTTTTTTCTGATTCTTGTTTAATAGACTACTATTACTACTATAGTTTTATAGTTATATTAATTGTACAGTTTTATTAATGTTTAAGTTTAGTTTGTAAAACATGGGGAATAAGCAGAAACGATTGAAGAGAGGTCTAAAAAAATATTACAAACAAAAGGGTATACATCAAGGTAAGTTTCAAGTTAAGTTTCAAGTTTTATCAATCAAGGTAAGTTTTAAGTTTTATCTACATATTTCATAATATTAGACTGGTGCTGTTTATAAAATTCCTATATTACTGTGATTTCGCCACTCTGTGACGAGACAAAGCGCGGCAAACGCAAGTGGCGGCAAAGCGCGGGTCGCGTCGTCGCATGCTGGTAGCGCATGTCTGAGAAATTAAAAAATATATATTTCGAAGAAATGTGAAGTTCGTCAACACTCATTGAGGCAGCGTGGCGGACATTTCCTTGCCTTAAAACCCTCTCAGAAATTAGAGGAGGCCTGTGCCCAGCAATGGGACGTATATAGGCTGTAACTTTACTTTTTTTTTACTTTTATAAATATGTTATTTTACCGACAAAAATTTTAAATAAAAATAAAAAATAAGCAACCGACAACCTCCTAGGTCCCTAGGTGACTTGCGAGATGTCAGTGTAACAAAACAAAATGGCCCAGAAAAACAGACTTTCCAACTAATAGCTAAATCAGCACGCAACAATTTCATTGGTGCCAGTGGGGATCGAACCCGGGTTGCTCCCGTACTGTGATACCTATAACGAGCGCTAACCATGTGAGCTACCACGGCTCTCAACGACATCGTTCCGTTCGTGTACAGCGCTGAAGATAGCAGAGTAAAAAATTAGAGATTGTAGTGTTTGAAATTTGTCATCTGTGAGAGTGAATTTTATCTGTGTACTCTGTAACAAATAACTATATAGAAAAAAATCTGAAAATGATATTTCGCCATTTTTGCTTGTGTACTGGTTAAGAACTCGATCAAAAATTTGATGATTTTTCTGTTTTTATACGTTATTTCTAATGTTATTTTACATCAAATTAATTGTGAAGATATTTTCTTTAGGAAATATGTTTCACTACGACGATTCAAAAACGTTTACATATAATAATTTACCTCGAAATTCACTATACGCGATTATCGTTTATTGATTATAATAGAGCGTGCCATTTGAATTTAAAGACAATTAATTGGACAATAAATAATAAGTAACAAATCTTGCCGTGGAGCGTGGAACTGAGCAGTTGCGCGTCTTGTTAATATAATTGCCGTGCGGCCGCCCTGACGTATGTACTGCGCGAACCTGAGTTTTTTGCGACGCGGTCCGGTGATACGGTATTTTTCACAAATAGTGAGTTCGTTATAACGCGGGTTCGGTTAAATCTGGTTGAATTTGATTGGATTAACCTAAGTAAAACCTAAGTAAGTAATTAATATCAAAGAAAAAGAAATACTGCATAAATAAAATAAATAATAATTATAATTGCATAAGTTGATACAAAACGCTATGCAATAGCTTTACCGCGGCAGTCCCCGAGTGCCACACGTTTTTTTTTATTTATATTTATGTATATTTATCATTTCATTTTCATTTATAATTATATATTTATGGAACCCAACCAGATAAGAAAACTATATAGATAGCTACCCATAATGCTTAATTTCAGTAATACATTTTGACAAATAAGTTTTAAGTCCCTGAAAAATAAAATACTAAGACTTTTTGTTTGTGATATGACTTTGCTTAAATAATTGTAACTTGAAACATAAATATAACTATTAAACACTAATGTAGTACGGGAAGTAATTACAATACATCTTTACTCTACTACTACTTTAGAAATTACGCACTTACGAGTACGCACACTGGCTGATGTTCCTTGCCGGGGCAGAAGTGGAATACTATTTTTTTCTAAAATAAAACTAGCTAAGTTTATCCTTATAACATCTGCTATCTGTCAGTGAACGTCCTGTCAAAATCGGTTCAACCGTTTCGTAGATTATTCGGAACAAACAGTCAGACAGAAAAACGGCAGACAATTATTTTTAATTTTTTTCGTTATAGGTACCGTATATACATTTATATACGTTTAGTAATAATTTATCTTTTTTTTTTAATTTTGATTTATCTTTATGGATAAACAAAATTACCCATTTTACCTCCTATTTCTTTCCACCTGTTACTTCGTAAATAAAATAAAATGGATATAAATCCGATAATTTCTCACCATAATAAACTTTTAATAAATTTAGTTATAGCCGTTCATGCAGTTCTACTTTGCGATCTGAGAATAGAATTATATATAAAATAAGAAATTCTGAAAAATACAATGAGCATTTAAGTTTCTGGAATCTTACGAAGGATTTTAAATTCCTTTCTCTTAAAGCGTTGAAAACTATTTATAGAAGAATTAACAAATTCATTGGTGCCGGCGGGGTTTGACTATTTTCTGGATGTTAGCGCTGTTAGTCTATACGACTCTTACAGCTTCATCTGACTCAAGGCTCGCGGCCTGCAAGGTTGCTCGCGTACAGTGAAATTCAAAGTGAGCACGGCACTGTATGATAATTGGAATTTTGAGCGCTGATTTACCACGTGCTTGGGGATGAAGGAAAATATCGTGAAAAATCTGCATGTTTAAAAAAAATCTCTCAAAGACATGTGAAGTTCGCCAACATGCATTGGGGCAGCACGGCGGATTTTCTTGCCCTAAAATCTTCTCAGAAGTGAAAGGACGCCTATGCCCCGCTTTGGGACGTATATCAGCTGTAACTTTTTTTAAGCTACCTCTCTCCCCTTGCGGTATCTTGAGGATCATCACCCGATTGGTGACCGCCAGTACGGTTTCTGTCGCCGTCGCTTGGCGGGTGATCTTCTAGATTACCTAACTCATAAATGGGCGGAGGCAGTAGAGTCCAAGGGGGAGGCGTTAGCAGTAAGCGCTTCTTGTAAAGCTTCTTCCTATGGGCTTCCCTAGAAATTTGCAATTAGATCACCAGTTTTCTTGCAATCGGAGCATGAAGGTCGTAGTAGACGGTGCACACTCCGATTGCAAGCACATTGACGCTGGTGTTCCACAAGGCTGAGTGATATCACCTACGCTGTTTCTTATACACAGTAATGACAACATGTTGCAAACCAGTAACTTTCAGTACTATGCGGACGTAAGCACTGATGATGCTTTATCCACCGGCCGTGCCAATATTCTCGCGAAAACGTCGCAGAGTACCGGGACAAATTTGTTTCTGAAGTCAAGACTTTGTTTAACAAAGTTTCGGACTGGGGGTGACTAAATCTAATCAAGTTAAATTCCCAGAAGACACAAGTTTACGCGTGAACCGCTGAAAAGGATCTCTACCACCAGAGATTTTTTACGGACCGATTTGACGTAGAGACCTTCAAGAAAAGAGCCTACTCCATTTTAAAAGGCCGGCAACGCATCTGCGATTCCCCTGGTGTTGCAGCTGTTCATGTTTGGCGGTAACCACTTACCATAGGTGAGCCGTATGCTTGTTTGCTCCCTTTCCTATAATTTTTTTAATAGAAGAATTAAAGCCCAAATTCCAAATTTTTTTTTACGGTTTTGAGTTAACAAATATCATAATCTCAGTGTAGTGTAAATAGCTTCATTAAAACTTTTCGCCCTATATTACCACACTTAGGGTGTTTTCTTCAAATTTACATGGAGCCACCCCCGAAATATAGTACAAAACGTTTAGTAGAAACGTAATACTTACCGAATACTACGAATTTATTTGACAGAATTCGTACCGATGGAGGATAATATATTAATACAAAAATGAAACTATTAATCTTTCTTTATGAAACTTTATTTCATTTTAACTGGATAAAATATAAATAAACCCAACTATGGAGATTCCTTAATGAAGAAAAAATAGACATTAAAATGTGCAAAAGATTAAAGAGCAAATCACAGAGACATTGTAATGTTTATTTACGGAATCTATAAAACGGTCATAAACTCTTATTGAAAAATCAAATTGTCAAATATAATGACTTTTGTTACAAATAACTTCACCTATATCCCAACAAGCGCCGTCTGGTGAGCGGAAGATAATGAGCCCTCATCGGCGCAGATATCGCTAACATCATACGAAAACAACATACGCAATTGTAAACCTCCTTCTTTTGAAAGTTGTCTAAAAATAGAAAAACCACAATTAAATAATAGGATCCAAATCTTTATTTCAAAACGCTTCGCTTTACAAAAAAGATAATTTGATTACACGACTGAAAAGAAAAATGCACAAATGAAAACGCTTTGAACGATTAACTGTGTTATCTTCGGAGTGAAATGCTTAAGAATTCTTCAAATGCGTGCGCAGTCACTTGAAATAATTAAAAAGCAAATTTATGCTTTTTATAAAATAAATTTTTGCAGCAGTACAATTGGTGTAACCGACATATCACAACCGATCAGTAAGCTAAATAATATAGGTCCAAGAACTGACATCCTATGGAGAAGACAGGTTTTCAAATGTAAACCTCGCACCGGTGGGCGATGTTATTAAATAATATTTACATTATAACTAGCTCTTGGCTGCATACGTACCACCTGGTAATATTAGCACTCGATTTGCGTACTGAGACAGGCCAATTTCTTGCTTATAGTCATCGATCACTAGTAAAAAGGTTATAGTATAAAAATATTATTTGTTATTTTTGTGATATAGGTTGAACTTTGGCGTTATTATGCTAATTTTTATTTCTTTGTATTTATAGATATTTATAATAATATATTTTTATTGACCGGGGCATATAAGTCGTGCGCAATCACAAAAATAAAAATTATTAAAATGTAGTTAATAAGCTCATATCCCAAAGTAAAAGTTTTAAATAAATTTGAACTGCAATAAAGATCGTGATACCTCCTAGGATTACGGTGAATGAAATCAGAGATCTAGAAAAATGTCAAAGGCATCTGCAGTTTGCAATTTATTAAGAAAACTTTTTAGATTTTGCTACCTTTTAAAGAATTACCCGCGCAAGATGAAAGTAAATATCTTTTTGCAGGCTTTACAAACGAAATGAATTTTCTGCCTAGACCACAAAGCCTTTCTTTCTCGAGCAATTTTTATATTAATATAATGGACCTACCGATGGGAAAGAATGATTCTTTTGTATGAGCTTTGTACCAAAGTATTCAAAGTGTAAGTAGTTTGGGCCCTTCACTTGTAAAAATGACGAATGTGACAAACGCAGGAAGTCGATACAGGTGGATCAGCGCCGTGTTTTATGGCATTTTTGAATATCTAATATTTCTTTTACAAAATTTAACTTTCTAGACCTGATATTAGTTGGGTAGTGCAGCGTTAATTTTTATTTTTAGTTTTTTCTTCATTTTTTTTAAACAACAGTCCATGACATCTGCAGGCAACAATAAATAAAAAAGGCTACATAATATGTAATGCCAGATTTGATAACTTTAACGAAATTTTTTATGCCTCACAGTATGTAATTATATTACCTCTGTTGCCGCCGGAAATAGGTAAGACAGATGAGGTCCTAAGCGTAAGTGTTTCCGTTGTTGTATCTACTAATGTTAACACATTCGAAATGACGCTAAATTTTATTCGATTTAGATCAAGTAAATACAATCTAAATTAAATACATACAGCCAACGTCAAGACCGTTACTTTTATAGACGAATTTATTGTTCATGAACGAATGTGAAATAAAATAAATACAAGAAGACGGGACTGAAATCTTATCAATCTCCATTTATAGTAATTTCCGAAATTCTTTTATTCCTACACATTCGCTACATGTTAGCAAAATTTAAATAGGATTTTCTATATGTAACATTGAAATATTTTGTATAGGAGTAAAACTATATTTTAAGTAAATATAGTTTAAGAAGTAAAAGTAACAAGTTAAATTACAGCCTATTTACAGGCTTCCTCTCATTTCTGAGGGGGTTTAACGCAAGGAAATATCAGCCACGCTGCCCCAATGCATGTTGCGAACTACACATGTCTTCGCAATACGTTTATTTTTAGTTTTTTCAAACAGCACGACGTTTTTTATATTCATTGATAAAATACGAATAAAAAAGTTGACATTTTTAATAGAGTTAATATGTTCAGAATTATGAATTTTTAAAGTTTAGAAAAATTCCAAATTCGGATATATATTTTACCCATTAAAACAGATAAAGAAAAATAATAAAATATGAAAGATATTTTTTATATTCCTTAAAATAAAATAACCTTAAAAGACAACAAAAAAACTTTTTATACATTTATTAATGTATTTTTACCGACCGACAGGCCTGTTGGTCTAGTGGTTAGTGACCCTGACTGCTATGCCGGAGGTCGTGGGTTCGATTCCCACCCAGGACAAATGTTTGTGTGATGAGCACGATCATTTGTTCTGAGTCTGGGTGTTATTTATCTATAATATTTATGTATTTAGAAATATATAAGTATGTTTATCAGTTGTCTAGTACCCATAACACAAGCTCCGCTTAGCTTGGGACTAGATGGCGTTGTGTGATATTTGTGGAATATTATTATATATTATTATATTTTCAATGATTTAAAAGTGTCCAAATTTAGGATTTTTCAAACCTTTAAATATTCATAACTCCGAAAAGATCAACTTTGTCGTAAAACATCATGGGAACATTTTTATTCTTATTGTATCAAATAATATAAAAAATTGAAACTGGTTGCCTTAAGAAAATCCGTCACCCTCATTTATTCCATGGGTGTTGTAAGAGGTATTGCATGTGGTCTTTTATACGTCGCAGAGCTATGCTGCTGCTATATTTTTTTTATAATAAATAATATTAACAATGCTATAAACATTACTAATATTCCTTAACCACTCGTGGTAAGCTTAAATTGCTTTTGTTACTAGTTGTTAACGCCAGTAGTCGAATGGCGGATTCGAACCCACGACCTTTTTGAGTTCGCGGTCCGCGCCCTGCCATTAGGCTACTGTCGCTTCATATTACATTGGAAATGACTATGCACTCTCAAGGAATACCAGCGTTAGGTAGCAGTTTAATGTGTTAACAAATTTCACTAACAGCATAATATTATGGTACGAATTATTATTTTTATTTTTTAGTTTAATAATATTTACTGAATTTTCGTAAATTAAAATGCTTTTCAATAAAAGGGAGTGAGCAAGCTCTGTACGGCGGCCATGGAGCGTTATCGCGGAGAGGAGGACACTTGATGTACGACGTAACGAACGTGTGATCTCAGCGTGTGATGTAATTATGAATATTGAAACAAAGAATGTTTAAAATAGAAAAGTACCTATCTCATAATTAGCAGCGAATTATTATACCGATACGACTACCGGCGATGTTATTGTACACATTATTCAGTAGTTCGAGTAAAATAGTTTCATAAAAGCACTTCACTTCACTTTCATAAATTTACGTGCTTAAGTATCGTAATTACAATATTTGAATAAGCGTTTTCACCTTTGTGAAAGCTAATTAGGTAAGTAAATTGCCGTGTTCAGTCGCTGAAGTGAGCTACTAAATCAAAATGTTAAAATAAAACTTTATTCCCAAGAATTATAAAACATTTATGATAAAGTTAAAATGTTACGCCTTTTAATTATACAGGATTAGTAGTTCACGCATAATAGCTTAATTTATAAAGTAATCTGTGTAAGTAAAACTGCTTAGTTAGTCCAGTGGTCGCACAGCTGCTGAATATGTGATCCTGTGTCCGAATCCCGAGTCAGGCCAAATCGTGTTTTATTCCCGTGCCTCGGAAAGCACGTAAAGCAGTAGGTCCTGCGCGTGATTTCTCTCCGGTCCGGTCGAATAACCGTCCCATCGGACTATGAGTGTGAGAGAATAGAGAGTGCACGTACGATACTATAATCTTCTGCCTCTGCCTGCCTCATTGGTCTAGTCTAGAGGTTGTAGTGGTGCGACTGCTGATCATGAGGCCCTGAGTTCGAATCCCGAGTCGGGCCAAGAAATCAATTATTGAGTTTTCTGTCAAGAAATTCTCAGTAGCTGCCCGGAGTCAGAAAGTTGGCGGTGTCTCACCCCAGTGCCTCGGAAAGCACGTACAGCCGTTGGCCCTGCGCCTGATCTCTCTCCGGTCGTGTCGGTTTACGATCCCATCGGATTATGAGAGTGAGGGAATAGAGAGTATGTATAATGTATGTATAATGAGGGTGATATATGAGCACACAATCCACCTGATGGTAAGTGTAGCATTGTGGTTCATAGACATCTTCATCCATTCTCGGTCAAGAACGAAAAGGCAAATGCGTTGTTACTCCTTAAGACTGCGATGGAATGCCTCGTTATCAATTAAAAGAGTCTCTGGTTCTCTACATTTACCTTACAAAACACAGCATCATTGAGCTGCTATTTTACCTGAACACCACTGTGAGAACATGATCCCTTCTTAGATTGTCTCATATTGTTGATTGCTGGCATCTGCAGTATTTTATTTTTAGTCGTTATTAGAAGGAACCTACTGACCATGTCGTAATTTATTTCTCTCTGTCGCCTCTTACAACATCCACGGAAAGGTATGGGCTTGTAGATATTCTTAAACAACCACAAAACAGTGTTACATATTTTGTATAGATAAAGTCATTTTGCATTGAAGTTCAGCGCTTTTGTTTTTGTGGGGAAATTCTCATTTTATCTGGTTATGCCGGAATCCTACTGGCTAAAACCCCACTGTGATCACTATCAGGGATCCCGGGATCTCTATTCGGAACACCGCCGAGGCTCCTCCATTGATTTTCTGCACTATGAGCACGTTCCGAGGACAGTTCTTGCTGCACCCAGCACCCTCGCAGTGCTACCACGATGTCTCGAGACTACTTCCGGAATGGAATGTATGATAGGTTCTTATAAGCGACCACCACCCCGTTTTTATCATCGCGTTTAATTTCTCATAATTAAAATAGATACCCTATGTTTGGTTCCATGACATTAATTCCATTCAGTGTGTAATTATTGACGTAAATACTACAATAAATACGTTTTTACAATACAAAATTTAGGCAAATTAAACAAAAGAGTGACTTTCAGTAAGTATTGAATTAAAAAAAATCTATTTCTATTTCAGCCCATCAAAAACCGGCCAAGAGCGTGTCGGGCCACGTTCAGTGTAGGGTTCCGTAGTTTCCCGTCCGTCACAATAAGTGTTCCCACTTATGAGTTTAAAGGTGGGTATCCATTATGTTCGCGCTCCAGCAGCGCTCCGTGCTACTGCAACTGCTCCCGGTAGTGGGTACTGTTATTTCCATCCAAGTTCAAAATGATTTTCCTAGAAAGTCCTTATAAAGTTCTACTTTTCAGATATTTTCATATTTTCTAAACTTATGGTTCAAAAGTTAGAGGGGGGGGGGGGACACATTGTTTTTCACTTTTCGAGCGATTATTTCCGAAATTATTGACATTATCAAAAATGATTTTTGTGAACCCCTATTCATTTTTAAATACCTTTCCAACAATATATCACACGTTAGGGTTGAAATTAAAAAAAAATCACTTCCCACTTTACATATAGGGGGGCTACCCTAATAAAACATTTTTTTCCAAATTTTATTTTACCACTTTGTCGGCGTGATTGATACACATATTGGTACCAAATTTCAGCGTTCTAGTGCTAACGGTCACAGAGATTAAGCGAGGACGGACAGACGGACAGACAGACATGGCGAAACTATAAGGGTTCTTATTTGACTACGGAACCCTAAAAACGTGGAAGTCCCGCTTCTTAAAAAGTAGCAATTGTATTTTATTTTGAGGTAACCCAACTTTGAACAGTTTTCTAATATTTAGCAATGACATCTATTACGTAGTAAATAAATTATTTTACTAATTTTATGACATTAAAAGTCTAACAAATTGCGTGACGGAGTGTTTCTGTCGTTACCTTAAAAAGCGTGACTTGAATATTGAATTCAATTCTTACGCGTTTATTTTTGTAAATTAACAAAATCAAATTAAGGAAAATAATTAATTTCAGTCACGAAATTCTCATTTCACCTTTTTCGTGAAACAATTTACACTAAGCAATATTATTTTTAAAAAATAATTTTTCATCATAAAAGAATTATTCGCTAAAAAACTTAATGCAGCTAAAATACCTCTAGTTTCTAAACTGAAATTACCCTTCCGATTTATTATCACAGAATATAATTAATCTTTTTTATTTTAAATTCATTTTTACCTTCTTTTTGTTAATAAAATATTTAGTTTCAGAAATATTTTGAAGCAATGACGTCCCGTAGGTGTCGAAGAGGCGACAAAAGGATACATAATAGCAAACACTAATATGATTTATAATACAACTATTGCCAACCCCTCTGTCAAGTTTTGCAAATATGGCCAAGAGCTTAGGTTCAGCAGTGGAATTTCGATAGGCTGTAAAAAAAAATTCTTAAATTATATCTAAGGGCTGAATAAAACAAACGTCAGATAAAAGCTACCCATCGCGTTTATAATCTGATTGAATATAAACAAACAACTACACTATTTTAATTATACAGCTGCTATTTTTAAGTTGTTTTATTTGTATGCTATTCTATGAATATTATTTACGTTTGTTAAACGACTGAAAACAAATAACAATCAAAAGTTATCTACTTCTGCTTCTATATACTTATCTTTGATTCTTCATCGCTAAATTTGCTAACAATTGAATTCGATATAGTATCCTTTTAAACGTTACCCCCACACTTGCATATCCCTCTGTATTGTGCATGTATATATTTCACAAGGACAAAAATCCAGACCAGGAAAAATTATTTGTAGGATATACAAATACCTGTTCCGAGCAGGATTCGATTCCACAGATCTCAGCGCTGACACTCATTGCTGATTCACTGCGCCACGAAGCTATCATAATAAATGTATATCACCTGTAATGCTATGTACTTAATTATGCAAAGTAATATGCTTCAAACGAAGTGGTTGCATGAATCACTAAAAACAGCTGTTGTTAATTACTAGAGACTGCACTTTTACAAGGAGCAAGCAAACTTCTTGTTCCTACAAAGAAAACAGTCTCCTGTTTTAATTAACAAAGGACACCGAAAATTGCAAATGAGTTTTGTTTTAGCCATCTTGAATTGTGTCAAAGTATTCCAGCACCCATTTAATTGGTACATCTCGAGCTTAATTACTTCAAAATTTAGTAATGATATTATATTATTTTTATTTACACATTTGAAATAGGTTAATATATAATTGGTTTTAATGTCTCATTAGTATAGTGCTGATAAGCGCGAAGTCCCGGGTCTATATCCGGGGTCGGGCCAAAATCAGTTATTAGTTTTTCTGTCATCAATTTCTCACAAGCAGACCCGAATATACTGTGCACTTTCCTGAACAGATGGTTTCAGTTTAAACTAGCCGTCATGATTTAAATTCATCCCTTCAGGTAAATAAAAAAAAAACTGTGATCCAATAATCAGCAACTCTAGATTTTCTTCCGTATCGTGGGGGCAATATACATAAATTTCACAAGGACAAATATCTAGACCTGAAATATTAACTTGTATCTCATACAAATACTTGGTCCGTGTAGATTCCAATCCGCTGCCCTCAGCGCTGCAACTCACTGCTAAGCCACTGTGCCATCTATCCGGCAGGGGCCATGGCTGGCTACATTGCACTACTAAGTCGTGATCTAAATAGGTTGAGTAAGCTAAGTTTTAATTGTAGACCCAAAATAAAGGTCTATAATTAAAAGCTATAAATGTAAAATATAGACCCTAATTACTTAACTGATAGAAATTAAGCTTAGTTCTTGAAATATCAAATTTAAAGTAATCCTATAGTAAATTAAAGTAAATTTACGGCCTATACAATACATCCTTCCGCTATGCACAGGCCTTCTCTTATTTCTGAGAGGGCTGCACGCTTGTGGGGCAAGGTATGACTTCCGCACTACCCCAATGAGTGTCGACGGACTTTAGGTCTTCGTTAACGGCAGCCTAAAATAATATAAACGGAAAATAAACAGTATGAGAACAGTGCATAGATTTAATTACACTTTTCTTGTTATTTACATTAAAATAAAAATTCCACTCCACTTAATAAGTTCGCAACACAGACGTACCTAGTAATTTAAGTGGTTACTTATTTCCGTTAAAGTATTATAAAACATTTTCAATAAGATGTGTACATTTTATAGATGAAAATTCCACTTAAACTAATGACATCTAAAATAGACTTTACCTCAGTATCGTGTGTATTCGCACCATTTTGAACACGCGAGTTACTCCCCGAATTCCGCGCGGAATTCGTTTCTGTGTGAACATACCTTAAGAGTTTCTTGTTACAAGTTTAAGTTGAAATTGTTTTGGGAAAAGGTATATTGGAAATTCTGAAGAGTTAACTGTCAGAGTGTCAGCTACTAACGCCGAAAGTTCTAGGTTAAATAGATCCTGCTTATGTATGAATGGAGAAATAGTAATATAAGTAACAGAGGTAACGTAATGTTAACAACTGGATGCATGTAACCTAAATTCGGGCTAAGCTTGGTGAGTGGCCTGCGTCCAGCAATTCATTGCCAAACGATGTGTATTGTAAAAAATACACAAATTAAGAAAAAATCTTCATTCTAAATAATGTTTACCAGACCCAATAACAGTCGCGGAAGCCAGTCTCAACGACGTTACAAAGAAGGACAGCTATCCCTTGCCAAGAATTGATGACACGCTGGACATGCTTACAGGAGTAAAATGGTTTAGCACGCTGGATCTAAAAAGTGGCTACTGGAAAGTTGAAATTGACCCTAAGGACAAGGAGAAAACTGCGTTCTCGACGGGAAAGGTTCTGTGGCAATTCACAGTAATGCCGTTTGGGTTGTGCAATGCTCCAGCAACGTTTGAAAGGCTGATGGAGCTTGTACTTACTGGGCTAATTGACGATGCCTGTCTGGTCTACTTGGATGACATCATCATCGTGGGCCGTACGTTTGAGGAACACCTTCAGAATCTGGAACGCGTGCTCATGAAGATTCAGAGTGCCAACCTCAATTTGAGTCCGAAGAAATGTTCACTATTCAAACGGCAAGTCAACTTTTTGGGGTATGTAGTGTCGGAAGAAGGTATCCGTACGGATCCGGAGAAAATCGCCGCTGTCACGGATTGGCCGGTTCCAAAAGACAAGACGCAGGTTAGAGCATTTTTCGGTTTGTCCTCTGCACAAGCTAACCGAGGAGAAGCGACATTTCTGCTGGGATGAAAGTTGCAATATCGCATTCCAGGAGCTCAAGGACCGTCTGTGCAAAACACCTATTTTGGGATACCCTGATGCAAGCAAAGAATTTATAGTTGACACAGACGCATTTTGAGCAGGACAGATTGTAGTGCACGTGTGTTTGCACAAGAACACATCGTTCTCTCTACCTTCAATCAATGACTTTTGGAGATTTTTTTTTATGGAAGAGGGGGCAAACGAGCATGCGGCTCACCTGATGTTAAGTGACTACCACCGCCCATGATCAACCGCAACACCAGGAGAATTGCGGGTGCGTTGCCGGCCCTTTAGAAAGGAGTAAGCTCTTTTCTTGAAGGTCCCCAGGTCGTATCGGTCCGGAAAAATCGCCGGTGGTAAACTATTCCACAGAGAGGTTGTACGTGGAAGAAAACTCCTTGTGAAACGTACAGTGGTGGATCGCCAAGCATCCAGATGGTGTGGATGGTATCGGGACGTTTGCCGTGTAGTGCGTTCACGAAATTTGGCGGCTGGGATTAATCCGAACAATTCCTCAGAGCACTCCCCGTGATAGATGCGATAAAATACGCAAAGAGATGCAACATCTCTTCGCAGCGCCAGTGAATCGAGCCGATCGGAAAGCACTCGGTCGTCGACGATTCGAGCCGCTCTGCGCTGGATGCGGTCAAGTGGAAGGAGCTGGTACTGGGGAGCCCCAGCCCAGAGATGGGAACAGTATTCCATGTGCGGCCGAACCTGCGCCTTGTAAAGTTGCAGGCGGTGTAACGGCATGAAATACTGTCCCGCTCTGCTGAGCACGCCAAGCTTTTTAGAGGCCAATTTGGCCTTCCCTTCCAAGTGACCACGAAACTGCACGTCACTCGATATGTCGACGCCGAGGATTCCGATACTGGCTGAGGCAACAAGGGGAGTGCCTTGAAACTGAGGGGATACGACAAATTTGTTCTTTTTAGCGGTTAACGCGCAAACTTGTGTCTTCTGGGGGTTAAACTGGACTAGATTTAGTCGTCCCCAATACGAGACTCTGTTCAGCAAAGACTCGACTTCAGACACAAGTTTATCCCGGCACTTGGAGACGTTTTCCCTAGAAATATTGGCTCGGCCGGTGTAAAGAGCATCACCAGTGCTGTCATCTGCATAGCAATGAATCTTACGGGTATGCAACATACAAACAGCGTTGGCGATAGCACGCAGCCCTGTGGAACACCAGCATTAATAGGCTTGCAATCGGAGCTTGCACCGTCTACAACGACCTTGATGCTCCGATCTGCAAGAAAGCTGGTGATCCAATCGCACAATTTCTCGGGAAGCCCATAGGAAGGGAGCTTCGAAAGAAGCGCTTTGTGCCAAACCCGATCGAAGGCCTTCGCAATGTCCAAACTAACGGCCAATGCCTCCCCCTTGAACTATACTGCCTCCGCCCATCTGTGAGTGAGGTAGACTAGAAGATCACCAGCTGACCGACCACGGCGAAAACCGTATTGGCGGTCACTAATCAGCTGGTGATCCTCAAGGTACCTCATGAGCTGGCAGTTTACAATGGACTCCATTGTTTTGGAGAACAAGGAGGTGATGGCGATTGGCCGGTAGTTGGACGGGTCTGAGCGGTCGCCTTTTTTAGGGATCGGGTGGACGAAAGCCGTCTTCCATGATTTTAGGACTACGCCTAGGGAGTAGGAGTACCGGAAAAGACGCGTTAGAACCGGTGCCAACTCTGGAGCACACGTCCTCAGCACAATTGGGGGGATTCCGTCAGGCTCACTCGACTTGTGGATGTCCAGGGAGAGGAGTGCTTTGTGAACCGAGCGCTGTGTGAACTGCACTTCCGACATGGAGCACTCACACCGCGGGATGGTCGGCGGCGTACTCCCCCCGTCATCGAGAGTCGAGTTAGACGCAAAGAAAGAGCCTAGAAGATCGGCTTTCTCCTTTGCAGTATGGGCCAGTGAGTCGTCCTCCCTGTGCAGAGATGGAAGAGATGGCTGACAGAAATTCCCCTGGACAGCCTTGGCGAGAGACCAGAATGCACGAGTTCCAGAGGGAAGGCGAACTAGTTTCTCGCCAATTCTGCCTATGTGCTCCGACTTTGCCTTGGCAATGACTCTTTTGAAGGACCTAGAGGCGGAATTATACTTCTTTTTTAGAGCGCTGGTGTTTACATCCCGGGACGCTGATGCATCAACCCAGGCTTGGTAGCACTCCTGCTTATAGCATGATGATATTTTACAGGAGCGACCAAACCATGGCTGAGATTTGCCTCCAATGGGCACCACAGAGGAAGGAATAAAAAGTTCCATACCCGGAAGTACCACATCAATAACAGAATCCGCAACAACGTTGGGATCATCCGACGAGAAGCAAGCCCGCCCCCAAGGGTATGATGCAAAGAAAGACCGCATCCCATCCCAATCGGCTGACCTATAGTACCAAACACGGCGGCAGCCTGCAGAATGCAACCGCGATTTCAGCGTGAGTGGCACAACACTCCGGACCAGACAATGGTCCGAGGAGCCTAAAGGGGCGTCGACGGAAAAAATACGATACGGGGGATAAAAAAAAAAAGATACGGGGTGAAAGCACCGTCAAATAAAAAGTAATCTGTAACCACCAATTTCCTTTATCTCAGCTGCTACTAGGAATTTTTAATAGAAAAACCCAGCAGAGCTTACGACTACCGAGGCAGTCTATCTTTTTACTCTAACGTCCATATATACAGGTATATTAAAACAAGCTATGAAAACGCATAAAAAATAATTTTTTATTAATTTTCGAGTTCTCTCTTATAATATATATATATATATATATATATATATATATATATATATATATATATATATATATATATATATATATATATATATATATATATATATATATATATATATATATATATATATATATTCCAATAGTCCGATATTAGCAATAATATATACATTGACATTTATTGTATTTTTAATAAAAACACCACTATATAATGGCAAGAAAAACTTATTTATTCCATATAGATTATAAATAATACTTATTAAAGGTTACTTTACCGCAGGTTCAAACCTCTGTCCTGGGAATAACTAGTAACAAACTCAGCGGGACATGTTTTTTTTTCAAAAAAGGAAAGAACATTTTACAATAATTAAAGTTACACGATAATAAAAAACACAAAACAAATTAACTGATATAATATAATGTATTACTACATAACTATGGTCTATATTATGGTTGTACGCGACCACGCTCTCGTGGAATACTAGTGTAAAATAGCAGTTAAATGCTGTTGTGTGTTCGTTATGGTGAGTGTAAAAAAAATCGGACACCCTTTTTGCTGGATTGACAGATGAAACTAGGCATTCCATCTTAGTCCTCAGAAGTGACAACACTTCTGCGATTTTAATTCTTGATATATGATAAATGTAGATGTTTATGGGTTACAGCATCCACTTACCATCAGGTGGACTGTGTGCTCGTTTGTTGTCAAAAAATAGCTTGGTAGCGATCATACAATTCGCAAGGGTTATTATCTTCCATAAATTCCTCAATATTATAATAACTCTTTTTATACAATCTTTGATTAATAAAGTTTTTAAACTTAGTGGTTTGGTTTTGCAGCATTTTTTCAATTTCATTGATCATCCTTAGCGGATTAAATGATCCTCGGAATGAGCCTCGGATTTTTGCCTCTTTAAAATTCTAAACTGCTAAAAAAGTGTAGTCTAGTTTACTACTGCATTAATTAGCTTCTTTATCCAAAGAGTTGTACTTTGTTTAACTTCGTGAATTTTGAAGATTTTACTCTTTAATTTTACTAAAATGTTGCAAAGTTCTTGTGCTTTGTTAAAACTAAGATATTTCTAAGTTTTACAGAATTTATAGACCTGCAGTACAAAATAGCCATAGGTAACTATGACATTGGGATGCCAAACACCTCCGTCCCCTATTTGTCATGGGTGCTGTAAAGTACTGGAATCGTCGGAAATTTTAAATTAGTTAATAAAAGTGATAAAATCCGTAAAAATAGTTTCATTCAATAATTATATAATATATAATAATAATATAAATATTGCGTCTGCCTAAATATAAGAAATCATTACTCTTAGTAATGATATATATATTTTTTTATTACTAAATTAAGAAAGTGTCAATTTATTTGTGCTAAGTAATAGATCGCACCATGTGGTGGTGGCGTAAAATATCTCACGCCATTTAATCCCGGCGGGTATCGTAAAGGCGACTATAGAAAATTATGTAGTATTTTACGTGGTAGAGTCACGCTGCAGTTATATTATGGTTGTAGCACGAATGGGTCGACTCGAACGCGGAATGCCAGAGTAAAATAGCAGCTTAATGTGAGTGTAGAGAACTATACTTTTTACTAGAAACGACGTATTCCCTTTTAGGCTTCAGGGGTGCCAACGCGCCAGCATTTTGATTCTTCCACTTACCATCAGGTGGACTGTATGCTCGTTTGTCACCTTTATTATAATATAAAAGCGTGCCAAAAATATTTATGAATTTCTATAGATGGCGGTACAACCAATTGGTTTATGCCAAATGTAATATACCCAGACAGGCGACGAGGTTCCCTCCGAGCGTTACTCCCTACCTCGGCAGAGACCTATGTTTTGCACTGAACTTTAATAAGCTGGTGAATGAGAAGTAGAAACAATAAAGGGTATAAAAAGTATATGCGCGATTCTACAAAACATTAATGATTTGATTAAAGCGCGAGAAAATTTGATTTGTGGCTTATATATATATATATATATATATATATATATATATATATATATATATATATATATATATATATATATATATATATATATATATATATACATATATATATACATATATATATATATATATATATATATATATATAGTAACTGGTTGACCGAGCTTTGCTCGGTATTTTTCGCTCGATTTTTTTATTCGTGTGTTTTAGAAATTATATTTAGATACAAATTACATACTGATGAAATATAAATAATATTTTTTGATCTTAGCGACATAACAGAAAAAACGGAACTGGTTATTTGAATAAAAAATCAATGAGTGCAATTATTTTAATTTAAATTTTCGTGTTTTTAAAAAATACTAAAAAAGGGCTCGAAAAAATAGATTTTCTCAAAAAACAAAGGAACATGAAAAAAAATTAAAAAAAGTCGGTCGGTCTAGGCTCGAACCGGGGTTTTAAGATTCTGTGACCGACCATTATACCAATTAAGCTATTTATAATCACTAACAATCTGTCAAAATTTACCTTCTTATTCTAACGATATTGTAGCAGTTTTTCATTGCCTAAAAACACAGACAAAAAGACATTTTCTAAAAATAAATCCTAGCTAGATCGATTTATTATCCCCGAAACTCCCTGGACACTAAATTTTATGAAAATCGTTGGAGCCGTTTCCGAGATCCCGATTATATATATATATATATATATATATATATATATATATATATATATATATATATATATATATACATCTACCCTTTTTTTAAAAACGTTACCCCTATACTAGGATTTCTCCTGTATCGTGGGGGCAGTTTACAAACATAAATTTCACAAGGACAAACATCCAGACCCGGAACAACTATTTGTAGGCCATACAAATACTTATTCAGTGCGGGATTTGAACCCGCGACCCCCAGTGCAGTCACTCATTGCTAAGCCACTGCGCCATGGAGTCGTCAAATTACTTGATTAAGAACTAAAGATAGATGCGTTGTCATCTCTCAGAACTAAGTTGGAATGCCTCGTTTCCAGTTAAAAAGGCAATTCAGTTCTAAAGAACTAAAGAGTAGGCGCTTACCATACGAAACACAACTTTATTCTTCTGTTTAATTTGGTATTCTGTGAAAATATGGACCTTTTCCGTTCGAGCCGAATTCGTGCTATCACCATAATTTAGCTACGGCGTTGATCTACAAAAATAACAATTTGTTCACTCATGAACATAATATGACCCTATCAGTTTGAGAATCTCTAAGTTATATTAGCCATGGTCACTATTATTAGACGTATATAAAATGAGTTTTTAATCAAGAAATATTAATTAAAAGAAAATGTATCTGAAATTTCGGCCTTCTGGGACAAGTATTTTAAACACTTAAATGCAGGTTTCAACTATAACACTTATAGTTTAGAATGTCCTTGTTACACAATAAAATAAAATAGAATTAAATTCAAAAGCTAATCGATTTCTATTGCATTAATTTATATCAAATTTTGTTTAGGCATCACAAACTTTTACCTATAATAAATTTAACACAAAATAAATATGGTCATAAACTTGACACATTCCAACGACGTCAATAGTCGTAGTCCTAAGTAAAAATAAAAACTTAAACGAAACACATTGACCATGAGCCATAATGATCCCAGTAATTTCTTTTATAAAAACTAAAGTGATGAACGTACAGTCTAGCTGATGGCAAGTGGCTGCTGCAGTCCATAGTTACCTGCAGCCAACTTCAAACAAAGAGTGCTATCGATACGTTGTCACCTCTCAGGACTAAGATGGAATGCCTCGCAGCCTGTCTTCGCTACTGGCTGGAACACAGCAGTGCAAGTACTGTAGTTTGGCGACAGTAATAGATAAGGGTACTTTATCTACCCAGAGGGGCTTATAGACAGAATTGGAGATAACTACTTAGTAAAATACAAGTTCATGGTCATGAAATAATTGTATTGTCTTTGGTACCTAATACGAGTACGTTTGCAATATTATAAACTATTCGAATATCCGGAACTTGAAAACTGAATTGCCAAACTCATAAAAACTTAAAAGAACTTAAAAGCACGCATTGATCTGTGTCATAATCATGTATGTATGTATTGTATTGTATTGGTAAGTGTCACCAGTTAGGTGAAAACTTTAATTTATTTATATTCATAGACAAGTAGATACATATGTATGTATACAGATCAACATAATATATAAATAAATATATTGTGTTGATTTGTATACATAAAAAGTAAAGTTACAGCCTATATACGTCCCACTGCTGGGAACAGGTTTTAGGGCAAGGAAGTGTCCGCCGCGCTGCCTCAATGCGTGTTGGCGAACTTCCCATATCTTCGAAATATTTTGTTTTTCTTATTCGTCAGACATGGGGGTTTCTTCACGATGTTTTCGTTTTCCACCGAGCACGTGGTAAATCAGCACTTAAAATTGCAATTAAAAATTTCATTAGTGCCGGCGGGAATCGAACCCGGGTTACTCGCGTTCTATTATATTTACAGCGAGCGTTAAAAATCTGAGCTATCACGGCTGCTTGTATATACATTAAATTTAAATATAAATAGTTAAAAAAGCTTAATGATTAAATCAGTATTGATTAAAACTAGGTACTTTTACGGATTTTATCGCGTTTAATTTTACCATCAACCTCGAAGTCTGAGTTGGAGGCAATCAGAAGATCAACGCCCAAGTAATTGTATTTGCCATTTTGAGCTGTTCACATTTTTGTTATTCTTTTCCCACAGCAGCTCATGCTCCCACCCCTACCAGCTGATATAGTAAATTAGGTCCTCGCAAGTGCATTGCCCAAAATGCACATACAGTCCACCTATCGTTAAGGGGAAATATAATCTCAAATGGCTTAGCAAGATCCTTCGTTATGCCGAAAATATTGCAGCATTAATTTTGAAATAAATATATGGTAAAGTTGAGGATTAATGTTAAGGATTATGGTAGACGAAAACACGATTTCGTAAAATTTTCTCGATAGAAAAAAAATCCAAAGTTACTTGCAAAATAAACAATAAACCGCTGTTATTCATAAAATACTTTAAATAAGATCATGAAACTTTGCATATCTACTATGCATACTAACTGAACTAACTATAAAGCAGTGCTTATGTTATTTACCTTTTTTTAAATACCATTATTTTCACTGTAAAAAGAAATTACCTAAACTATCGGCTTCTTGAAGCGTGATTCCTACCGCACGGTCACTTCACTTCGGCCTTTGAAGGGGGAGGTTGTGTCGCTTACGATCAGAATATACATTTCGCAACAGGACGACGTAAATTTAACATGAGAAATAACCGTAATAAAAATAAGAAGCAACTGGCTTGGCGTTAAGAAACAGGCATAAATATGATAAACCTAATGAAATAAGTGTCTAATGACCTTACTACTTACAGTATTAGTGATTACAAACATGTCGGTACATAGCATACGACGCGCGGGCAAGTGGGGAAAAAATTAGAATTTGAGCTGACTTACTATATCTTCTTAATCTCGCATACAAATTTTCGGGGTCAGTATACACGGAATCTTACCGCCGCACCAAATTTCAGGTGTTTTCCCGCACCCATGGTCACGAGGTACTGAGGTGACTGACGTCCCGATGTCAGTGTTAACCTGGAGTACCTTCTGCTTTTTAATTATTGTTTATGGTCCGATCTAAACAGAATTAACGAAATTAACTTACGAGTACTAAAATTGACATCGGGACACCAGTCACCTCAGTCACCCTTAACGAAGGGTTTTGGAAAGCACCCGTAACGTCAGGAATTAAAAATTATTTAAAATTAAACGCGATAAAATCCGTAAAAGTAGTAAATATAAGAAATTATTATGGTTAAAGCAGTAATTAAAAAACCCGACTGCGTTAAAAGGTTTACTGAAAAAAACGTTACCCTCTTATTTTGGTATTTGATAATGCAATATGTTAATTTTTATATTATAGCCTAAGTCACTTCCTCAATTAAGAGGAATCCTTGTATATTAAAACTCATCAAGCTGTCAATTAGCTTAGGTTACAGAACGTGCCTAATTAATAGACAAAAAGACACTCATTCTTGGGCAGTAGAGTGAAAATCGGAACTAACTTATTATAGCTACATCTAACATGGATTATATTAATCATAAATGTAACATAGACCTTCAATGTGAACCACGAAATGTTTATGGTCCGAAGTTTAAATTCGTTTCTAACTTTAACATTGATAAGATAGTTGAAGTCGATTCAAATTCAAAGCTGTCCGTTTGAAAATTTATCGCAAACATAACGCAGCATAACATATCGAAAACAAAATCGAAAAGATGAACATACATTATATTAGGGTATAATTGTTACGAGTTTTGTATAAGAAATTTTATTCTTGAGGTCTTGGAAATTTTAAATTAATCTACGATAAAAAAAATCCCAAGGAATACTGTTTACCGTGGTCTATTTGCTTAGCGACGACTGATTTAAAGTTTTTGGAATCTTTATTAAAACCCCCATTTTTACTAGACTAGTCTTGTATTTTTACGTATAGGATGTACGTTAACTTACATCATATACGTAAGTCTTACTGTAAGTCTGTTTTTTAAAAGGCCGGCAACTTACTTGCAATTTCATTAAATATGGCATTGAAGATTGAGTACATGAATGGCGGTAGTATATATCACCATGAGCCGCATGCTCATTTGGTAGCTCTTCTACCAATTTCCCCTATGAGAAAATTTATATAAATATAAATAATATATTTATACAGAGTATATAAAAAAGTGATATACACTCTATAAATACTAGGAACAAACACAAGCTGATGATACCATTTTCTCGACTCTACAGTGCCAGAGATTCATTCTTGAGACAATGTACCTACACGCTATTACAATAAAGTCCCAGGAAATATACAAGGTCTCTCTACTATACCATCTTTAAATATTTTATTAAACAAAACTGTATAAAATGGCTTATTTTAATATAAATGAATAAATGGTTGATAATATCCCTGGGAATGATGAGGTTTCTTAAACAAAATTTGTAAATAGTTTGTAACTATATACATAATCTACTTTAAAAATATCCTGCTAGGTTTCCTGCTGGTTCTTTCCATGACAGAGGTTTTTACCAAACTAGTGATAAAATAAAAAAATACTTCAATAAAAATTAAATGTAATCTATATTCAATAAAAAAATAATTATATTCTATTCTATGCGGGAGGCCTCCATGATCAACAGTCACCTTTAAAAGGCCTAATTGATGAAAATTTATGAAAGAATTAAGGAATGAAAAATTTTCGCAGAAATAATACAAGGACTGCACCCCGAGCAGTGGGATGTACTCGTATATAAAAACTTATAATACTTATATAAAAACTTTAAGTAATAGCATATGCAGTTACTTTAAGTTTTTTTTACACTAACGTTGTACAGAATCAGATTTTGGTTGTTGGACTCCATTGATTTCTCTAAACAGATTTTTCATCGTTTTAAATTCAAATAAAAACCAGTCAACAGTACTGTCCTTTAATAAGCTATGAGTTTGATAAAAGTCAATTTTCTGTTGCAACTTCAGTTTCTACCATTAAACTAAGAGTTAATATTTGGTCGAAGTACTTGCAGTCTAGACTAGACGTGGCCATTGCCATTCTTACGTTCTTCAGTTTTATGCAGTATTAAGCCATTACTTTGATGACCTTCCTACCTGAACATAACATAAAAGTAAATTTTATGTTTCAATTAATGTAGAGTGTAACTCCCACACTCGTTGATGGATTGATTGATATGGTATTAATGCACTGATTAGTATTGTGCATAAAAGTGATATGTAAGGGAGAAGTTAACAAAATTAAATACATTTTTAAATACATTTTTCACTAACTTAGTCTCGCAATAACCGAATTTTTTGTGTATATTTAGGTGGATCCCTGGATGGTTTAAAAACTCAATTGGACCCGATAGGTGGCGCTGTTGTTAATAATTCAGAAATTACCCATGCAAAGCCGAAGCGGATCGCTAGTAAATATTTACAAATCTATTGGGGTCCGGTATTCTCACAAATACTCGAAAATGGCTCGACCGATTTTGATTTATTTTTGTCTGTATTTGAGTTTCCTTTGGATGGTATAAAACTGATTTAGACCCGGTAGGTGGCGCCGTAATCGAGATCCATAAATCATCCGTGTAAAACCGGGGCGGATCGCTAGTTTTTTTTTATAAAACTGAAATAACGAGCGAACTTAGAGCATACCTGATAAATGGCAACTGCAACCTATGGAAATCTGCAACAAACTTCATACAAAGAAAGCTGTTGTTGTCACCTCTAAGGACTAAGATGGAATGTAATTTGTCATCACGTGCTTAAGCTATGGAGATCGGGGTCCGGGTAAGACGAAACAAATATGCAGTACATTAAGGACTACGTACATAAAAAAACAATTACGTATGTAACAAAACAATTAACATAATAATTTAAAGCATAAAACAACAATCATCTGATTAACACAATATATGAAAGCACTAAAAAAATTAACTAAATCTAAATTCACGGATTAAGTTAGAAACACGAAATTTCTAAAAAAAATACGTGAGAATATAAAACTAGTGCGTTAGTAATAAAGAAGATTTTACGTGGTAGAGCCACGCTTCAGCTATAATATTATAGTTGTAGTACGAATGGGTCGGCTTGACTGGGGCAGGACCGCGCTCTCATAGAATACCAGCGTAAAACAGCAGTTAAATATAGCGAGTTTAGAGAACCGGAAACCCTTTTCACTGAAATCGAGTGATTTCATCTTAGTCCTCAAGGGTGACAACGCATTTGCGTTTTGATTCTTAACTGAGGATAAATTCGAATGTCTATAGGCCACAGCATCCACTTACCATCAGGTGAACTGTGTGCTCGTTTGTCACCCAATACTACAAAAAAGTTTAAAGTAATTAAAATGTATGAAAACATAAAATTAATAACTAAATTAATATTAATAAAATTGTATAAAAGTCTGTAATTATACTGGCTCTTTAAAACGTTCAGATCAGAACATAGCAGTGCACGCATTGCTGCTCAACGTCAGGAATAGCTAAGAAGGTGGTATCAAGGTGAACCCCTAGTTAGGAAGGGAGTCCTTAACCCAATACTTTTAACATTTTAATAACAAACACAAAAAACAAGAAATTCGAAACCAAGTTATAAAGTAAAGATGTTATTAAAGAAAGCGTCCCTTTTACAGAACAGTTTGCATGATTAACAAAGTTTAATTGTATTTTTAAATTGGCAGATTTATCGAAGTTCTTTTCGATTTCTGAAAGGTCACTCACAAACGGTCGAGTCGTTTTAATTACTGAAGTCCAATGGACTACATTAATTTTTCGAAGTATCGACTGAAACAAATTTAATTAAAAAGTAAAGTAAAGAAAAATACAGCTTAATGTACTAAGACATTAAGTTACTTATTGTATTTAATAGCTGGTAGGACTTCTTTTAGGTCTAAGAGTCCGTCTGGGTAGGTGCCTTCCGATTACGTATTTTTCGCGTCAAATAACAATGTTTTTTTATTAACTGGCTTTACGGCTCAGGGTTCTAGCCCTTCTGAGCCTGGAAAGGAGCCAATCCTTAACAATGCTTATACTGGTGTGTTACGGTCTAAACCGTATACAGAGCCAGTATAAGATGAAATGCATCTGAAGCCCTCTTTGCTCGAAGTTGGCTGCAGGTGTTCATGGCTTGCAATAGCCACTTACCATCAGGTGGACTACAACTTCAGTATTAATAAGAAAATGTGCACTACCATAAGGTGGATTGTAACTTCAGTATTAATAAGAAAATGCGCACTACTTACCGGACGCACGACCTACTTTAATTTCGCAGTGTAGTCCACCGCGCTACCTCAATCTGTGTGGACTGTGGACTTCATATGCCCTGAAAATATTTTTCATAAAACTGAAGTGGCAAACTAACTCACAGTCCACCTGATGGAAAGTTGCTAAGGCAGTCCATGATTCTGCAGCATAATTCAAACAAGTAAGGCTACAGATGCATTGTAGCCTCTGAGGACTAAGACACTCTAAACTATACCATATATGGAAAACTCAATAAACTGATTTTTTTGACCCGACCCGCAATTCGAACCCGGAACCATCATGATCTGGAGTCACACTACTGTAACATGGCTTTAACACGTATGAATTCAATCTATTCTATATATTCTGAGTAAATTAAATTCATACGTGGTAGATTTAAATATATTATGTATAAATACATTTTTATCTTCCTGTAAAAATTATCTATAAGAATAATCTTTATTGACATAAAATTTTTTACAATATTATTTAAGCCTCTGACTCCCGAGCTAGGTTAGAAAACCTGTGTTACGAGAGTCAATCTATAGTTAATATTAATAGATATATACACTCTATATAATATATATTCATATATATACGTAGGCGGTCCCATAATGAATTGGCCTAACTATGAACCAATGAAGGAAATGAAACGAAACCAATTTTATTTTTCAATATAATCACCATGAATACTAACACACTTCTAACATCTGTGAATCAACATCTCTAAACCTTTATAAAAATAATCACATTTTTTATCCTCAAAATGACTGAAGACGGCCGCCTGCAACTCTTCATCGCTTGAAAATTTTCTTCCTCTTAAGTCCCGCTTTAAATTTGGAAATAAATAATAGTCGGACGGGGCCATGTCTGGACTGTAAGGTGGATGTTGAACTTCTGTGAACCCGCATTGACGAACTGCATCCTTCGAAACACCAGCGGTATCAACAGGGGCGTTATCATGGAGCAACACGACAACTTTAGACAGCTTGCCTCTTCGTTTTGCCTTTATCTTGTCTCGTAATTTATATATTAAAGAAGCATAATATTCGCCGTTCACGGCTGTATTACGTTCTTTAAAATCCACCATCAAAATGCCTTGAAAATCCCAAAATATTGTGCACATCAGTTTTTTTAGTCGATTGTTGCACCTTTGCCTTTCTAGGGGGCTTTTCACCCTTATAACGCCATTCCATTGACTCGCGCTTGCTTTGTGGATCATAATACAAGATCATAGTTTCATCACCAGTCACTAGCCGCTCGATCACAGTCTTTGGGATTTCGCCACAAAGATCCAAAAACTCCGAAGCGCAGCGCACTCTTTCCTGTCTCTGTACCGCTGAAAGAAGTTTCGGTATCCATCTTGCACTCACTTTTTTCATGTGAAGATGTTCATGGATCGCGCGATGAACGGTACTCTTAGAGAGCCCAAGCCTTGCTGCAATTTCTCTAATCTTCAAACGGCGGTCACTCAGAACCTCCTCTTCGATAAGAGCAATCGTTTCGGGAGTGAGCACCTCCACAGGTCGACCGTCGTGGCCAAAGTCTTCGACGGTTTCTCTCCCGAGGCGAAACTCTTTCACTTAATTTTTCACTGTGCTATAGGAGGGGGCAGACTCCTTATACACGCCATCCAATCGTCTTTTATTTGGGCAGGGGATAAACCTTCTTTAAACAGAAACTTTATGACACTTCGATACTCAGCTTTCGACATTTTGAAAAAATACGCGACTCTCGTTATTCAAATGCCTGTTAAACTAAGACTAAGCATTTCATGTCGATGCATGTTTCTTACATTAAGTGCACGATAAACGTACTATTTAATGCAACACAACATGTAGCGACATGTCGCGTTGAACTATATCAGGCCAGTTCATTATGGGACCGCCTGGTATATATATATATATATATATATATATATATATATATATATATATATATATATATATATATATATATATATATATATATATATACAAATCTCAGAGGGGAAATTGACAGAAGATAGACCAAATGAGCATGCGGCTCATGGTAATACATACTACCGCCATCCATGAATATCTTCAATGCCATATTTAATGAAATTGCAAGTAAGTTGCCGGCCTTTGTAAAAGCAGACTCTTGCCTCCTAAGTACATCATATACGTAAAAATACAAGAGTAGCTGGCGTAAAAATGAAAAGATTTTAAATCAGCCGTGTAAGCAAAGCTAGACCACGTTAAACAGTATCCCGTGGGATTTTCATCGTAGATTAATTTAAAATTTCCAAAACTTCGGGAATAAAATTTGTAATACAAAATTCGTAACAACTACACTCAAGTATAATGTAAATTTAGTACCTTTTCGATTTTGTTATCTGCAATAAATATTTCAAATGGACAGCTTTGAATTTGAATCAACTTCAAGTTTGTTGTCACTTTTAAAGTTATAAACGAGTTTAAACTTCGAACAATAAACATTTCGTCGTTCATGTTGAAGGTAACATACGAGTAGATGTAGCTTTCATAAATTCGTTCCGTCTTTTTACTCGACTATCCAGGAAGGAGTGTCTATTTATTAGACAAATTCTGTAACCTAAACAGCTTGATGGATTTTAACATATGAGGTGATCCCCAAGCAATCATACACTACGTTAAACAAGTATCCTTTGGGACTTTTTATCGGAATGTCTAGCAGTCTATAATTATACTAGCTCTCTATACCCTTCAGGCCAGAAAAAGCAATAAAGAAATAGGTGAAAGTGTGTTACGTATCTAGTCGAACTCCCAGGCAGAGTCCTAACAGCTAGTAATTATTTATATTTTTTTCTGAAATAACTCGGTAACATAATGACAGCTTGGTTGCTTCCTTGCGGGGTCGCGAGTTGAGCCCCGCATTGAACAAGTGTTTTTGTAATATCTACAAATAGTTGTTCAGGATCTGGATATTTTGCATTTTATTTTTGTAAACTACCTCCACGATACGGAAGAAAACCTAAAAACGATATTTGATAAACGAAATTTTAAGTTATTAATTTTATTGAAAATATATTTAATAACACATTCCATGCTAATAATCGAATCGTCGGCGACCGAGTTCTTTCCCGAAATGTTGCATCTCTGCGTATTTTATCACATCTACTACGGGGAGTGATCTGACAAACTGTTCAAAACTCGCAATGCCATCCATAACATCTGAACATCTGAATGATTGGCGGTCCACCACTGCGATTTACAATATTTTCTTCCCCTCAAAATTTCCTTGTGGAATCCACTACTACCAGCTATTTTTGGACCAACACTACTTAGGCACTTTCAAGAAAAGATCCTACTCTTTTTTGATAGGCCAGCAACGCATCTACAACTCCCTTGGTGTTGCAGTTGTTCATGGGCGGCGGTAGTCACTTACTATCAGGTGAGCCGTATGGTTGTTTGCCTTTTCCTGTAAAAAAATATATTAATTTAAGAATTAACGTAATTACTATTAGACTGAGGAAAGAGTGACAAAGAAAATTTATGTTGCAGAAGTGAATGGCAGAGTCGGAAAGGGACGTACTAGGCGAAAATTTATCGACCAAATTGGCGATTTATTGAAAACGGGCCAAATTAGGAGTACCCTTAACCGACGAGCATGCATGCGTAGGTGTATGGATGTGAAGGAGGCGAGAGAGGTGTGTCAGGATCGTGCCAAATGGAAGTCTGTAGTCTCTGCCTACCCCTCTGGGTGACACGCGTGAGTGTTTATGTATGTATTAGACTGCTTCTGTGCCTTAATGTGTGTACATAAAATAAATTAAAAAAAAATTAAATTTCAATCGTTGTACTTATATATTAAATTAATGATTTATCTGAATTGTAATAAACTTTGAATTGTACGTGACAAAACAGATAACCGTAAGAATTTAAAGCAATAAAACATTTAAGTAACTTCTGCCATTATACGCTTTCTCGTGCATATTTAGCTCATTAAAAATGTTAACAAAAATTGGAACTGTATAAAATGTTAACATAAATCTCTGTTATTTGAATATGTAAAATAAAAAAACGGCCAAGAGCGTGTTGGGCCACGCTCAGTGTAGGGTTCCGTAGTTTCCCGTCCGTCACAATAAGTGTTCCCACTTATGAGTTTAAAGGTGGGTATCCATTATGTTCGCGCTCCAGCAGCGCTCTGCGCTCCTGCAACTGCTCCCGGTAGTGGGTACTGTTGTTTCCATCCAAGTTCAAAATGATTTTCCTAGAAAGTCCTTACAAAGATCTACCTTTCAGATTTTTTTTCATATTTTCTAAACTTATGGTTCAAAAGTTAGAGGGGGGGGACACATTGTTTTTTACTTTTGGAGCGATTATTTCCGAAATTATTGACATTATCAAAAAATGATCATAGTAAACCCCTACTCATTTTTAAATACCTTTCCAACAATATATCACACGTTAGGGTTGAAATTAAAAAAAAATCACCTCCCACTTTACATATAGGGGGGCTACCCTAATAAAACATTTTTTTACAATTTTTATCTTACCACTTTGTCGGCGTGATTGATACACATATTGGTACCAAATTTCAGCTTTCTAGTGCTAACGGTCACAGAGATTAAGCGAGGACGGACAGACGGACAGACAGACATGGCGAAACTATAAGGGTTCCTAGTTGACTACGGAACCCTAAAAAGACAAGCAAGCGACTAACGTACTCTCAAAAGTAAGGTTTTTAATTATTACGATTAAAAATACGTAAAGAAGAATATTTCTAGATAGTTTATAAAAGACGAATACTCTTAAAACAATATTTCTATATACGAAAATTGTTTAATAAAAAGCCATGAAAATCACTTCTACTACTCAATAATATTGCAGTTATTTCATGTCTTACCTCACTTTCACCTTTTTAAGAAATTTACAAATTTTGTAAGAAAGAAAAACGAAGTTTAATGATTTATACCACTGGGTTTTAGCACTGGCATATTAAAAGCTAAAAACAATCTGAGTATATTATAGAAAAAGATGATGGCAAGAAATTTTTTGAGCACTTGAAATAAGATTAAAAACAGTGGGATGTAAGGTTGCCTTTATTTTTTTATTTATTCACACGGATAAAGCAATATTGTCACGTAATATAATAGGTAATTAGTGCAAAATAATATAATGATCATTAACTGAATAAAGTATGTAGTAAAAATAAAATCCTATTCTTGCGTACTCCCTAACCATTATTCACCTATAAAAAGTACAAAATATTACATTTTGTAACTCAGCGTCATCTTTTATTGAATAGGAGAACTAATTTTGTTATACACTATGTTGAACCTATTCACATGACGACTTTTTAGGTAGCTTCATCCAGTTTACGGAAAGTTTGTTAGAGGGCTCTGTTTCATGTTGAGCCTAAGCTCTAATAATTGCATGTTTCTTATACTGTAATAGCACTGCAAAAGCATATATGTACAGAAGTACTTTTTTACATATTATTATTAAATACAATATATAATATTTATTATTGCATATGATTTAGTGTGTAACACGTTGTATGTGTCGTTTTGAGAGAGCTCTTAAGCTCAATAGACCATAGCTCCAATAGGCAAGTCTGCCCCATTATATAGGGCATATATATATATATATATATATATATATATATATATATATATATATATATATATATATATATATATATATATATATATATATATATATATATATATATATACATATTGTGCAATGATAATATTATAGGTATGGAGTGTAGAACTAAGGAGTACCAACTCCCATAGTAGAATAGTTAAAAAAGTGTCCATCTGTAAGCGGTGAATAACAGTTCAAAAACTCTTCACAACAGCGCTGGAGTAGCTACTGGGATAAAATGACGGTTTGAAGTGTGCTGCTAAACCGCTCAGTAGCTCTAAAATCTTAAATAATTTTATTTAGTAAATATAACCTCGAAAAAGTCGTCTAACCCACTAATATTTTCGACACGTTCTTTAAAATTTAGCCCGTAGCTATAGTGGCGCCACCCTTATTTAACGATTTTCTATGGACACTTTTTTAATACACAGTCTGTACTCCTTACTTCTACACTCCATAATTATAGGTAAAAAGGTGTACCTAGGCTAAAGGCACGCGATCTGTAAGTGGCACATAAAAACTTTCCTACTGAGGGTTAATAATGTTTCGCTCACCAGACGTCGCTTGTTGGGACTGATGTGAAACTTTTTGTTACACAATGTCATATTATTATTGAGAAATTACTTTCGAAATAATGGTTTATCGATTTCTAGAGTACGTAAATGCACAAACAATTTGTAAGTCGTTTGCGTATTTTTACGTAGCTTCAACTATTTTATTTAAATATTTCTACTTTTAGAAATATACGATGTTCGCTTTAATCATTAGTAAACTATTATTATATAGTATATAACTAATATAAATAAAGAAATTTGAACCCTTACTACATAAACGATTTACCTAACAAACTACCTCACCTCATTAATTGGCGTCGTCTTGGTAGCAGAAAAAGTCATTTATTTGCCGCTATTAGCCAACCTGTTCTCATGCGTTCCTAATATACATGTTTGTTTACTTTTCTCTACGAAGTATGTCCAACTATCGGAAGCTTTTGCTTTCGACAATTAGACTTATTATTAACTGTTTTCACATTTCATCAAGGTGTTAGTGTGCTATTACACCAAATATGACATTATTTGTGTCCGTTAGTGTGCCGTTTGTGAACACCGGATGTTTCCGTATATATTACTATACTCTTTGACCGGATGTTGTCATAGATAAGCTAGTATACTCGGGAGTAGATACGCCACTGAGATTTTAAAATTATTAGTTACAAGCTACTTCCTTAAGATGGCGCTGATTCTTTACATGGTCACCCACTAGATGACATAACTATATAGTATCTAATAACTGTTTTTATGTTGAAGAATGAGTTCTTCAACCTGTAATAAAATACGAAGCTGTTATTGCATATATTATCAGTTTTACTACAGGTATATGCTTGTAATTTTACAAAATCGTGGTTGTCAAAACACATCATTTTTCCTTTCAATAATATACAATTTACATTTGTACACCAACTATTTATAAGTAACCATATCATATGATTATTAATAAAAAAATCAAATCATTTTTATGAATGGGACAAGACAAAAAAGATGGATTGCAGAAGTTTTCTGCAAGGTCCGTTATTCTCTTTTTAATTTTTTTAATACCAGGAGAATCTTTTAATGTTGCATGCTTTATATGATTAATTTCATTTAAATGCTGATACAGTGTCATGTTTCTTAATTAATTCTTTTTTGCACCTTCTGCAAGATTAAAAATAGTTTACATTTTTATTATATATCCAGCTACATATTTTTTTGATTCTTTCTGTCATTCTTCTCATTTAAGACTTTAATTAACGGTTCCAAGCAGATATTATCGTCACTTTCTTCATGATTTATATTGCGTTCCACAACTACCGATTTTAAATTTTGTAATACCTTATTTCCATCCTTTTTTCCAATTTGCCCCAACAGAATGATGTGATGTATAATTATCAATATTTAATGATTTATGTGGATTAAAAAATTGGCTACAAGTGGGCGAAATATTTCTGACACCATGACTCCATACACAACAAAAAAAGTTTTCCAAGTGATCTTGATTAAAGTTTCGCATCAATAGGGTTTTTTTCATGATATTTTTTTAATTTAATAAAAGGAATATTTCTTTCATGCTTTCACTATTTTGATCCATTTTTTTTAAAGATGAAACTTGAACATATTTTATAAACTTAGTCCCATCTCTTTGCTTATGAACAGTTTCAAACCCTATTGAACGCAAAATTGGTAAAATATGTTTCACTTCTTAAAATGCGCAGTTTCTTTTTAGACATCCTTTTAAAGGTTTTGCGTCGTCCTTGTACTTTGATCCCTTGAATGAATCGAACACCTTATCAATCATATTTATAAAGATAGCTGTTCCTCTGCATTCCTCCGACAATGCTTTATTTCCTGTAAAAAAACAGTATTAACAATACATTCAATTTGGGATAATTTCAAATACAAGTAGAAACCTTATTTACGAGTATTTTAAAAAACTGCAATAACGGTAATCATTATTGATATATTTGAACTTAAGTTTAAAATTTGGCTACTCTTTGCAAACCCTAACCCTGAATTTGAATATTAAAAATCCGCCAACCGCTCTGGAATTGCATGTGGCAGATCTTCTCCTGGTCTACAATCCATTTAAAAGTGAATGGAAAGAACTATACAGACTGTAATGTTTTTTTATACCGTACAATTAAACCTACATATGACAGGTTGTCAAATATGATGAAATAATTCTAAAAATATTATTTTAAAGGAGACAATCAATTTTCGTATGGAGAATGGGACCACTACAAATTTTAAAGATTCTCAATGAAATGCATGTTGAATTGTTCCTTATAATCCATAGATTACAGTAATATTATTAGGTTTACTGCATCTAAACTGAGATCTGAGAAATTAACAAATAAAATGTGAATCTAACAATATCTAACCTAAAAACAAACTGAAAGCGATGTTCTAGTAGTATTCATCGGTATTATACGTTAAATGTGCAATAGTGCAGTTGAATAATAGTACATATAAAACAAAGCTGTAGGTATATTCAGTATTTATAGATACTTTAAAATCGATGTAAAACCTTTCACTAGTTCCGGCAAAACATAGTGCCTAACTGTGCACAAATGTATGGATTCTATTTTTGACATGTATTGATTGATTGTGAGTGTAAATGTAGTGTGCCGTGTAGTGGCGGTTAAGAATATCCACTACCCCATATCTTCCCGTGGGTGTCGTAAGAGGCGACAGAGGGAGACAGGCAGGAGATGGGCAGCAGCATCTTCCTGATGACAACTGTGACGTAATAAAAAACTGCGGTTGCCAACCCGCTCGCCAAGCGTGGCAACTACGGCAAATACCCCCCAATGAACAAATACACAAAAAGACGGCCCCCAGTCCCCGGCGGCCCCGCTATTCCTGGCTACGGTGGCGACCATGGTAACGGCGGGGCAGGGGGTGCTAAGAATCTCCGGTGGAGGTTCGGTTGCCACCTACGACGACTCGACCTGGCAACATATAACGCACGCACCCTGAGGACTGACGAGAAGATACTGGAGCTGGAAGAAGAGGTAGACAAGTTGCGCTGGCATATTATTGGATTATCCGAGGTCCGAAGAGAGGGGGAGGACACGGCAATCCTCGAGTCCGGCAACTTGTTCTATCACCGGGAGGGCGACCATCTGTCCCAAGGAGGTGTCGGATTTATCGTCCACAAGTCTCTCGTCAACAACGTTGTAAAGATTGGGAGTGTGTCGACGAGGGTCGCGTACCTGATACTCAGAATCACCAAACGGTATTCGCTGAAGGTCATTCAGGTTTACGCACCAACCTCGGCACACCCCGATGAGGAGGTGGAGGAAATGTATGAGGATATTTCCAGAGCCATACATTCCTCCAAAACCCACTACACGGTGTTGATGGGTGACTTCAACGCAAAACTAGGCACAAGAGAAAGCGGTGAGCTGAAGGTAGGGAAATTTGGAGTAGGGCAACGGAACCGAAGGGGCCAGCAGCTGGCCGACTTTATGGAGAAAGAGGGACTCTTTATGATGAACTCTTTCTTCCAGAAGCGGCCCCACAGGAAGTGGACCTGGTCGAGCCCCGACGGTTCGACAAAAAATGAGATTGACTTCATTATGACGACCAGACGCCAACTGTTCAGTGATGTCTCAGTGATCGCAAGGGTGAAAACTGGCAGCGATCACCGAATGGTTAGAGGCACACTGAACCTAAACGTTAAGTTGGAGAGGTCTCGTCTAATGAAGTCAACGCTCCGTCCCCCTCGTGCTCTAATCCAGAATCCCGAAACCTTTCAGCTCGAGTTACGTAACCGCTTCCAGTGCCTAGAAGATTGCAATGCAGTGGACGATATGAACGACAAGCTCGTGGAAACTGTCCATGCGGTCGGAGCTAAGTTCTGCAAGACCCGCCGCAGAAGAACACAAAAACTCTCCGATCACACTCTTAATCTCATGGCTGTTAGACGGGAGATGAGGCTGCAATCGTCAACAGATTTGACAGCATACAGGCAACTGAACAGACAGATCTCCAAATGCATGCGGCGAGACTTACGCAACTTTAATACTTCTCGTATTAAAGAAGCGATCGAGCGGAACCAGGGCTCCAAAGTCTTTGCCAGAGATCTGTCTGCCAGAAAGAGCCAACTGTCAAAGCTGAAGACTGAGTGTGGCAACATCGTTTCCGGGACACCTGAGATTTTGAGTGAGATTGAGAGGTTCTATGGGCAGCTGTACACATCATCGTTGGAGCCACACGCAAGTGTGAGTAACGATCCAAGAGCAAGTCTTATCCGACACTATTCCGATGATATCCCGGACGTCAGTCTAAGCGAGATTAGAATGGCTCTCCAGCACCTTAAAAACGGCAGGGCCCCAGGCGAGGATGGAATTACAGCGGAGCTTCTGAAAGCGGGTGGAACACCGGTACTTGTAGTCCTTCAGAAGCTCTTCAATTCCGTCCTCCATGGTGGCACTACTCCAGAGGCGTGGAGCAGAAGTGCGGTGGTCTTGTTCTTTAAGAAAGGCGACAACGCTCTCTTAAATAACTACAGACCGATTTCCCTTCTGAGCCGCGTCTACGTGCTGTTTTCGAGAGTCATTACGAATCGTCTCGCACGCAGACTTGACGACTTCCAGCCTCCCGAACAAGCCGGTTTCCGAAAAGGCTTCAGTACCATAGACCACATACATACCCTGCGGTAGATTGTACAGAAGACTGAAGAGTACAATCTGCCACTTTGCCTGGCGTATGTGGACTATGAGAAAGCCTTTGATTCCGTCGAAATTTGGGTGGTGCTACAGTCCCTTCAGCGGTGCCAAGTTGACTGTCGGTATATCGAGGTGCTGAAGTGTTTGTACAGTAGGGCTACGATGGCTATCCGAGTACAGAACCAGAGCTCGAAACCTATCCAACTGCAGAGAGGTGTAAGACAGGGTGACGTTATATCCCCGAAACTCTTCACCGCTGCATTGGAAGACGTTTTCAAGCTACTGGACTGGAAAGGATACGGTATTGACATCAATGGCGAGTACATCACTCACCTTCGATTTGCCGACGATATAGTCCTTATGGCAGAATCGCTGGAGGACTTAAGCACAATGCTCAATGACCTCAATAGTGCCTCCCAACGGATAGGTCTTAAGATGAACATGGACAAAACAAAGATCATGTTCAATGTCCATGTCACACCTATGCCGGTAGTTGTTGGGAGCACTATGCTCGAAGTTGTTGACGAGTACGTTTACCTGGGACAAATAGTCCGACTAGGTAAGTCCAACTTCGACCGAGAGGTCAATCGACGGATTCAACTCGGCTGGGCAGCGTTCGGGAAATTACGACATATCTTTTCGTCAGGTATACCTCAATCTCTAAAAACTAAATTGTACAACCAGTGCGTGTTGCCAGTGATGACTTATGGATCTGAGACGTGGTCCTTCACTACTGGCCGTATGAGGACGCTTAAGGTCGCTCAGCGAGCTATGGAGAGGGCTATGCTCGGAGTTTCTCTGCGTGATAGACTCAGAAATGAGGATATCCGCAGTAAAACCAGAGTGACCGACATAGCCCAACGGATTAGTAAGCTGAAGTGGCAATGGGCCGGCCATATAGCTCGAAGAACCGATAACCGATGGGGAAGAAAGGTTCTCGAGTGGCAGCCTCGTACCGGTAGGCGTAGTGTAGGGCGACCCCCCACTAGATGGAGTGACGACCTGGTAAGACATGCAGGAAGTCGATGGATGCAGGTGGCTCAGGACCGTGCTTTGTGGCATTACTTGGGGGAGGCCTATGTTCAGCAGTGGACTTGTGAAAGGCTGTAATGATGATGATGAATGATGAGTGTAAATTCCAAATACAATTTTAACCTCAATATCGAAAAGATAAAAGAAATTACACATACTAAGTTTTTAGGTATAACAATAGACCAAGATCTTAACTGGAAATTACACATTGAGGCCAAATGCAAGCGTATTAACAGCTTAAATTTGCATGCTAATTATAAACAAAACATGTGAACATATTTTACTGCACCACTTACAAACACCGTGTTTTAAGTAAATAACTAAATAATAATAATTATTATTATACCAAGATGGCTAGGGGATAATATGTCTATTTATATTTATAATATTATCAACTATATAAGTACTACATACAGAAACTGAAACTTTTTATTCAATTTAGATAATAAATAATACTACTTATTGAAAGTCACTTTTTTAATTTACTACTGATTCGGAAAAAACGTCTTTCCTGAAGAGAGCCAGCAAAATACCCAGTGTGACTTTTTTTAAATAACAGCTTACAATCATGTATGTTATAATTAACAACACAGAACAAATTAAAAATAGCTTGGTAGCGATCACCTTACCCTCATTATTCATTATCATCTATAAATTCCTTTATATTATACATTGAAGTAATATGTACTTACGTACTAGAAAAGCTATCTCAAACAAAAAATGTGCGCTACTCTGTGTTCGCGCGGTTGGTTTTTTTATCATAGTAGAATAAACATAGGTAGAAAGATCCGAGGGTAATAGTAGATTATATTGTTAAATAGGTAAATTATATCGAGAACAATATTTAAATTATGTCATTTATTTTGTATATTATATTTGCATATTTAATATAATATTACATAATATTTACAATTACATTTTAATATTTTTACCTGAATATTTTAAAAGGTATCTATGTCAAATATAAAAAAAACATACTAAATGTGTGTTTAACAAAACTTATTAACATAACATTTAAATTACATTTAAATTTGGGGGATGAGTCGCTCGCGTCCGTAGACTTCGACCACCAAACCTTAGGCCCACCCTACACGTGTCCCCCGGGTGGTGCTAAACGAGCGAAAGCCGAAAAAAATAGACTTGGCTTCCCGCCGTGTGGTAGCGGCGTAAAACCTACCATGACCCCTTGTTCGCACCATGAGTC
The DNA here is from genome assembly GCA_036936625.1 of Parnassius smintheus behrii. NCBI lineage: Eukaryota > Metazoa > Arthropoda > Insecta > Lepidoptera > Papilionidae > Parnassius > Parnassius smintheus. The sequence goes on along the minus strand of JAUPFT010000019.1, from coordinate 43,973,498 downwards.
AGGAGATAAAAGAAATGGCCCCGAGTTCCTGGCGCCCCTTTAATGGGGCAGGGGTTCGAAGAATATCCGGGAGAAAAACCGGCGACGAGGTTCGCCACCCGCCACGTTCTGTCTCCCGGAGGGGCGAAAAGTGGATTGCGGAAGCCCGTCTGGCTACGCTGAATGAATGTGGAGCAATGAATGATAAGATGGATGAAGTATGCGAAATGATGAATGACAGAGGAATAGATGTGTTATGTGTAAATGAGACGAAACGAAAGGGAAAGGATGTCACTGCACATGGCACGTATACCGCGTATTGGTCTGGTGTAATCGAGACCGAACGGGCATGCCAGGGAGTCGGTTTTATCTTTTCAGAAAGAATGGGTCAATGTGTGAAAGAGTATGAATGTGTAAGCCCGAGGCTGCTATGGATACGAATGAAAGTGGGCTTAAAGAAGCTGTTCTTACTATGGGTGTACGCCCCAGACATGTCTAAGCCCACTTACATCCGAGAGCAGTTTTGGGACATGGTAAGGATGGTGTTGACAATCTCAATTATTATGTTAGGAGACTTTAATGGAAGTTGGTTGGTTTGGAAATGAAAGTATAAATGAGAATGGTGAAGACCTCCTCACCGTATGTGTGGAAAAAAATCTCTTTGTGACGAATACTTTTTTTCGTCACAAGAAAACTCACATGTATACATGGGAAAGAGGTGATGATAGAAGCATGATAGATTTTGTAATTGTGGATGAAAGAATGAGGAGCGCAGTCGTAGATACAAGGGTTTACCGGGGGTCCAACGTAGGGGCGGATCATTACTTGGTCGTATGTCAAATAAATGGTCTTTTTAAGCGTTGGCGGCATCGGACATCTGTGTCTACCACTGCGTTACAGCGTATAAGAATAGAGAAGTTACAAGATGAAGATGTGAAACAGAAGTATAAATGCAGACTGAGAGAAAATATTAGGTGTTTGAATGAGTTGTGTATGAATGATTTAGACTTGAATACTGTGTGGGATAACATTAAGAAAGGTTTGGTGGATGCAGTCACCGAATTATGTGGTGTAAGTAACAGAACAAATGAAAGGAAAAGGAATACAATGTGGTGGGATGATGAGGTACGGTTGGAAGTTGAATCAAAGAAGAAAGCATGGTTAGATTTACTAGCAACTAAAGCTGGTAATTCTGGTGGTACGAATGATGAGATTGAGAGAAAAAAGGCAGAATTTAGACGTCTAAATAAGAGAGTAAAAGAAGTAGTTGAAAGGAAAAAGAAAGAAAGGTTAGGTAATAGGTTTGCTGGAAGAGAACTCTTATTAGGGTTAAGCTCGCCTTTGTACATTTATTTAAATATTTAAAAATTGTTACCAACTTATTGTGTGTACAATAAAGAATAAAGAATAAAGAATAAAGAAAGAACGGATAAGAATGATAGAAGGATATATGATAATTTCCAGGCTAATACAAAAATGTTCTGGAAATTCGTAAAAACTGCCAGGGGAAATACAAAACAGCCTATAATTAATGCTGTAAGAGACGAGAATGGATGTACTCTGAATGATGAAGTTTGGAATTTAAACAGATGGAAGGAATACTTTGAAAGCGTGTTTATGAGTGAAGAGTCGTCTGAATTAAATGAACAAGAAATTCCGAAAGAAGTGGAAAAGCAATGAAAAGCATGAAAGCAGGTAAGGCAGCTGGATATAATAGAGTATCACTCGAGATGCTATGGGCTGGAGAGGGAGTGGTGGCAGGCCTGCCGTACACCTTGTTTAATTTGTGTTGGGAATTAAAACGGGTACCGGATGACTGGTGTAAAGAAGTTATAGTACCAATATATAAAGGAAAAGGGTCACAGCAGATGGGATTCTAGTGCTTGTGTCAGGATCAATGGGGTCTACTCGGATGCTGGTTTGGCATCCGAAAAGGTATCAGACAAGGCTGTGTGGCTTCTCCTTGGCTGTTTAACCTATTTATGAACAGGTGTTTGCAAACTTTGAAAGATGAAGAATGTGGGTTAAGAATGGACGAGTTAACCGTCAAATGCCTTTTGTATGCCGATGATCAAGTCATATTTGCGTCATCGGCGGCTGAGTTGCAAATGATGGTTACATTAATGAACTGGGTATTAAAAGAAAGGCGAATAAAAGTGAACGCAAGTAAGACGAAAGTGATGGTTTTTGAAAGAGAGGAAAGCAAAACGGTATGTGAAATAAGAATAGAAGAAGAGTTAATTGAGCAAGTGGATGAGTTTGTGTATTTGGGATGTATATCTAGCAGGGATGGTAGATATGATAAGGAAATAGAACGACGAGTAAATGCAGGGCATAGAGTGAATGGGGCACTACACTCTATTGTGAAGAACCAGAATGTATCAAAAAAGGCACGTATGGTAATTCATAATACTTTAATGTATGATAGTGAAAGCTGGGTGTGGCAGAAGAAGCACGAAAGTAGAATAAATGCAGTAGAAATGCGGTCTTTAAGGAGTATGCTAGGGTTGAATCTGAATGACAGGGTGAGAAATTGCGTGATAAGAGATAAATGTGGTATGCAAGATGATGTTGTGACCAGGATTAAGAAAGGAATGCTTTGGTGGTTTGGTCACGTAGAAAGAATTAATGAGGAAAGAGTGACAAAGCAAATTTGTATGGCAGATGTGAATGGCAGAGTCGGGAAGGGACGCCCTAGAAAAAAGTTTATCGACAAAATTGGCGATATTTTGAAAATGGGCCACGTTAAAAGTACCCTTAACCGACGAGCATGTATGCGTAGATATATGGATGTAAAGGAGGCGAAAGAGTTATGCCAGGATCGTGTCAAATGGAAGTCCGTAGACTCTGCCTACCCCTCTGGGTGACAGGCGTGAGTGTTTATGTATTTATGTATGTATTTAAATTACAAATATATTTATTTAAATTAAAATAAGAGTCGTTCATAAATGCTGGGCACGCGAGATTTAAAAATGGACGAATTTGTTCCACTTTGACTTTGATAGGTATGAAAACCTAAAAATAAAATAAAAGAATAATAAGCAGATTTGAACATGAAAAATTTAGCCTAATTATAATAACTTATTGTGTTTCTACAAAAAAATGTGTATAATAATATATTCGTGTTATACTTATTACCCACAGAAATATCGCATCTGAACATATTAATTTGATAATCTATATTTCATGACACGAGATGACGTCTTAGGAGTAATTTGTTTTATTATTAATCTATAATACTTTTTATTGGTTAAGTATCTTATTAACCGATGAAAAGTAATTCCTTGGTTTTTACTGAAATTTCTTGAATTATTTGTGCGATATCTAAGTATACACGACGGTATATTTTTATCAAGAGATTTTTTTTAAATCAACACAACACGTGACAACTCTACAAGCGCCTAGCGAGTGACTAAAGTGCGGTGTATGTGTATGCGCCGCAGTTGAGTGGAACATAGTAGCTGAATGCAGTGTCGCCTCTAGTACGTAGTACGTAATAGCTCAATGATATTATAGTAACCTTTTTATACAAACTTAGTTTATTAAAGTTTTTGAACTTAGATGATTGACTGAGATTGATTTGTTTTTAATATATTTTGGTTGATTAGTAAGTACTTATATATGACGGAATATTTGCACCAGAAGTATTTTTAAAAACTATGACGTCATTTGAGATTTCTAGTTTCACTCATTATTGCTTTCTTTAATAATAAAAATCACTTATTTACTCTTAACTGATTCTACTAATCACTATTAATAATAATTCACAATTAACAATTATTCACTATTGTTCACAATTTATAGTTCACAAATTCAACTTACAGTCCGAACAGCACAACAGCTCGAGCAAGAATGGGTACTGCCCCATTTTTTTGCGCCCGAAGCAAATATGGGCAACCCTCCGGAAAGCGGGGGAGGGAGGCGGTGAATGCTCATAGCATACCACGCAGCCATCGGCGTGGTTATGTGGAGACTTTTACCCACTAAACACCGCCTTTATGCATTGGCTTACCGATCTGACGAGAGATCTCTAAGCCGTATACGAACGCGACCCTCCTTGGCAGAAAGTAGGGCGCAAACGGCGAAAAGCCGCTTAGAAGTGTGCCTAACTACGGCAGATTAAGGGATGTGTTATGTAGGCTCGGCCTGAGCCGCCAGGAGGCAGTTCAGGTCAGCCGAAAGCTTGTTGGGGGGGGGGGGGTCCGAGAGATAGTTTCTCGGTCTGCGCACACTATAGCGAGTGTGGATAGAATGAGATGATTTGGGTGGAACTATGAGGCTTTGAAAAATCTCTCAGAGTGATTTAAGGAACTGCTGGATTGTTGGGAGCTCTAAGTCTCGGTGTAGGTCGGCATTACGGACATAATAGGGCGAGTTAGAGACCCTACGACAGAATAGATTTTGAACTAATTGAAGTTCATTTATAACTTTGGGTTTAGCATGTGCGAAAATCAGTTCCGTTTGTGCACCGCCCCCGAGAGGTAGTGCATACAGTCCGCGCTCCATCCTCGTGCAGTAGTGCAACCTCTCGCCCGCGCGCCCCGATTTCCCCGGCTCTTGTTTTTTCGCACCGTTCTTGCCCCTTCGCTTCGGCGGGGAGGTCTGAGGGCACTGTGCCTCTATTGTTCTTTTGTTACTATTCTGTTACTGTTTTTTTTTTCTTATTTTTCTTTTATTGTTATTGTTTATTGTTATAATTTTTTTTTAATTTTTTTAATTTTTAATTTTTTAGTTAGTGTTCTGGAAAAACGTTCCTTGTCCCTTTGAGGACAAGGCGTCGTTCTTCCCGGAGCAAGTGCTTCCCTGAATAAACGTCAGCCCCCCTTCTCCCTGTCCAAACCAACATGTCTACCATAGACATGAAACATGGTCTTGCACGCGCCATTTCGGCCACGATCGCTCAGTATTATCAATCCCAAGGCATAGCCTACGATGTCGACGAGAACACCATCAGCCAAGTCTCTAATTTCTTCGCTCCCCCTTTTATTTATTTATTTATTTATTCACAAATTGCGTTACATGTGACTTAGAGACTAAACAACACATGCAAGTTCTAACAATCACGTGCACCTCGAAAGGCATAGCAATGAACAGGAGAGGGGCAGACACTTAAACATTCTTTTCCTCAATGTATTCATTAATTGAATAATAACTTTTTTTAATAAGTATCTCTTTTAAAGATCTTATGAATTTATTATTATTTGTTTCGGCTTTTATGTATTCCGGCATTTTATTATAAATTTTTATTGACATCGAGTAAGGACCTGTACTGTGTAATTTTAATTTAGATTTTGGTTGCAAAAGGTTATTCTTATAGCGAGTTACGTTGTGTCGGGACGCGTCTATGATTTTGGTGTAAAAACTTGGGTGTGTTTTTACAAATTTACATATTTCTAATATATATATAGGCACGGTAATGTTAAAATTTTGAAACTTTGAAAGTGAGGTTTGCAACTTTCTCTTTGCTTGATATTTGCAAGTACGCGTATACATTTTTTTTGTAAAATAAAAAGTTCGTGTGAGTCTGCACTGCTGCCCCATAGTATGATGCCGTAGTTTAGCCACGCTTGAGCGTAGGCGTGATAGGCTGTCACTGCCGTTTTTAAATTTGTAGATTTTTTTAATTCTCTTAAAGCATATATAAATTGTGATAATTTTAACTTATTTTTTTGAATATGTGATTTAAAATTAACATTCGAATCTATATTTATACCCAGCAAAGAAAAATTTTGAACACATTCTAATTTTGTTTGATTATATATATAGTATAATTTATCTCTAGTTCATGTTTTTGTCGTGGTCTGAATTGTATTAGTTTAGTTTTTTTGAAATTAACTTCTAAATTATGATCGCTTAGCCATTGTTTTACTTTATTTATAATTATGTCGATTCTTTCATTAAGTTTGGTACCATTGATATAAGGGAACACAACGGAAAAATCGTCGGCAAACATCATACAAAACTCATCAATAATCTTGGGGAGGTCATTGATGTAAATAAGGAAGAGGACACATCCGAGTACGGAACCCTGAGGGATAGAGTCCCGCACCGGCTGGGTCCTCGACCTGACACATGTTATGGTTTTTGAATCTTGATCTACATTTTCTATTTCGACGTACTGTGAACGATTGCTGAGAAAGGAAGCAAACCACTTATGAGCTACACCACGGATACCAATGTCATAAAGTTTATTTAAGAGAATGTCATATTTAATTTTTTCATATGCTTTTGTCATGTCAAATAAAATTCCTATTGCGTATTTCTGATCGTTTAATATGTTCAAGACTGCATTAAAATATTTAAATGCGGCTAGCGTTGTCGAAAATATTGTACGTTTCACAAAATGAGTATAATCGTTTGAACATAGCTCTTTCAAAAATTTTTGAAATTACGGGTAAGAGTGCAATGGGTCGGTAGTTATTGGGGTCCGTTTTTTTGTCTTTTTTATGTATTGGCTTTATAATAGCAATTTTTAGTAGGTCAGGGAATACTCCTTCAGAAAAGGATTGATTTATAATTAAAGTTAACGACGGAACTATTTCTTCGGCACAATTGTAATACGAGTGGACGGCAGCTCATCAACACCGAAGCTAGATTTTAATTTTAGTTGTCGCACCAATGACATTACCTCTCGTTCATCCACTGGGGTTAAGAACATCGAGTGCAGGGAGGGGCACATAACCGGGCGGCCGCGTGGCGCGAGCGCACTGCCTGCCGCGCCGCTCCCGACTGACGCGAATAGTTCGTTAAAAACATTAGAAACCTCATGCGGGTCAGATATTGGTTCATTGTTGATATGCAATTTAATATTTTCATTATATTTTTTTTACTTTAACATGCTTTGTTTTTTCATTTATTATTCGCCACATACATTTAATTTTATTAGTTGCTTTATTCATTCTTTTAATTGATTGTAATTGTTTTGATTTTATTATAACCTTTTTTAAATATTTTTCATATTGTTTGTAATAATTTTGTAAAATTTTATTTTTCGAATACATAACATGAATTTTTAGTAATCTTTTATGTTTACAAGATTTTTTAATACCGTATGTTAGCCATGATTTATATCGTTGTTTATTATAAATTTTTAATCGTTTATATGGAATACAATATTCTAGTGCATCGTGTAAAATTTTATTTAGTGAATTTTAATTACCGTAACAGTTTTATTATTAGAAATGAACTTTTGCCAGTTTGTATTTTGTAAATATTGTTTGAATTTATTCATATTATTTTCATTGTATATTCTTTTACATATATAAAAATAAGGATTGTTATTTTGTTCTGATGGAATATTTTTTAATTGTAGCATTGCACATTTGTGGTCTGAAAAGCCTAACTCTAATACTACACTGCACTTACGTTTTTTTGACTGAAATTTGTAAATATCAAATCTATACATTTTTCCAGGCCTGTGGGTTCTTTTATAAGTTGCTTAAAATTTGACTCTAGCATGGTATTTAGGAGTTCTGATGATTGTTTTGATTTTACTAATGTATTCACATTAAAATCGCCACCAATAATAATTTTTTTATCTTTTTTGAATTTGATTTAATCGACTGTAAAATATGTCTGTCTCTCTACTGTTCCAATATAATGTAATTAACAATATATCCAATGCCGAAAGTTCAACAGCTTTCCCTAGGGCATGCGTCCCCCCGCCCGCCGTAGCGGCTTTCCTCGCAACCCAAGCGGCTGCCCCGCAGACCGACTCGCCCGCGTACCCCGACTCCCATATGGAGCACTCGGACACCACGTCCGTTACCTTCTCCTCCCGGAAGAGGACCGCACACAGCTCCACCGGCTCCTCGGAGTCAACCAACTCCGAAGGAACGGTCACTGATACAGCCCAATTCGCGCTAGTGAAATCCAAGCGCGGCCCAAAGCGCGCCGCGACTTCCCGCACTCCCCCCGCCCCGGCGGCCGCCACCGCCGCCCGCGCACCCTCCGCCGCTGCCTCAACCTTCGCAGCCCCCGTCGTTGCCCCTACTTCCGCAGCCCCTAACGCTGCCTCCTCTCAGTCGAAAGACACTACCGCCAAGGCAACACACGCTGCGCTCCCAAACTGGCTAAAAGCCAAGCCCCGCCCCCTGTCTTTCTCAGAGACAAGGCGAAGTTTACACAGCTGTCCAAAACCCTCTACGATAAGGGTTTCAAATATGACCAAGCCTTGGTGGCTTGGTCATATTGTCCATCAAAATAATAACGGCGTCTATAGAAGACTTCAGGAATATAACCCGTCTCTTCACGGCCGAGCGTGTGTCCTATCACACATACGCTCTCGCCGAAGAAAGGAAAATCAAGACGGTCTTCCGCGGAGTTCCTTATGAACTCGCAAACGATGACATTCTGGAAGACCTTAAGTCCCAAGGCTTCCCCATAGAGGCTGTGCACAAGATGCACAGCAGCAGGGGCGAGAGATTTTACCTCGCCCTCCTCGTTCTCACCAATGTGCCGGAGGCGAAGACCATCTTCCGCGAGGTACGCACTGTGTGCGGCCTGTCGCGTGTAAAGGTCGAAGCCCCACAAAGGCGCGGTTACCCAGCGCAGTTGCTAACTCTATGGGCACGCGGCAGCCAACTGCTCAGCCCCACCCAGGTGCGTTAAGTGCCTAGAACCCCATCACTCGAAAGAGTGCCCTCAGCCCAAAAACGCCGAATCCCCACCCCCATGTGTCCTATGCGGACAAACAGGCCACCCGGCTAACTTTAGAGGCTGCCCTCGCGCTCCTCGCCCACTTCTGAGCCACAAAGCTCCACCCCAGGTCAATGACCGAACTTTCCCGGCTCTTGGAAGCCGCATGCCCCGCCAGGGCCAGCCCCTACCACAGCCCCCTCAGGGCTCATCTCAGCCCACACAGGGCATCTATCGGCCCCCTCAGGGCCCTCCACGGCCCATTAAAAGCCTTCCCCTCTCCCAGCCTGCGCCGCTCCCAATAAAGCCTTGGTTCCCAAAGGCAAATAATATCCCGCGGCCCTCCGCCGACCCACAAAAACAGGCAGATCCTATAGTAGATGATCTAAGCCTAGTGTCTAACACTATGAATAAGATCAATATAGGGGAAATCTCTATCCTTGCGCGTAAACTGCGCGCTGCTCAGTCCCCTCAAGACTGTCTCCTTGCTCTTGCTGAGCACATCGACCTACTAAGGTTTATAATAATACTACATTGTAATAACACTATGCCGGAGCCCTCTGCTCCCGCAATATCGCACGGTTGTATCGAACCAAAGGGTTTGTCGCTTGTTTCGTTCAATATCCGCGGTTTGTGAAATTACCTCTCAGAGCTTAGGCTATTTCTTAGAGATCGCGAAGCCGACCTCCTCCTCCTTCAGGAAACCCACCTCAGCCCTAAGGTCTCTAAAGGCCTCTCTAACAAAAATTATTCACTTCTTCGTAATGACAGACCCGACCGCACAGGCGGCGGTACTGCCATTTATTACAAAAAGTCCCTTCATTGCTCCCACATCCCCACTCCACCACCACTAGATTAGCCAAGCCAAGCCAAGTAAAGAAGCCACTATCACTAGATTAGCCATGATTGGATACCAGTCTATCATTATAGCCTCTTGCTATATCCCTAGCGGAACCCTCCTCGTTAAGAGTGATTTCGAAGCCATCCTTGCATTAAGCGACTCAGTCATTATGTTTGGAGATTTTAACTCCAAGCATAGGTACGAATGGACCTGCCGCACTACTACTAGTAGTGGCAGGGTGCTGCTCAATATCACTCAGTCTCTCGACCTGATTGTCTACAATCCTGCCCCAGCCGTCGTGCGCCTTTTAAACCGAATGCAATTGTGCGCAAGCAATCCCCACTTCCTGCTCTTTGAAAATGATTACCTTCAAATTGTTATAGCGACCACCCGCATTTAATTATATTTTGAATTAAAGCATTTTAAATTATTTATTTAGTAACAATAATCAACTAATTATAAAAGTAAAGACACATGTTATGAAAATTAGATTATAACGTTATTTCAGTAGTTGAAATAACGTCTATAAATTTTTAACTCAATAATAATTGTTTAAATAATGCGCCGATACGTCGCTTATACTTTGTTGCGCCGATATATATCATAATAAAATTAACATGCTTATCCATGTTATTACATAATGTTAAATAGTGAGGAAGTAAGATGTTTTGAAATGCTTGTGTAAGGATTACAAAAACACAGGCTTAATTTAAATGTATTTATTACTAGCGATGCGCCTCAGCTGTGCACTGGTGATTTATGGATCTCGACAACGGTGCCGTCTACCGGGTCCAAACGTAAATATAAACCATCTAGGGATCCATTTAAACACACAAACATTTTCATTAAAATTGGTTGGATGGTTTCTTAGGGCATTTTCAATGATAAGAGATATGATAATATCCATATACTTTTTGTCTCTGCAAGCTTTCAGCCTGCAAGGCATACAGATTTGTTTTAAGCAATCCACCTGAAAAAAGTTAATGAATGTTGTAAAGTTGTCTTAACTAAATAATAATTCTTATCAATATATTATTTTCTCTATATTATATAGGAATCAAAAGGACATTTTTAATAATAAGAGATATGAGATAAGACTATGCCTTCAATGTCAATAAACTATATTTACATATTTCTGTCAGCATTTTCTTATCTTATTATCTGTCTGTTCATATGTTAAATAAAAAATAAATTATTATAAATTATACAGCATTAATCAGCTCCAGCTGATCAAATACAGAAGCACTATTTATTTATTTATTTATTTATTTATTTATTTATTTGCTTCTAAGTATGTATGTTACATGATATACTGTTAAATACTATGCATACACACTAAGTCTCTAATGGAGACATGCAAATTTATTTATTCTTAGAAATTATATTTATACAAAATTATCACATCAAAATCAATCGTTATTAAATCATTAAATTAGCAACAACAAACAATCCATCCAATTATATTCTAAAGATATCAAAAGTACAACTAAAATAAAAAAATAAAAAATAAAAATTATAATTAACAAATAAAGTAAATTAAATTAAACAATATTATATACCATGTCAGTTAATACAAAAAAATGTCAATTATGAGCTATAGTCCTATAAAAGTTTTCATCAGTAATTTAAAAGCTCGTTTACGGAGTAAAATGTTTTTTGAAGAAGCCACTGGTATAATTTTTTTTTAAATGTTTTTATAGGAAGATCTTTGATTATGTTTGGTATTTTATTATATATTGTTTTACCCATCCAGTAACAATTTTTGCTAAAGCGTTTACTTTTCGGTATTTCGCTAATTACTATCCGATCTGGGTATCTCGTGTTCATGGATACCACTTCTTTGTTAAGTTTATAAAAACTTTTCCCGTGTTGTTTTACAAATTTAGCAACTTCTAATATATACAAACAAGGCACGGGTAAGATTCCCAGTGTCTTAAATAGAGGTCGACATGAAACATCTGGGCCCACACCATGAATGGCACGAACACATTTTTTTGTGCAATAAAAACTTTATTAATCTCTGCACTGTTGCCCCAAATTATAATTCCGTAGCGGATAATCGACTCAATATATGCAAAATAAGTCATAATGGGTGCGTTTGGCAGAAAAAAGCGCTAGCAAGCGCTTGTAAGCAAAATGGCGATCGTAAGCGGTAAGCGCTGTCAAATCGTAAGTAGCTATTTTCCTCCAGGACACGATGTTAGTTTTAACCGGGGAATCTAACCTAATATATAATAATAAATATATGTTTGTTAAGTATTCATATGAAAAACTTACCAATCATGAATTTTTAATACCATGTATATGTTTATTCATGTCATTATATTACTTAAAACTAATATTGCACAAAACAACTTATAAACTCTACTTCAAAACAAATAAATTAAATAAGCAAAATGGCGGATTGTGTCAGCGCTACTGAAGTAGCAATCGTGTCCTGGCCGAAAACTATTTTAGCGCTTGCTAGCGCTTTTTTCTGCCAAACGCACCCAATTGCAGTTTGTTTTGTTGCCACTTTTGTTAGTCTATAAAGCGCATACGTGAACCTGTTTATTTTATTACATATTTTACAAACTTGTTCTTTCCATTTTAATTCTTTGTCAATAATTATACCTAGGAATGTCATATTAGTTGCACTACAAAGAGTTTGTCCATTATAATTAATATTTATTAAATTATTATTTATATTATTGAAATTTATATATTGAGTTTTACTTAAGTTTATTGTTAAATTATTATTACTTAGCCATTTAGTTACGTCAAATATTGTTTGATTAATGTCAAAATTATGTTTTGTTAGTGACATATTTTTATTTGTTGTGACTATTACTGCGACGTCATCTGCGAATAAAATACTTCTATATTTAGTAATTTCAGGTAAGTCGTTTAAATATATCAAAAATAAAAGTGGACCTAGTACACTACCCTGAGGTAACCCAAACGCATTTTTTCTAAATTTGGATCTATAACTTTGACTTACATGTCTATTGTCAAGTTTTTGCACCTCAACACATTGATGCCTGTTTTGTATGAATGACTTAATCCAGTGATATGCTTGGCCTCTAATTCCGTTTTGATCTAATTTGAACAAAAGCTGATCGTGTGATACGAAGTCAAAAGCTTTTGACATGTCAAAGAAGATGGCCGTAGTAAATAGTCCGTCATTAGTATTTTGTAAAATATTTTTTATTAAATTAAAAGCCGGCCAGTGTCGTGGATTTTGATTTTTGAAATCCATACTGAGTTGGATTTATTCTATTAAACTTATTTAGGAAAGTCATGACCTTCTTGTGCATGACCTTTTCAAAAATTTTTGATAATATAGGTACCAATGTCACTGGACGGTAATTTTCCATTAGTGTTTTTTCTTCTTTTTTATATAATGGTTTTACAATAGACGTTTTTAATTTTTCTGGAAAGGTGCCAGATTCCATTGATAAATTAACTAAATAGGCTAATACTTTACTAATTTGATTTTTGCACGCTTTGATAACATTTGTACATATGCCATCATAACCTTCTGAATTTGTATTATTTAATGTCATTATAATTTTACTTATATCATATTCATCGACCGGTGTTAAATAAATTTAATTTTGAAGTCTATTTTTTGTATTACTGTATATAATTTTATTATTTATTTTATTTGTCAAATTAATATAGTAATTATTAAAGGCTTCAGCTATTTTCATAGGTTTAGTTATTATAAAGTTATTGTGCTTAATTAAGTCAATGTGTTTATCTGCTGCTATATGCCCTAGTTCATTCTTAATAATTTTCCAAGTTGATTTTAAAATATTTTTACTATTGAGTATTAACTTATTATTACTATGTTTTTTTGCGTAATTGATGCATCTTCTTAGAATCCTTGTGTAATTGTTATATGCAACTTTATTATGATTTGTTTTATTAATGTAATATTTGTAACGTAATATTTTTTTCGTAGAACAACTTTTTTTAATACCTTTTGATATCCATTTTATATGTGGTCCAAAGTTAGATTTAATTTTTATTACCGGAAAGCAAAGTTTATAAAACAGTTGAAACAGTTCATAAAATTTATTGAAAGCTAGATCTAGGTCAGTTTCCAAAGACACTTCAGAAAACGATAAACTTTCTAAATAATACTTAAACTTATTAATGTTTTCTTGAGAATAACTTCTTTTGAAAGAGAAAACAATTTTTGGTAGGACCTTCTTTTTGCTTACGGTAAACCTTAACATTTGAGCAGTTTCGTGATCCGATAACGAAAGTGGAAGAATTTTCGCAGTAGCATTTGGTATATTACTAATAACGTGATCAATACAGGACTGTCCTCTAGTAGGTCTTGTAATATGCAGATGAAAATTAAATGTTTTAATAATATATGTAAATGTAGTCGTAACATTATCATTTACTAGTGTATTAATGTTTATATCGCCGGCTATTACAATCTTTTTTTTTGAATATTTATAATTACATTTATACAATAACAATTCAAGTTTTTGAAAAAAACAATCACAATGTCGTTTTATTTTAGTCGGTGTTCGATATAAACATATAATTAATATATTGCTATGGGGGATTAACACGGAACAACATTCAAAATGGAACGAGACAGCCAAGTCATCAAAACAAGTTATCTTTTTAAAAGGCATTCCTCTTTTAACCATAATACAAGATCCACCTCGTTTTTTGTTCCGTGAAAAATACGACGCTATTTCATAGTTTTTAATTATCATATTCTTTTCTTCTCCAGATTTTACAAAAGTTTCCGTAAAACAAAGGACATCTGGATTTATTTTATCCTTAAGCTCTGAAAGTGTAATTTCGATTATTTCCTTTTTAGACAACAGACCTTGAATATTTTGATGCAATATATTAAAGTCGTTGGCAGACTAAGGAACGAAAAAAAGTTGCATTATTTAGCGTGGGCGTCGCTGTAGTTTGTAACATTTTATTCTTATTGGGAAAATAATAGGGTATAGTTCCTTTTTTAGCGGCCTTCATATTATTAGAGCATATTAAGCTCGATTGCAATGTGTGTGTTGTCTTGTCAATATGTGTTACGTTTACTGCCTTGAAATAATAAGGGATAGTGCCTTTTTTCTTAGGCAATTCACGTTGTGATATTTTCTGTGCATCATTAGCGTTTTTTTGTAATAGTTTTATGTGTCGCATTGTATTTTTAAATGTAAGAAACTGTAGATTATATTCATTTACATCTATATTAAAGTTGATTTTTTTGCAAATATAATTTAAATAGAATTTCATATTTACATTACGATATTTCATATATATAAAAGTACAATTTTTTAAATATTTAGACCATAAATAAAATTTATTATTTAATTTATATACATTAAGATATGGATTATAATTAACGGGCATAATATAAACAGTGACTTTCTTCAAAATGTTGAGAATGGAACAAAAATTAAAATTATATTGATTAACATCAACGATATTCGACAATGTAAAAGTTGTCTTACATTTTATTTTCATTGGTTTCATGTACATAGGAGAAAAATATATTATTGTTATATTAAGTACATCGGATTCTTGATAACAAAATTATATTCCTTTTTACAGAGTGAACAACACAACTGTCTATGGCGGCGCTGTCGTCGCGCCACAAGCGAAACACATCGAAGCCTAAATCACGCTATCAACATTCCGAATCATAAACAGTATATATAGAACATCTCCGAACTATCATTCGCCACATTCGAACACATTGGCCGCTCCCCGGGCAGAACACCTTGCCTGGCGGGAGATCTCCCCTTGTCCTTCCACGTCCACATGTCTAAGCATAACATATATAAACATTACACTTTTTTATGCAAACTATTATTATTCAAACTTTATATTTACTTCTAGTACAAATAATTACTAGATTTTTACACATAAATATATGTACCATTTATATTGCCTATCTATGTATAAATCCAGGATCCGTGTCTGGCTTAACAAATAAGTTGTTACTTGTTAAGCCAGTACTTAACAAATAAGTATTAACCAACTTGCTGAATACATAAGGTACCTATTTGTACACAAATGCTGTTAAATGAATCGCTCTTTAAAACCGATGAAGTTGTATCAAATAGAGAAGCTTCCTTATCCCTCGATCCAAACATTCTAATTTTCTTTTAACATTATAATACCTTCTTTTGTGTATTTATTCTATTTATTATTTAATTTAGATTTTACTAATAACATAAACTAAATACTTTGTCACTTTTAACCTTTTAAGCGCGTGGCTTGGGCTTGGCTACATGCCCTTAGCACGTGGCTACAAATCGATAAAATAAGACCTCCAATAAATAAGGAGGAGCAATCGTTGTATCGATTAAAAAATAGCCAAAGTTTTTTATTTTTTTATTTTAAATCAGCCTTAAATCAAAAGTATATCGCAATAATCTCTTATAAATCGACTAGTTATTTTTCCTTTTCTTATAAATCAACCTAGAATAAATTTTTGAATCACAATTGTTTTATTTGTTTTTTTGCTAATCAGTTACTAATTCTTATATCACATTAGAGTAGAACGCCGATTATCTGAATTAATTAGGACGGGGATCGATTCGGATAATCGAAAATTCGAATAATCGGACATACTGGTAAAAAAAAAACGAACTGTCACACCCAAAACATGTAGTGTCTTGCCTCTAGCTTTCAACCATAACAGTTGAAATATATCTGGACTTCAGCGAGGTCCAACTTCTACCAGGTCTAACTATCCAAGACCTGTTTGTTATTTGTATTTGTTTGAGGTAATTCAACAAACTTAATAATACATTTTCATAAATTCTAGGTGTAAACTAATAAACTCTTATATTAATCAACCTAAACTCGTCAGTTTTATTTGCGAATTTCAACACAATAAATAAAAAGAGAAATACATACGTAATGTGTAAATTAATATTTGTTTAACCTTCTGTATTTGATAATATCCATATTCTCTTAAATATTGGTCTTGTAATGCTTGTAAATAAAAATCAAACATGTATTAATTATGCAACCACCAAAACATATTTAACTATTAACCCCACAGACTCTATTTTGTTCTTACCATAATGATGCGACACACAATGTTTTATTTCACCTGAGTGAATCGAGTGAATTTGTTTAACTAGATAATCGAGGGAAAATAAATTATACCGAGTTACCGAGTCAACTCGGCGCATCGTATATATTCGGAAGAATCTAGATAGATATTACTTCACTAATTTACTTGTCGTATTAGTCGCCGCGGGTGACATCACAGGTTGACAATTCAAACTTGCATGTGGCATGTTGTAAACAAATGTGAACTTAGTTTGAATTATAATATCGTGATTGTACTATCATTGCTGATTATTTATTTGTTACTTCGTGTAAGTCTTCGATCAACAATACCAACTAGATATCGGGTCACGTACAAAATCATAGCTAAATACTGTCCGCGCTACATTTGTTTACTAAAGAGACAAAAATTAGAATAGTTTTAAGTTCAACCTAATTACAACCATCGCATCTAGTAATAGTCACAAATCTTACGATCATTAGTTACGAAAAAAGAACAAAGCTATATAATACTGCTATCACTTGGAAATAAAAAGACATAAATTAAATAACATTTAGTGTGGAATCAACCCTAAATTATGACAAATAAAGTTCTTTTTCCCGTTATTGCTTTGAGAGCTACGTCGTTATGTTTTTGTTTTCTTCTTCGAATTTGGTCCAGGAAGTATTGAGTCGCGTTGAACACTAAAATAATTTATAATATGATCAAAATTTTAATTAAAATTATTTTTATGTTTTGGGCATTTATGATTGTCGGTAAACATACTTTCCACACTAGCCATTAAATATGATGTAGTATGAAGTATATTGATTGCATTTAATTATCTAATTCAATAAATATCTATTTTAGTTTTTGTATGTATATATGTTTGCAGAATGTATGTATCTATGTATAGTATTTTTAAATATGTGTATTCTTTTTTATCACACCAATTTGCCCTACTCCTGTCATGTTCACGTAATCTTGTCCATTCATTAGTTATCTGGAAGAAATTGCTGTCAGCAATAAGACCGTCGATTGCATACTTTTAAAACGTGGTAGAACCATGTTGAAATTATATTAGTAGTATAGTTGTAGCACGAATGGGTCGGCTCGACCGCGGAAGAAAGCTAGGAATGCTAAAATAAAAAAGCTAAGTATCTATCAGAATTACACAAACAAAAACAAAAGTAGCAATTACCATTATTTAAAGTTTTGGTAACGAATTATTAAAAATTTACAATACAAATATACTAATACTACCTAGATTATCAGGTCTGAAGATGGCGGCTGGTGATCTGTCATACAGGGAATCCTAGTACGGACACCAGTCTCTCACAAATTAATTGTAAATATTAATATTAAGTTGTATGTTTATATTTATTACTAAATTTGTGAGAGGAAAGAATAAAAATATTATTATTATTATTATTACTTCATGCGTCTATGTTATGTTTCGCAAATGTTTGCGCGTGTATTGGTCAACATTGGCAAAACATTTGTAGGGGCTGTTATGCTCGGTAATTTTGTTTCAAATATGATATTATTTGTTAGCTTAGAGCTTAAAATATAACAAATTATAAATTTCATTACCGAAAGTAAGACACTCCGGCCGTTAAATTACTTTTTCGGGCATTATTTTTGCAACCTTTAAACACACATTGCGGCTTTGTGAAACGTGTTTACATTGGCTGTGTTTCAAGTGAACTAAACGAAAATTTACTGAGATGGATTTTTTGAGCCGACCCGACATCTAGTTAGTATTGTTGATCGAAGGTGTAAGTAGTGCATAACATGAAAGTTGATTGACATATACTTGTTTGTTTAAAGTATGTATGATAACAATGAAACAACGAAACAAAAACCGTCATTGTGGCTTTATTTTGAAAAAAAAGAGTATCGTAAAGAAAATGGTTTGGAAGATATGTAAAAAGCAGTTTATAGATTTCAAAATTCTACAAACATGAAAACATGTAAATACTACAAATAAATAAATATTTCATATTTTAATTTCATATTGCCACATATTATTTATTTAATAAAGGTACATATTTAAAAATGGTTTAACTAAAGTAATCGCTACTCTCAACTCTAGTGATAACCTTTTACTCGATGTAAGGTCTGCAAGTAGTCGATTTACTCGAAAACTCGTGTGCAACTAGAATACATACATACTTTAAATTAACCTGAGTGGCTAGAGTCACAAAATTCTACTCGAGTCGCATCTTACGGCCAATGCAGTCTGTCTACAATTTAGTGATAAAACTTACTAATTCAAGCAATTTATTGATATATTATGTAATATTATGATAAATTGATATTACGTTACATGTTTATTATGTAATATCAATTTACATCAGTTTACATTAAGTATACTTTCTGTTAGTCAAATTATTGTTACGCTGCGCTCAAATCAGCGCCATCTAGTGTCAGGAACGAGAGCGAGGGGAGCGTTGCAGTTTATGACATTACCGATCTCTCGACCGACAGCGCCACCCGAAGAACTAAGTTTCTAGAAAATCTATACTCGAACTCTCGGTACCTTACGCGTGTTTACTTGAACATTCCGGATATTTTGCTAATTTAAATAAATAGGTGGCGCAAGATGCGATAGAGACAGAGTTGAACTCAGCGACACAAGCGAAGCTTCGGAGCGGAATTAAGTGAATTAGTGTGTTTAATTATTAGTGTTTTAACTTTAATTTGTGTAAAGTAAATTAAAGTGTTAATTTAGGTAATTTTATCGGCAATTTTTATTGTCACGAACCCTAAGCTCGTAACAATTGGTGTCAGAAGTGGGATAAAATAATGCCGATTTTACCTAAGGAGGAAACGGAGGGTGTCTGTACCCGAAGTCAACGCCAGCAGGAGACGGACCAGAGGAGATTTGGTGGTGCAACGCCGCAGATGTCTGAGGGCCAGCCGCCGGCCACGGAAGCCGGTCCGTCAGCAGCTTCTACGTCTGTGGCACCTGACTTAGGTGCTCTGATGGTGATGCTGCAACAGCTGCGGGGCGGACAGGAGGAACAGGCCCGCCGACAGGAGGAACAGGTCCGTCGGTTGGAAGAGCAGCTGCGGGGCGGACAAGAGGAGCAGGCCCGCCGACAGGAGGAACAGGCCCGTCAGCAGGCGGAACAGGCCCGTCAGCAGGCGGAACAGGCTCGTCGGTCGGAAGAGCAGATGCTCCTCATGAAGGACCTTCACGCTACCTTTGGGAAAGAGATAAGGCAGGTGAAGGATAGGGTTGCTCAACACGACAACCGTCTGTCGGAAGCTGAAACCCGAATCGAAGAACATGAAACCCGAATCAACCATGTGAACCATCGGGTTGACAACGTGATGGCCGACATGAAGAAATCACTGGACGAACTCAAACTTGGAGATGGAGCTACAGCTCCCGCAGTAGCTACAACACCTTCGCTACGTGGGTTCAAGGTGCCACCGTTCGACGGTACCTCTTCCTGGTCAGCCTACAAAATTCAGTTCGAAGCTGTTATGAAGGCGAACGGCTGGAATAAAAATCAGGCCATGACTGCTCTCACACTAGGCCTGCGCGACCAGGCCTTGACAGTTCTGGAAGCTCTCGGTGAAGAAGTGACTTATGAGCAACTCCTTGAGGCATTGGAGGCGAGATATGGCGACGCTCACCTGGAACACGTCTTTCGAGCGCAGCTTAAAGATCGTGTGCAGCGCATCAACGAAAACCTGCAGCAGTGGGCCCTAGAAGTGGAGAAGCTGGTGCGAAAAGCATACCGGTCTGTACCTGCGCTCATTGAAGGGAACCTGGTGCAGACATTCATCGACGGCATCCGCGACCTGGAAGTCAGAGCTGCTGTGTGGCTCGGGCACCACGAGACGCTTAAGGACGCCTTGGCCCATGCACTGGAAGTGGAAGCCGTGCGGCAGGATCATCGTTCCCATCGCGTCAGGGAGGTTGCAGCAGTTACAGTTCGCGACCGCAACAGAGGGTACAGCCCTAGGTGCTATGGCTGTGGGGAAAAAGGCCATCCTCGATCCAGCTGCCCTAAGCGAACCGTGGAAAGGAGGATTGATCGATCTCGAGAGGGTAGTGCAGCTAACGGCACTGCCTGGCGGCGACAGGATCATCGTTCACCTCACGCTAGAGAGGTTGCAGCAGTTACGGTTCGCGACCACAATAAAAGATACAGCCCAGTGTGCTATGGCTGTGGGAAAAGGGGCCATCTGCGGTCCAGCTGCCCTAAGCACACCCTAGGAAGGGAAGATGAACGGTCTCAGGAAGGAAGTGCGGCTAACAGCACCGCCCAGCAGCAGCAGGAATACGACTTTACTATCAGACACTGCAGCGGGAAATCTCACGGCAGCGCAGGTGCATTTTCAAGAAGACCTTGTCCTGAAGATTTCAACCACTGTAGTAGGCAAGAGAGTAAGGAAGTGGTATCCGTGAGGATGCTCAGGACAGACCACCTCAGCAACGGGTGGAAGGACAGCCTACGACATGCACAGCAGGAAGATCCGGACATCAAGCCGATTCTGGGATGGATGAAGGCCCGTGCTACCAAGCCTAAGTGGAGGGACGTCTCAGCGATGAGTTCAACCACGAAAAGTTATTGGGCCCAATGGGACAGCTTGCTGCTTCAGGATGGAGTCCTGTGCCGTAAATGGGACAATGGTCGAGGAGACAGCTGTCGTTTGCAAATGATTGTCCCTAAAGCTAAAGTGCCGAATGTTTTACAGCTGTGCCATAATGGTCGTTCAAGAGTCCATCTGGGAGTTAAACGAACTCTACTGAAGGTCCGAGAACAGTTTTACTGGGTCCATTTTATCGTGACGATGTGGAGGATTGGTGTCGTACATGTACAAGTTGTGCGGCTGCGAGGGGACCTCAGACACGGAGTAGAGGAGCATCGAAATTGTACAATGTTGGTGCACCACGGGATAGGACATCCCTTGACATTGCGGAGCCGTTACAGAAAGGCGCAAGAGGGACTCCTAAGATCGTCCATGTGGATCGCTTGGCGCGTTATTATGGGGCCGATAATGCTCGGGACGAGCATGTCTTAGGAGGGGTCAGTGTTACGCCGCGCTCAAATCAGCGCCATCTAGTGTCAGGAACGAGAGCGAGGGGAGCGTTGCAGTTTATGACATCACCGATCTCTCGACCGACAGCGCCACCCGAAGAACTAAGTTTCTAGAAAATCTATACTCGAACTCTCGGTACCTTACGCGTGTTTACTTGAACATTCCGGATATTTTGCTAATTTAAATAAATAGGTGGCGCAAGATGCGATCGAGACAGAGTTGAACTCAGCGACACAAGCGAAGCTTCGGAGCGGAATTAAGTGAATTAGTGTGTTTAATTATTAGTGTTTTAACTTTAATTTGTGTAAAGTAAATTAAAGTGTTAATTTAGGTAATTTTATCGGCAATTTTTATTGTCACGAACCTCAAGCTCGTAACATTATTAATAACAATAATGACTTACGTCATAACGTTAGTGATATTATTTTATTAAGATTGTCGATACGCAAACCAAAAATATATTAAGTACTGATGATGATGAATGGAAGAATAATTGGAAAACTAATATGTGATAAATTGACACAGCTTCCTTTAGCTAATTTGAATTGCGTAAATCGAGTTCAAAATCGAGTTACCTGAATTTCAACTCGAGTTAACTCGAATCGATTTTTTTCCGACTGGCACATCTCTTAGACAATTATTTTTTAAATATTACATTACTAGAACCAATGGTCTGAACAAGAATATCAAAACACCAATTTTTTTTTTACATTTCTTGATTCCCTTTAGGATATCAAAAACATCTTTAGGCTATATATAATAATAAATTGGTATCTTTTTTGTTTGGAAGAGTAATATTGTTTAATTAGGAACAATATTAGACAAGTTGAAATTGAATATATGACTCTCAAATAAAATTTGTGGGTACGATAAGCGCACCACATATTGTAAGTTAATTGTACTATGTCTATAAACTTCGCAAAAGTGCAAACAATAAGTTGAACAAAGTTTTAGCGCAATCTGATAAACTGTATGACAGCGCATAAAATACAAACAAACAAACATTAATTTTTATGTATTAAGTATAATATACACCGCGGGGCGAAACGCTAGTAGTATATATTATGTACAACTAGCTTTTCGCCCCGCGGTTTTACGAAACCAATTTTCAAGTAACAAAATTAGTTTAATAATTTTTCACCATAAAAGCCATGGCAGCTCAGATGGTTAGCGCTTGCTATAAATTTCACAGTAGGCGATCAACCCGAGTTCGATCCTCGCCAGCAGCAATGAAATCGTCAATTGCAATTTTAAGTGCTGATTTACTACGTGCTCGGCTGTGAAGGAAAATATCGTGAGGATACCTGCATGTCTAAGAAATAAGAAAAATATATTTCGAAGACATAATATATTTTTTTTATTGGATAGGCTGACAAACAAGCACACAGTCCACCTGATGGTAAGTGGTTGCTGCGGCCCATAGACATCTACATCTATCCTCGATTACAAATCAAAATGGAATGCCTCGTTTCCTCGGTCCCCGATTCTCTACACTCACGATATGAAACACAGCGGAATTAAGCCGCTATTTTACGCTGGTATTCTGTGAGAGCGTGGTCCTTCCCCGGTCGAGCCGATTCACTCGTGCTACAACTATACTACTAATATAACTGCAGCATGGCTCTACTATGTATAACACAAATATGAAGTTCGCCAACACACATTGGGGTAGCGCAGGGACACCTCCTAGCTCAAAAACCCTATCAGAAATGAGGAGAGGCCTGTGCCCAGCAGTAAATCGTATATAGGCTGTAGCTTTAACCTTAACATATACATATAAAATGGCTCCATAAAGTGAAAAGTGTGAACAAACTGTACACCCTATTTCACACTAAGGGCTTGAAATTGCACCATTTTTCAAAGTGTACGAAAACATTCATAATTTTTTCTACATACAACTTTGAATACCTTCTGCCCTCCCTGTGAGGGTTTGTTTCAAGCCAATCGCCCTACAAAATAAAAAGTTTTGTGGCCGAAGTAGGAAAAGGGGAGATCTCCCGCCGGGCAAGGTGTTCTACCCGGGAAGCGGCCAACGCTCCATGTGATATTTCGGAGATGTTCTATATATACTGTTTATGATTCGGAATGTTGATAGCGTGATTTAGGCTTCGGTGTGTTTCGCTTGTGGCGCGACGACGCGCCGCCATAGACAGTTGTGTTGCTCACTCTGCAGAAAGGAATATAATTTTGTTATCTAGAATCACGGCGACGACAGCGCCGCCACATCACCCCCCTGCTCAGACCGGAGGTCGCTAGTGCAGCCTCGTTGCCGACGATTGTGCAAGTACCAGGAGATTGCCTTGTAGTCTGCGGTGAGTCGAGAAGAAGGCAAGTAATCTGCAAGAGTGCCATGAATCAGAGGCGAGCAGTAAGGCTCAGAGCCGTGCCAAACACTATATAGCACAGAGAGTAGCTTGAAGGAACATGAAGCATTATTATTCCAGTGCTGCGATAAACCTAGCTTCACAAGCTAGCTGGCCTGCAGGATATGAAGACTGCAGACGATATCTGCTCGGGAGCAAATGGGTGGGGTATTCTAGGACGATGATGAAGCTTGAACTTAAAGTTTCCGAAGGTTGTTGGTTGCGTGTTCAAATCACGTCGGGTGGTCACCACTGTAGCGGTGTGGAAGGAAAAGGGGAGATCTCCTCCCGGGCAAGGTATTCTACCCGGGGAGCGGCCAACACTCCGTGTGATAGTTTGGAGATGTTCTATGTATAATGTTTCTGATTCGGAATATTGATAGCGTGATTTAGGCTTCGGTGCGTTTCGCTTGCGGCACGACGTCAGCGCCGCCCCAGTTTCATAGAAACTGTCCCACCCCTTTTCATCCTCTTAGGGTTTTAATTTTTCAAAATATTTTCTTTATGGATGTCTACATAATATAAAGAACTATTGTCCTAATTTCACGCTTCTTTGTCGAGTAATATGGATTGTACATCTTAATACAATATTTTTCATACAAACTGCATTTTCATCTTACATTAACCTTATGGATACAGTTTTTAAACATAAAAAATGGATTTTATTATTTTAATTCAAGAGTATTTGCAACAGTTCTCAAAAGAATAACAACTATTAATTAAATAAGATAACATTTTACATTTATAATATTCTAATGTTATATTTTATGTTTTTCGTATATTTTATATTCATGACGCAGTGGCTTAGCAATAAGTGGATGCGCTGGGCGCCACGAGTTCGAATCCCGCACGGAACAAGCCTATAGCCTACAAATAATTGTTCCGGGTCTGGATGTTTTTCCATCTGCAATTTATGTTTGTAAACTGCCTTCATAATATAGGAGAAAATCCAAGTGAGGGGGTAACGTTTTTTGGAAAACTACTATAAGCATCTTACTTGCTAAAAAATGCACTGTGGCTGCAACTCTTTGACTTAAAACTTGAGCTGCATACTTCACCTTCATTTTAGGCAATTTATCTTGTTGCACATGATGAATTGTTAACTTCTTTAACATTTTCAAATCATCTTTCCCAACATCAATTTCTAAAAGCATTTTTAAATGTTCCCATTTTGCCATCATGACTTCCCCATTGAAAATTAATCTTATATTTTTACTAATCCAATTATTTCTTAGTCCCTTTAATAAATAGGGAGGATCATAAATATGGAATAAAGGTGTATTATCAATTTCTATTATACTGCTTTTGTAGACTTTATTATACGTTAAATATTTTTCTTTTGTATCTTTTAAAAGAGAATTAATTGCAGATACATTAGGTGCCTTGGTCACAAATTGTAGCGACAATAATTAAGCCATATTTTCTTAATCTTCTAGTTATATCAATAATCAATGCTTTCAATATATGGCTTTTAGTTGTACTTTGGCAGAACTGGTAACAAGTGGCTGTTTGTATTTCTCATTTTCCCTTTTTTTATAAAAACACGACAATGGTCTGCAATTTTCTCAGTATCTCTTTCAAAACCAATTATCTGATCAATACTCCTATTATAATGTAAACCAGGAGTTAAGGCAAACATCAAAAATTAAGTTGCATAGCCTTTGTTCAGGTGTCATTTTATACATTTTTTCTTAAAATTATTTAGAATATTTTTATTAAATCCTGGTTCAATCATTATATTTTTAAGGATTTTCTGTAGAGTATATTTGGATGGTAGCACCAAAATTTTGGTTAAAAAGTTAAAAAGCCCTAGAACTTCGTTTTGATATTGATAATGAAAAAATTTTCTCTTTTAGAGTAAACTTTCTGCCTTTTGGTTTCTGTAGAGATTTCAATTGAAGTTTCATAAAAGTCGATATTGTTTCAGGTAGCTTAACAATTATGTTTATTAAGCTTTAATTTCTGCTTACCATCTCTGCTACACGGTAGGACTTTTTAACATCTTTGCACTTATTTTGTAATTTCAACAGCCTCGTTTTTAATTGTTGGTAAGTATTAAAACTTTTAATCTTCTCTATGTAAAAGACTTTCTTCTTACTTCCAGCTGAAAGCAAACAGAATAACATAAACACCCACGCCTGTCACCCAGAGGGGTAGGCAGAGACTACAGACTTCCATTTGGCACGATCCTGACATACCCCTCTCGCCTCCTTCACATCCATACACCTACGCATGCATGCTCGTCGGTTAAGGGTACTCCTAATTTGGCCCGTTTTCAATAAATCGCCAATTTGGTCGATAAATTTTCGCCTAGTACGTCCCTTTCCGACTCTGCCATTCACTTCTGCAACATAAATTTTCTTTATCACTCTTTCCTCATCCATTCTTTCCACATGACCAAACCACCGAAGCATTCCTTTCTTAATCCTGGTCACAACATCATCTTACAAACCACACTCTTCTCTTATCACACAATTTTTCACCCTGTCATTCAGATTCAGCCCTAACATACTCCTTAACGACCGCATTTCAACTGCATTTATTCTACTCTCGTGCTTCTTCTGCCATACCCAACTTTCACTACCATACGTTAAAGTAGGGACCAACACAGCATTGTGAATTGCCATACGTGCCTTTTTTGACACATTTTGGCTCTTCACAATAGAGTGCAGGGCCCCATTTACCCTGTTTCCTGCGTTCACTCGTCGTTCTATATCCTTATCATATCTCCCATCCCTGCTAAATACGCACCCCAAATATACAAACTCATCTACTTGCTCGATCAACTCCCCTTCTATTCTTATTTCACATATCGTTTTACTTTCATCTCTTTCAAAAACCATAATTTTCGTCTTACTTGCGTTCACTTTCATACCCCTTTCTTTTAATGATCTGTTCATTAATGTAACCATCATTTGCAATTCAGCCGCCGACGACGCAAGAATAACTTGATCATCGGCGTACAAAAGGCATTTGATGGTTAACTCACCCATTCTTAATCCGCATTCTTCAACTTTCAAATTTTGCAAACAACTGTCCATAAATAGGTTGAACAACCACGGGGAAGCCACACAGCCCTGTCTGACACCTTTATGGATGCCAAACCAGTCCGAGTAGACCCCGTTGATCCTAACACGAGCACTAGAGTCCCTATAAAGAGATTCCAATGCCTGTATCAAGCCAGCGCTCAACCCAAATAAGTTCAGTGTTTGCCATAGCACATTCCTATCCACTCTGTCATAGGCCTTCTCCAAGTCCATGTACGCACAAAAAACCTTTTGGTTTTTGGCCAAAAACTTCTCCGCGATCATGCGCATGGAGAAGACTTGATCTGTACATCCCATTCCCTTTCTAAATCCCGCTTGCACATCCCAAATTTTTCCATCGGTTTCTTTCATGACCCTCTCAATTAGTACCTTGGCATACAGTTTTTCCACGATGATAAGAAGGTTGATACCGCGGTAGTTTTTACAGTCCTGCTGCGACCCTTTTCCCTTATATACTGGGACTATCACGGCTTTGCACCAGTCTCCCGGTACCCGTTTCAGTTCCCAGCATAAATTAAACAAGGTGTGCAGCAGGCCTGCCACCACTTCCTCTCCAGCCCTTAGCATTTCGAGTGAAACTCTATCATATCCGGCAGCCTTACCTGCTTTCATGCTTTTCATTGCTTTCATTATTTCATCTATACTTATCTCGCTACCTCCTTCCTCTACTTTCGGATTTCCTATTTCATTCAGTTCATACGTTGTCTCCTCACTCATAAACATGCTTTCAAAATATTCCTTCCATCTCTTTAAACTCAAAACTTCATCATTCAGAATATAGCCATTCTCATCTCTTATAGCATTCATTATAGGCTGTTTTGAATATCCCCTGGCAGTTCTTACGAGTTTCCAGAACATTTTAATATTTGCCTGGAAGTTATCCGATATTCTTCTATCATTTTTATCCGTTCTTTCTTGCTTTTTCCTTTCAACTACTTCTTTTACTCTTTTATTTAGATGTCTAAAGACTGCCTTTTTTCTTTCAAAATTATCATTCGTACCGCTAGTATTACCAGCCTTAGTTGCTAGTAAATCTAGCCATGCTCTCTTCTTTGCTTCAACTTCCGTACGCATCTCATCATCCCACCATAACGTATTATTTTTCCTTTCATTCTTTCTTTTACTAACACCACATACTTCGGTAGCTGCATCTACTAAACCTTTCTTAACATTTTGCCATACATTCTCCAAGTCTAACTCATTCATACATAATTCATCCAAACCACTTACGTTTTCTTTCAGTCTACATTTAAACTTGTTTTTCTCACCTTCATCTTGTAATCTTTCCGTTCTAATACGCTGTAACGCAGTGGTAGACACAGATGACCGATGGCGCCACCGCCTGAATAGACCATTAATTCGGCATAAAACCAAAAAATGACCCGTTCCTACGTTTGACCCCCGGTAAACCCTTGTATCCACCACTGCGCCCCTCAATCTTTCATCCACAATTATGAAATCTATCATGCTTCTATCATCACCTCTTTCCCAAGTGTACATGTGAATCCTCTTGTGGCGAAAGAAAGTGTTCGTCACAAAAAGATTCTTTTCCATACATACAGTGAGGAGGCTTTCACCATTCTCATTTATACTTTCATCACCAAACGTTCCCAATATACTTTCATAACCAAGCCTCCTCACCCATACTCTTCCATTAAAATCTCCTAGCATAACAACATTTTCATTTCCCTTATATTTCATTAATACCACCCTTACCATTTCCCAAAACTGCTCTCGGATATGAGTGGGCTTAGACATGTCTGGGGCGTAGACCCCTAGCACAAACAACTTCTTTAAGCCCACTTTCAATCGTATCCATAGCAGTATTGGGCTTACACATTCATACTCTTTCACACATTGCACCATTCTTTCTGATAGGATGATACCTACTCCCTGGTATGCCCGCTCGAGCTCGTCTACACCAGACCAGTATGCGGTATACATGCCATGTGTAGTGACATCCTTCCGCTTCCATTTCGTCTCATTTACACATAACAAATCTATTCCTCTATCATACATCACGTCGCATACTTCATCCATTTTATCATTCATTGCTCCACATACATTCAACGTAGCCAGACGGACCTCTGCAATCCACTTTTCGCCCCTCCGGGAGACAGAACGTGACGGGTGGCGAGCCTCGTCGCCGCAAACAGAATAAAAAATATATTTTTCTGTTAAAAGATATACAAAAAACTGTCAGTCATTCATTACTTTTTATAAGATATACTAAGTATTGCCAGTGGCTTAACTCAGACAGTAGTGGATTTTTTACAGAAAAAGGGTGGCAAACAAGCACACACTTCACCTGATAGGAAGAAGATGCTGTGGCACATAAACATCTACATTTATCTGCAATTTAGGATCAAAATGCAGATGCGTTGTCACCCCTGAGGACTAAGATGAAATGCCTTGTTTATGGTAAAAAAGTCTCCAGTTTTCAGTCCCTATACGAAACACAGCAGCATAAAGCTGCTTTTTTACGCTATTATTGTAGGAGTGTGGTCCATATACTGGTTGAGCTGACAAATTCGTGCTACAACCATTAATATAGCTGCAGCGTGGCTCTACCATGTTCAGTATTTCTAAACAAAAACCTTCACCAAATCAAACTACATTTCTTGTTTAAAAATGATGAGATTCTCAGGCACAATCATACTACCTATTCCATTCAAAAATCCTACCTATTGGGAGTTTACGCTAAAAAGGTTATTTCTTCTACTATGCAAATTCCATGTTTCTCACTTCAATAGTTAATAATCTGCTATAATAAATCAGTTAATCCAGCTATTTCACTTTATTTATACATAAGTATGGGATAATAGTTTAATACACTTTATTAATTTATTACAATATATAATATATAACACTTTAATACTTTAATACTTGTCTGCTTAAACAAGACTCACGTTCATCCTCTCTTCGATCTATAGTAAATTCCACTAATCTCTCTATTTTACCTTTAAATTCTACTCATCACTTTCCTAATGCTACTCCGTCATTGCTCGACCTTGTCTTTGTGTCCTCTTCTGAACTCGCTGTTAAGCATGGTCAGTGTTCAGCCGATGCCTTCTCTTACCACGATCTTATATTTCTCTCTTATAATGTCCGGCCACCTAAAATTAAGTCTAAGTTTCTTCTGCAACGCAGTTTTGGTGGTATGAATATACAAAAGCTTTGCGAAGATGCTTCCAACATTGATTGGTCAGCCGTTTTAAATGCAGAATCAGTTGACGATAAAGTTGCAATATTTACGACTTACCTCACCTGTCTCTATGATAAACATGCACCAGTTCGCGTAATTAAAATGAGACATCGCCTTTCACCATGGCTGACTGATGAAATAAAATCCATTTTAAATAAAAAAGCTGCAGCCAAGACAAAATATAAATGTAGGCCTACATCTATAAATTGGGAAAAATATGTCACTATTCGAAATCACTACAATAGGGTATGTAGGGATGCTCAGCGCCACTATATCCATAAATCAGTACAAATTGGTGATGCGGCTAAAGTCTGGAGTTTTCTTAGATCAATGGGGGTTGGAAAGTCTCGTAATAATGTACTCTCTAAAGATTTAAATATTGATTTACTAAATCAGTTCTTCTCATCCTCGTCCAACTTAAATGGGACTACAAAATTTAACACATTAAATTTTCTTTCATCGCTTCCAACTCCTGATCATTCACCTTTTGTCCTAAATCAATTTTCTGCTTTTGATGTTAAGAAGAGTACTCTATCCATTACTTCGAATGCAATTGGCAGCGATTGTATCAGCCGTAATATGATCCTTCCGATTCTTGACATAATCATCCCAATACTTTGCCATATCCTAAACGCCTCGATTTCTAGTGGTGTTTTTCCAACAACTTGGAAAGACGCTCACATCATACCGTTGCCTAAAAAACCTAACCCTACATCTTTTTCGGAATATCGTCCTATATCTATTTTGCCATTCCTGTCCAAAGTTCTCGAACGCTTGATATATAATCAGCTCAATGCTTTCCTCCACAATCATTCCCTTCTAAATCCTCTACAATCCGGTTTTCGTCCTGGGCATAGTACTGCTACAGCCTTAGTCAATATTACGGAAGATATTAGATCTGCAATGGAAAATGGCAAGTTAACTATCCTTTCCCTGTTAGATTTTAGCAATGCCTTTAACTCAGTTGATTTTGAAATTTTACTGGGTATACTTAGCTCTCTTAACATATCTCCAACAGTGATTGATTGGTTTCGAAGTTACCTGTCTGGGCGCCGGCAATGTATTCGCATTGATGACACATTTTCTTTTTGGTGTGATACCATTGCTGGCGTCCCGCAGGGTGGCGTATTATCTCCCTTACTTTTCTCAATTTTTATTAATTCTGTAGCCACTAAGATTACTTCGTCCTACCACCTTTACGCAGATGATCTTCAAATATATACTCAAGTTTCTCCTAGTGAAGTAGATGTAGCACAACATAAACAGTGAACTTGAGCAAATATCAGATTGTGCAAAAACATATGGCTTGAAGATTAACCCCCTAAAGACTCAGGTAATTATCATCGGAAGTTCGTATATGATTGGAAAATCTAACATATCTCAAGCACCTCAAGTTGTTTTTAATGGAAATTTTATTCCTGTGAGTGAAAAAGTCAAGGACTTGGGAATTTATATTGATAGGAACCTATCATGGGGTCCTCAAATACAGGAGGTTAGTCGTAAACTCTTTGCAGCTGCCCGATCGTTGAACAGATTAAGGAACTTTCTACCTACTGCCACTAAAATTGCGCTTGCTCAATCTCTTCTTCTCCCAATTGTGGACTATGCAGATGTCAGCTATCTTGACCTCACTGAGAAGCAACTTGATAAACTTGAGCGTCTTCAAAACTTTTGTATAAGATTCATATTTGGTTTGCGCAAATATGATCACGTATCTTGTTTTCGTAATAAGCTCAAGTGGCTTCCTAACCGTCTTCGTCGGAATGCTCATATTCTGTCACTTCTTTACAATGTTCTCTTTAATCCTTCCTATCCTTCTTATCTTAAGGATCGTTTTGAATTCCTTCACTATTCCCATTCGAAAGTTTTGAGAACATCAGACAATTTTACATTAAAAATGCCTGCCCATAATAGCAAATTTATGGACAGGTCGTTTAGTATCCAAGCAGTCCGTCTATGGAATGCCCTACCTCTGTCAGTGAGACGCGCCCAGTCTTTACCTGCTTTTCAGAAACTTGTACACAGTCACTATCTTAATCCTTGAGTTCGTGCCATTTATATATGTAGTATACATTCGTATTTTTTTGTATTTATTTGTTGTTTATTTCTAATTATATTATATAAAATATGGATATTTTTATAAATATTGTTTCTGCATCACCAAACCACACAATTCACTATTTTTTGCGATCCTGTCCATCCAAAGGTTGTCTGGAAGAAATCGCTTTTAGCGATAAGACCGCCCATTGTAACACTATTTTTTTTTTCTTCTTCTTTCGTTTATGTATTGATTTGGTGTACAATAAAGAATTATCTATCTATCTATCTATCTATAATAGTATTGTTTAACCAAATGGAATGCGATAGATTTTTTATATTCCCTTAGTCTTTTCTGTATAATCAAGTCAATGCAAATTTGTATACATCCATTGAAAATGGCAGATTGTAAAAATGTAATTCAAATATGGTTGCAAAATTTGTCATACTATCTATTATGTTGCTGATGTTTTTAAAGTTAATTAATGATAATATATTTTACCGAAATAACCCTTATCAGTCAGAATGTTATTCATTTTATATAAGAAATGGAAAATATTTGTTAATGTTTCTATTAGCACATACACTTGAGATACAGGTTTATTCTAGTTCAGGTGCCTGTTATAGTAGACTATTTTAAATTAGGACATTATTTTAATTAATTGTACAGTTTATTGAAATAAAAACTATTAAATAAAATTAAAGCATTGACCTAATACTAAATGAATAACACAAAATTCACGAAAAATGTATCCCAGTTAACAGATATTAAGTGTAGGCACACATATAGAAATATAAAAAAACCGGCCAAGAGCGTGTCGGGCCACGCTCAGTGTAGGGTTCCGTAGTTTCCCGTCCGTCACAATAACTGTTCCCACTTATGAGTTTAAAGGTGGGTATCAATTATGTTCGCGCTTCAGCAGCGCTCCGCGCTCCTGCAGCTGCTCCCGGTAGTGGGTACTGTTGTTTCCATCCAAGTTCAAAATGATTTTCCTAGAAAGTCCTTATAAAGTTCTACTTTTCAGATTTTTTTCATATTTTCTAAACTTATGGTTCAAAAGTTAGAAGGGGGGGGGGACACATTGTTTTTTACTTTTGGAGCGATTATTTCCGAAATTATTGACATTATCAAAAAATGATTTTCGGAAACCCCTATTCATTTTTAATTACCTTTCCAACAATAAATCACACGTAAGGGTTGAAATTAAAAAAAAAACACTTCCCACTTTACATATAGGGGGTCTACCCTAATAAAACATTTTTTTCCAATTTTTATTTTACCACTTTGTCGGCGTGATTGATACACACATTGGTACCAAATTTCAGCTTTCTAGTACTAACGGTCACGATTAAGCAAGGACGGACAGACGGACAGACAGACATGGCGAAACTATAAGGGTTCCTAGTTGACTACGGAACCCTTAAAACTATAACATCCTAGTTCAAAGCATATTGTCATTATAAAACTACTCGATTTTACTTGTGACAATTTATCAGCATATTGATTTCGACTAGAGGTTGCCCTATTTTCACCTTATGAAGATTCTAGTGAAAGTTATCGGTATGGTTATTTATTTTACAATTAATATGAATTAATAATAATTTAAATTAAATACTATGTACATATCTATGCATATTATTACTTTTAAATGATTAAATATTAGTAGTTCTTATGGAAAATAAACATAAATAGTTTTTGTATGTTTTCATAATACAGTATGACATTTTGGACATATATTAAGTTGCATAACAAAACTTATTTTTGCATTTTGAAACTTTTTTGGTTGGGACACTAGTTCGGACCCCAGTTTCATTTAGTAATAGGCCACCGTAAGCATCAAAAACAGAAAAAGAACCAGACACTGAGGTGGAACTCGCTTCAACAAACACAATATGTTCTAATCTAATTTATTTTATGTTATTATAAGATAATATTTGACAATACAGCCAATTTAAACTAAAGAATACATATTGCTTGATACGATGTTTACTTACCTCTTTGTTGTTGAGGTTTAGACTGTTTTCTAATTCCATATGCATCATTTGAAGTAGAGGCCTTTGGTAGAGTTTCTGAAAAAATAGTGTATCATTATGCTTGAGTAAAAGATGCCAAAATTATAAATTCGCAAATGCTTTTATTCATTGAATTTATTATTTTATTTAACAAGTACACTTACAATACACATATATGAAATAATCACGAAAACATGCACATTTCTATACTCTCTGATATGTATATCAATAACAAGTGTACATAACATTCATTTTATACATGGTAGAGCCACACTGCAGCTATATATTAATGGTTGTAGCATGAATGGGTCGGCTGGACCGGGGAATGACCACGCCCTCACAGAAAACCAGCGCCAAATAGCAGCTTAATGCTGCTGTGTTTCGTATGGTGAGTGTAGAAAACCGGAGACCCGTTCTACTCAGATCGAGGCATTCCATCTTAGTCCTCAGGGGTGACAACGTATCTGCATTTTGATTCTTAATCTAGTGGAGTTGTCTATGGGCCACAGCATTCACGTACCAACAGGTGGACTGTGTACTCGTTTGTCACCCTTGTCCTATAAAAAAAATGAGTCATGCAATTTTGAGTTAAATGCTCGTTAAGTGAACAATTCAAGATCAGAATAGTGCTAATCAGTAGCAATTACATTAAAAAATGTGCCCATGAGCATAAGAAGAAAATACATCGCCATATTCAGTGGGAAATATGTGGCTGGGTAAAAGGGGGTATAATCAAGAACACTGTCATAACCAGGACCAGGCACTCTCAGTGTACGACAGGCATGCGTAAGTGTACTCAACTAATAACAAGCTTTAAATAAAAAAATTGCCTTCAGCAGCATGTGAAATTTCAGTATGAATATTCATCATCGAAGATCCAGTTAAAACCATTCCTAAAAACCAAATTATATTGTATAAACATATGTATAATTAAATTTTGTACTCCCTGGGTGCAAACCTAAGAATACACCCACCTAAGATATCATCATGAATAAGACATGCTTTTAATTCTTATATTTAAATATTTACCTTCAGTAGAACTTGCAGTTTCGGAGTTTTCACTGTCCAAAGCTCTATATTGATGAACTGAAATAATTTTAATACATATGAATTCAAAGAGAAGGAAGATACTAAGTTAATGTTTGCAATAAATTCAGGCAAATTTTTTTCTGGTATAGTTTATGTATGAATGTTCAGAATACTTTCAGTTTTATGGAAGCTTACATATTTAGGTAAAAATTATTATTATTGTATGACAATTCAGGCAAGTTTTAAAATTCATTTTCTTAGAATTCGTGGTAGCTCAGTGGGTTAGCACTTGCTGCGAATTTCACAGCACACGAGCAACCTGGGTTCGATCTCCTCCGGCACTAATGATTTGTTAATTGCAAATTTAACACATGATCTGTGGTGAAGGAAAACATTATGAGGAAACCGGCATGTCTAAGAAATGAAAAACAGTATTTC
This sequence comes from Parnassius smintheus behrii, assembly GCA_036936625.1. NCBI lineage: Eukaryota > Metazoa > Arthropoda > Insecta > Lepidoptera > Papilionidae > Parnassius > Parnassius smintheus. Next base: position 43,937,824 of record JAUPFT010000019.1, on the reverse strand, counting down.
GAAGATATTTTAAGTCCGGCAACATGCATTGGGGCTGCGGGGAGGCACTTTCCCGCCCTTAAACCTCAGAAGTGAGAGGAGGCCTGTGCCCAGCAGTGGGATCTATATAGGCAGTTACTTTGCTTTTTTAGAATTATAGTATTCTTCATATTAAATTTTTAAAATTTATTGACAAATTGCTTTTGTTTCTTAAAAAATCTAATGTATGTAACAAAATTTCATCTAATGAGGGGTTTGAGTTCAAGTTTCATCACCATCATCATTACAGCCCTTCACAAGTCCACTACTGAACATAGGCCTCCCCCAAGTAATGCCACTACGCACGGTCCTGAGCCACCTGCATATATCAACTTCCTGCATATCTTATCAGGTCGTCATTCCATGTAGTGGGAGGTTGCCCTACACTACGCCTACCGGTACGAGGCTGCCACTCGAGAACCTTTCTTCCCCATCGGTTATCGGTTCTTCGAGCTATATGGCCGGCCCATTGCCACTTCAGCTTACTAATCCGTCGGGCTATGTCGGTCACTCTGGTTATACTGCAGATATCCTCATTTCTGAGTCTATCATGCAGAGAAACTCCGAGCATAGCCCTCTCCATAGCTCGCTGAGCAACCTTGAGCGTCCTCATACGACCAGCAGTGAAGGACAACGTCTCAGATCCGTAAGTCATTACTGGCAACACGCATTGGTTGTAAAATCCAGTTTTCAGAAATTGAGGTATTCCTGACGAGAAGATCTGTCGTTATTTCCCGAAAGCTGCCCAGCCGAGTTGAATCCCTCGATTGACCTCTTGGTCAAAGTTGGACTTACCTAGTCGGACTATTTGTCCCAGGTTAAAACATACTCATCAACACTTCGAGCATAGTGCTCCCAACAATAACCGGCATAGGTGTGACATGGACATTAAACATGATCTTTGTTTTGTCCATGTTCATCTTAAGACCTATCCATTGGGAGACACCATTGAGGTCATTGAGAATAGTGCTTAGGTCCTCTAGCGATTCTGCCATAAGGACTATATTGTACGCAAATTGGAGGTGAGTGATATACTCACCATTGACGTTAATACTGTATCCTCTCCAGTCCAGTAGCTTGAAAAACGTCTTCCAATGCAGAAAGAGTTTTAGGGAAATAATGTCACCTTGTCTTACACCTCTCTGCAGTTGGATAGGTTTTGTAGTCTGGTTCTGTACTCGGATAGCCATCATAGCCCTACTCTACAAACATTTCAGCACTTCAATATACCGACAGTCAACTTGGCACCGCTGAAGGGACTGTAGCACTGCCCAAATTTTGACGGAATCAAAGTCTTTCTCATAGTCCACATACAAGAGTTCAAGTTTCCTGTTCATAAAAAATCACTTGTATTCTTGTGGTTCTATTTGGAGGTGTTATACTAATGAGTTTTTTAATATACAGAGCTAGTGGATTCTCCTGTTACCACCACTACATAGAAATTACACTTCTGCACTACATACCTACTTACCCAGAAAGCAAACATCATACTGCTATATGCTTACATAAATTTAAAGTGGGATAAATGTTAGCAGCAAGCCTTCTTCCAACAGTGCGAAACTTTTGTTCAAAATGCCTGTCACGTATGTAGATATTTCTTAATATATATGAAGTTCCTCTGAGTTTCGTTTCCTCATACAATACTGCCAACCACGTATTAAATATAGCTTCGTTATAATAGCCAGGTTTTGGAAAACGATGCATAGGTACTGAAAATAAAAACAATATGGGTTTGTTATGTTCCTATTGTAATCTTAAGATATATATTCATTTACGCAAATACTTACCATCCAGCTTACAGCCAAAATAACACAATTTCGTAGGAATTGCGTATTCCAATGTAGAAACAGTCATATAAATTAAAGGAAAAACTAAAATCCGTAATGAATATTGAATGCCAATGTCGTGCATAGTAGTGGAAAATCCAAAGTCCGTATTTGGTGCCGAGTTTATAGATACAGTAGAAAAATCGAGAGTCCGTAAGTAGTACCAAGTCGTTTAAATAAAGTAATTCAATAATACAATCTTCATGACGCAAACATTCACAGAAAGCAGAAACTCAGAAAAAATTCGAAACTTTTCTACCTTTCTACCGGCCTGCAATGTCAAAAGTTGCCATAACCAGAATTACAAATGACTTAATTACCTTATAACATTTGAAAACATTTAAAAAAATCACTACTAAAAAGGCTTTAATAATATATGAAGAGAAGTAGTTTTTTAGTTTACTATATTTTTATTTGTAGTTTTATTGTAAAGATTGCAATATTTGAAAATCAAAACAAAACACAATTAATATAATTATATAATTCTTCCAATTCTACGACGTTCTTTAGACTATGGTCGCTCAACTCTTTTAACGTCGCCATCTATTAGAATTTTGTATGAAACGTTTACTTAAGTTGCAGGACGGTGTCCTAAAGATAGCGCTCCGGCGTCACACAAAATTTCAGTGTTAGGTTTGGATTGAAGTTTCACCCGGCTGATGTTGTGTAGGTAACCTACCTACACATTTTTATACAAAAAAACCTAGGATTTATTTAATTAAAACAACCGTACAATCTAGACGAAATTCTTAATGGAGGTTACTTATGTACTAGATTTTATGTACTATCACTGCCACATCATTTTACTATAGTTATTATTGTTTTAATTAGAAGGCAATGTATTATCCATATCTTCCCATCATCCCCATATCATCCCTTGGACGTCGCTAGAGGCGACAGAGACAAATCAGATGGGCAGCAGCATCTACTAGAAAACGACAAAAATATAAAAACCTAACAACTGCGGTTGCCAAGCCGTATGCCAAGCGTGTTAAACTATGGCAAATATCAACTTTATGAGGCAATCTATAGGGGAGGCCTATGTTCAGCAGTGGACTTTAATAGGCCGTAACGGTAAAGGTGCTTGCAATTTAGACTATCATAATATTTTATTAGAATAATAAAACGTTGAAAATTTGTCAAATGTCTGAAAATATTTTATCACATCCACAGAGCATAGAAAGAATTCGCTGTCGTATCTACTTCCGGCGGCATTGCTTTTCCGTACCTTGTGATTACACCGAATGTTTTCTGAAGTTTCTATATAGGTAGTCGAAAACATAGTAGCAAGCATTTTAAATAAATTATTGATAAATTAAATATAAGAAATCATTATAAATTATTGATGATGAAATGAGTAACCTTTAGCTAACTTCAAAAAAAGAGGAGGTTTACAATTCAACTGCATGAAAATTTTATTTACTTACTTTTTATACGCATATAGTTATTGCATTCCACCTATATAAAAATTGGCTTGGTTTTTGTAGGTTTTTATATCGGAGGTTTTAAAAATTTTCAATTTAAGTTATTTAACAACAACGAGTTATGTAAAAATGTTTGGATTAATAATAATTTTTCTATTTAGAAGTGGCACGTGCGAAATGCATAACATGCACAGGTCGTAAACTCCAGTTTTATGAACGCAACCTCAGGTGCGCTTCAAATTGAAAAGTTTGCCCCCTTTATCTAATTTTCCTTTATGTAATATTCAATTTAATATTATTCGTGGTAGTGCCACGCTGCCGCTATATTATGGTTGTAGCACGAATTGGTCGGCTCGACCAGGGAAGAAACACGCTCACACAGAATACCAGCGTAAGAAAGCAGCTTAATACTGCTGTGTTTCGTATGGTGAGTGTAGAGATCTGGAGATCCTTTTTTACTCGAAACGAGGCATTCCATCTTAGTTATCAGGGGTGACAACGCATCCGCGTTATGATTCTTAATCGAGGACAAGTGTAGATGTCTATGGACCACAGCATCCACTTACCATCAGGTGGATTGTGTGCTTGTTTGTCACCCTTATTCTATAAAAAAATTGCGACTATTTTGACTACCGTGTGGTGGAGTTGAGAAAACTACTATCCCATCCCATACATTCCCATTAGTGTCGTAAGAGGCGACAATTGGAAATGGCAGGAAAATCTTAAGGCTTCCGAAAGATGACGGTATTATGATATTGTTAACGTTAGATGTTTAACGCTCAGACCGGCGATGAGCCGAAGCGTCATATATGCGGGAAGTCTGATCTACTTCTACTGATTCCACGATTGTTAGTCCGGCTACCGAGCGAGGTGGTAAAGACAAAGAAACGGGAAAAAAAAGGAGTTGTGATAAGAAAGAAAAACCGTTAGAGTAGTAGTAGTTAGCCGTGTAGAGGCGGTGTAAGAATATTTGCTATCCCATATCGATCTCCGGCCGTCTTTAGAGGCAACAAAAGAAAACTGAAACCGGAGATGGGCAGGAGAATCTTCCTCATAATAACTTAACCCTTCAAGCGACAAGTCCCTGCAAATCCCGAGCGGTAGCATAGGATTTGCAATAGATGCCACGTTTGGCAGCATAGTTAGTAGTACAAAAAACTTTCTTCACAATTTTATAATAAAACACTTTACTAAAACACTAATAAAACACTAGAAAAATCCAAAAATCAACACAATAACATTTACGCGAAAATAGTGTACGAAATAAACGTAGATTAAAAATAAATATTCATAGGATAACAGTTTTTTTTTTATTTCACTAGAGGATAGAGTATTTCATATTGATTATATAATGCCAAACTTATTCACAGAAAAGTAGTTTTATATATAAGTTTTTATGGGTTAAAGTGCTGTGGGTGGGTGCGACCTCATGAGACCGCCAGGGATTTGACGGAATATGGCCGCGGTCTCATGAGACCGCTAGGGAGTTGAGAGGTTGGAATTTTAAAAACTGCTTTTGCTAACTATCCTGCCAAACGTGACATCTATTGCAAATCCTATGAAACAATCTATGGGGGAGGCCTATTTTCCACACAACAACGGGAAGTTTAGAGAAATAAAGAAGAAGAAAATGTATATAATGTATAATTAATAATGTCTACATACATCCATACAGACTACGTAGTTCCTTTACTTCTCCTACTTAAGATAACCACCCTTGCCTAAAATACAGTAAAGTTCAATAACACTATGTGAAGAATGCCTTATAGCATGGAGTTTTGTACAAGATTTTGGTTTAATTAAGAAAAAATAAAAAAAAGTTCAGCAGGACGTGAAGCGATTTTTTAATGATTTTTATCGCTTTTAACTTTCTTTATTTTAACTTCGCTTCAAGTGCCTTGATTACAGGATCATCGAGACGTTTGAAAGGATTCAAATAATGATTAACTTGGATCACTTTCTTTTTTAAAAAACGTAACTTTCACAATCCTAACTAATTATTGTGGACCCTTAATGCCTAAACGGAACACTCATCTGGGAAACTACGTACGTAGCCTAGAAGAAGTGAAATGTCTTACAGCTAAGCAGCTCCTTCAATTTATTGAAGATTTAGGGCTTAGCAGGGAACTATTCCCATAGGAGCGTAGCGATCACAATGGATCTTACAGGTCACAGTGATAGTGGCCTTAGTAGTTATCTGCATAGCTGCTTGTACAAATAAAAAAATTAAAATAAAAACCGACGCAACAAGATTTTCTTGGATTGAATTTTCTAGTGTAGAGATATTTTAAGTATAATATTAATTTCACATGGACCGTCTGTCGATTTAGCATACACTTTTTACCACGTTTTAGTAACTCTTTTGTAAATGTCTATTCGGGTCGAATTTAGTAATTGATTTTAAACTAACTTTCCGATGAGCAATTTGGAACACAGCTCAAAATCGGATGACAATGTAAGAATATGAAAATAAAAAACGTGGTACTTACTTCATGTACTTTATAAATAAAATCTAAAAATTTTACTTGTTTTAGGTTCCCATCTTATGAGAAGAGAACTTGCCGTATCTCACAAGCAGAAAAAGCTCTGCACGTTATGCTGTAAATAGATTACAGGTGTTACTAGTGGCGAGACAGTTAGATTAGTTTATTTCAGTTATTTACATGGCATCCTGAAACGGAGAGAATGATTCAGAGAAAAATTTAAAGAAATGATTATATTGACTTTGGCCTCTCAGTACATTTACGAAAATTTAATGTGTTAAAAAAATTGATATACACTCTGCAAACACTAGGAAAAAACAGAAGCTGGTGATACCAGTTTCTTGAGTCCACAGTTAGTTATTCATTCTTGGGGAAATTTATACGCTATTACAATAAATTCCCAGAAAGTATAGAATGTTACTAAGTTTAAATATATTATTAAGCAAAAACTGACTAAAAAGTGTTATTATATAAATGAATACATGGTTGATGATAATCCCAAGGAATGAGGCGGTCGCTTCCAAGCTGTTTCCAAAATAAATTTTATGTACATTTTATACACCCTCGCTTAATGTATAATTTGCTTAAAAAACTCGCGCTAAGTTTCTTGCTGTTTTTCCAAGGACAGAGGTTTTTATATAGTAAAATGACTTTCAATAAGAATTACATGTAATCTATATTGAATTAAAATATTTTTTTCTATTTCATTTGATGTAAAAATCTAATCTATATATTATACGTATTACGTAATAAATACGTTGTAATAAAAATTAACATACGTCATAAAAAAAAAACTTTAGATCTAAATCTCAATCAATAATTCAATGCAATGAAACGAGGTAGACAAACTATTGATTTGATTCCTTAGTAACTTTGATGGTTTATGTAGAGCATACTCATACATAATTTATAAGAATCAAAAGGACACTGGCTCTTGATTTTATGCGATTATTTATACGTTCACGTATATTTCAGCTAACAAGCTGACTTTCTAGATAGATAGTTCACGCTTCTAAAGTTAGTTTTAATGTAATTAATCGTTAGTAATGAATTTGGGTATAAAGTTTGCGAGTTTGTAGATATAACTAAATAAGTAGACAGACAAAATTACGTAGTAAATTAGAATTGACAAACAAATGGTGGGATTGTAATGTCTTCCAGACCGAATTCGGTCACGGCGACCGGTCTCAATTGAGTTCAGCTGTCTGTGCAGAACAGGATTACAGTGTAAACACAAGCACAGGTGCACTCCGTTCCCTACTCTCATAGTCCGATGGGACGGTGTTGTGTGCGGCTACCACACAACCCATTCATGCTACAACTATGATATAACTGCAGCATGGCTCTACCACGTATAAACGTACATATAAAAACCAAGTAAGGCCCTTATCACATGTATCCGGTCACGGCGCGGTCGTGACTATTTTGTATCGAATATAGGGGCGGTCCCTTGGCAAATGTCAAAAATATAATGTAATAAAATAACTCACCAAACTCATTCTTTTCATTATCATCTAATTCTTCGAAACTGCTATTATATATACATACTTCTTTCCACGCTTCTTTTGTCTCGTTCCTGTTTTTATAAGACGCGATGGTTTTATCCCATAAAGTAGGACGCGCTTCAACTAGCGAGATCAACACATCAACATCGATTTCGACAGACATTCTGCAACAATCGTCCGTCCGTTCCCCCATGATTTGCATGTCGAATGGCATTTGCGCTCGCAATGCCGTACCGCGCCCGTGTTCATGTGAACGCGTCTATACAAGTCCATACAAGACTATAAAGACGGTTGCCGCGTCAAAACCGTGCTTATAGTGGCTAAGGACGGCTGACACGCGGTCACGGCACGGTCGCCGCCCCATAAGAAAGTTCTGATTGTTGGTCATATATTACTACTTTACACGGCACGGCGACCGTACCGTGGCCGTGTGCATATGAAAAGGCTGTAAGGTACCTATAAGCTTGAACTTAAATTAGAAAAGAAAACTGTCTTTCACAAAGCATTGACAACGCTGCTGTATGGAAATTTATAAGCAAAAAATGAAGCCTACGCTTTATTTGTTAGGTGCTATAAAAATTCATTTGCTCAGTTACTGTCTGCATAACAAAATTTCCTTCGTAATACAGCGACAGACTGGATGAATACCTACGAAACTTCACTATTATTTTTGAACCTTACAGTAAATTACAAACATAGCTTCACGAGCCGAATATAAAGTTGTTTTTAACGCTATTCTATTGTACCGAAATGGGAAAAGGACAGTCAACTAAGAAAAGTTAGTGTTGTTATAGCTTTCGAGAATTATACTTTGGCTTATAAAGAAACGTGCAATACGAATATAATTTCTGTAAGATTATAAGAAAAGTTGAAACGATGGGAAATTTTTTATTGAAGACGATTTCTCATGTATCTATAAATGTATGTACCTATAGCGTTTCGATTTTAATCGTTATTTTTGAGATCGTAGTTTATTTTGTTCTGTAAGCTTACTCTCGAAATTAATTTTTAATTCAGATTTCGTTTCGAAATCTTTATGTTTTATTAACTTTGATTTGAGTAAGAGAGAGAAGTATATATATCTGGCACAAGCATTTTGGATCCTCTGAATTATTCGGTCAGTTTTCCAGAGAAGCCTTGGTCCATATAACGTTTATATAAAATAAAAACAGTCAGGTGAATTTTAAACTACTTTCGCCATACTAAAGGACAGTTTATAGGCGAATACATTAATCACATGCATGTCATATTTATATTGTAAAATTAATGTACTAATCTTTTATTTTAACTTAAAATAGGAGACATTAACTTTTAACTTAAAAAAGCAATCTAGTACACGTTCTCACTTCACTTACCTTTATTATTATAAATAACTAGCAACTCACTCGAGTAGGATATATTAATGTGTCATATAGATTTCTTGAAACAGTAATTAACGACCATTTATTTTATCAATTTTTCAATTTCACACAAAAAAGACTCAACATTTTCGGGATAAAATATAGCCTAGTTCTGTTATGACATTGTTTTCTATATGTTCATAAAGTTTGAACACAATCGATTTATTCATTCAGAAGATTAGCTCGACAGACAGACGGATAGATAAAATTTTTACAAATGGTTATTATTGGCAAGCAAGTAACTGCCTGGGCTCGATAAAATGCAGTTATTTTAATATTACAGACATATACTTCAATTTTATTTAATACTATGACCACTTTAATGTATAAATTCCATTAAAGTGGTCATGCTATTAGTAGGTTTTTATTTATGAACTTGCTGTTTTTTATGCAATAAGTTAACGTATTTTTTTGTATTTATTATTCCCTAAAATTTTGGTAAAGTCAAATGCCAGGTTAAAATAGCACAGCGTGGTCCTTCCCCGGTCGAGCCGACTCATTCGTGCTACCATGTAAATTAGTAAGGGATAGTTAAATATTTTAAGTAATATTGTTTGACATTATAAAAATATTAACCGTTTAAGCTTGTTTATTTATTTCAACATCACAATAAATAAAACGCTTTTTTAATCTTTATTTTTTATAGAGGGTTATATCTACTAGATCAAGTCACCCTCATAGGTACACAATCAAACACATAATCAGACATATTGATTTTTTTTTAATCACACATAATCAGACAATGATAAATTCACGTAAACAAAAGATTACCTGTTCTTAATACCTAATAATACAAGTTTATAAAGTTTCCTATCTTTATCCGACAATGGAAAAGCTAGGATACTGTTATATGGTCCAACACTATTTTTGTCAAAACCTAATTGCTTTCTACATGCTTCGTTCCATTCACATTCCATCATAATATGAATAACATCTTCCACCACTCCACATTTGTCACAATTTGGTGAATTCACTTTTCTCATTACAAACGCAAATTTGTTTAATGGTACATGTCCGGAACGAAGCCTCATTGCTGTAATAATTTCTTGCCTTCCCATATTACATCCTTCAAACCAAAGGAAGCGGGAAAGATGCGGTTGTATCGTCTTGTACCAAATACCTTTTGACAGTAACCTTTCATCAAAGTATTCGGACCACTTTTCTGTACAGTTTTCACGAATTTTAGATAGGAGTTCAGAGAAATAAGGTACACAGTCGAAATTCTCCCTATCACTTATCGCCACTTTAGCAAGAACGTCTACTGCCTCATTTCCCTCTAAGCCAATATGGGAAGGCACCCATTGTAAGTTTGTAAGACAATCCTTTTGTTGTTCGATTTTAATGTTACAATATTACTTAATATGTCGCAAGCCAATGGAAAACCGCGAGACAATGAAGTACATTCCTTTAAACTTTTCTTGTCAGCTGTTTGTAATTACAAAGTGTCACGAAGCGGCTGTGCTGGAATTTTAATTAAAACTTTTAGTTTGAAATTTAATCAGTGTACCGCATGCTGTGATAGTTCCAGAGAAAGTAACTGATTATAACGTTCGAATATCATTTTATTATATTCGTTAAATTTGCTTTTTCTTTAATGTTTATTTTTCCAGGTGGCAGGACAGGACTCCTCTACTGCCAACGGAGTAAGTCTGAGCGGTGCAACGCTCTCACCTAGTTGTGCTTTATTCTGGTTTACAGGACATAATGATAACACATATCATATGTAAAACGGTAACATGAGCTATGCGGACGATAGCACTGGTGATGCCTAATACACCGGTCGTGCCAATATTTCTCGGAAAAACGTCTCCGAGTACCGGAAAAAACTTGTGTCTGAAGTCGAGATTTTGTTGAACAAACAGTTACCTCAGTCCCCCGGGACCATGGTTGCTAGAAAGCACGCGAAACCTCGGAAATTAAAAATTAAGTAAATTAAATGCGATAAAATATGTAAAATTAGTTTTAACCAATGTGCAGTGTTCCCTTAAATATAAGAAATCATTAAGAACCCCTTTGCCTTATCTCATTAGATTCGGGACACTCCCCTTGTTGCCTCAGCCAGTATTGGAATCCTCGGGCGTCAACATATCGAGTGACATGCAGTTTTGTGGTCACTTGGAAGAGAAGGCCAAATTGGCCTTTAAAAAGTTTGACGTGCTCAGCATAGCGCGACAGTATTTCATAGCGGCACACCGCCTGCAACTTTACAAAGCGCAGGTTCAGCTTCATATAAAATACTGTTCTTATCTCTGGGCTGGGGCTTCCCAGTGCCAGCACCTTCCATTTCATTGCATCCAGCGCAGAGCCGTTCGCATCGTCAGCGACCGAACTTATTCCGATCACCTTGAGTTACTGGTACTGCGAAGAGATATTGCACCTCTTTTCGTAATTTATAGCATCTACCACGGGGAGCACTCTGAGGAATTATTCGAACAAATTTCAGCCACTTTACTTCACCATCACACATCGCGACAAAACTCGCGATACTATCTTTACCATGTGGATCATTGGTCCACCACTGTGCGATTTACAAGAAGCTTTCTTCCGAGCATCTTTCATCAGCAATTTTTCCATACCGATACGACTAAGGAACCTTCAAAAAATGAGCCTTACTCGTTTGCCCCCTCTCTTATAAAACAACTTACACTAGTCAAGAACAATTTCGTAACAATTTCCTTAAAATAAGTATCGTTCGGAAAGTGATGCCAATAAAATTTTTGATTGATTATGTTAGCAAAATAATATTTTTTTTATAGAAAGTAGTTTATGCATATAAAAGTATCATTCGAAATAGGAGTTCAATGTATAGACACCTGCAATATGTGTTATAATGAGATTATATATTGTGGAGCACAAAGTTGCAGAAAGTTTGTATAGTATATAAAACAATGGTTAAGTTTTATATACTATACAAACTTTCTGCAAGTATCGCGCTGTACAAAGTTCTTTTAAATTAACAATCTGTATGTACGGACACGTGCGCAATCTGTATCATCATTTTTCAGTCTGGTTGAAATAAGCTATGTATCTAAAATATTATGCAGGCGAGAGTAAATAATGACAATCTAACTTATGAAAACTTACATATTCATGTAAAACTTACTTAGGTAGTTTTAATGTGAGAGAGAGAGAAGTCATTAATGGTTAAAATGATATTCAAGCGGCGTTTATTTCGTACACACAAATTTCTCTCTTTGATTTTGATTATTTGATATCTCGATCGTTTTTTCGAACTAAATCTGCCACTGTTATGACATAAACATAAATATGCGATTGCCAACGTACCTGCCACGCGCGATAACTTTGTCAAAATCCCCCCTATGTGTACAATGTGTGGCAGAGGTCTATGTTCAGTAGACTCTTACAGGCTTATATCGAACGTATTATATTTTATGTTTCAGGCGTAGCGCTATCTTCCCTGATCTAATCCCTTAATTATTTTCTTCTTAGTAGTTATTTTCTTTCAAAGTGACAAAATTTAGTTATGTGGAGTATATTTGATTATAATATGGGTTAAGTGTTGTTTACTGAGGAAAGTGAAAACAAACTCGTTAACATGTCGAGGGCTTCACCAAAGGCCCGATTAAATTCATAGTTATTTATCAAATTTAACTAAAATATAAGTACCTAGTAATTAAAACCTGATGAGTAAACTTCATATAAAAATATACAAAACTTTTGTAACGATATATGTATATTTAAAAATATCATAACCACAGTTATAGGCTGTGAGGCATACTATATTAGTCCTCAGAGGTGACAAGGTATCTGTAGTATTTATTCTTTGATATCGGTTGCAAGTGTCTATAGGTTGATAACTGTACAAAATAGTAACCAAAGGAGACGGTCCGAAATTGTATGCAGCGTAGGCTTGGTTTTGTGCTAGTAGGGAAATAAATTAAAATAATATATTATACTACTTTTGGTCATTCAAATCCACGAAATTGCCGTTATTTCAGTGGTATTAATGTTTTATTTTTACCAAAAACTCTACTGTTGTCTATTGTTGGTTATGGGGCTCTGCTATTTAAAATAATGATAAAGAATAGTGTCGTTATATTATATATAATAATTAAGAAAAGAATTACTAAAATTGGTACGCTTGTTACTAAGATTGCCATGCGATTTCAATACAGCCTGAAATAACAGGATAATACTGCTGTTTTTAATATGTTGAATGAGAAGAACCAGAGAATGATTTAATAGTAACGGGGCATTTCATTTTAGTTCTCGTTTTGATTCTTAATCGGGAACACAGACACCGTAAAGAAACCATAAGGCATTTAAATAAAACTATTTTTTACGGATTTTATCGCGTATGCTAACTTTTTTATATTGCAGACGCTTCGAGCACTTTACAGCACTATTTGTTCGCGTAAATAAAAGATATCATTATCTAAATCATAAGACCGTAATAGTATTTTTTTTTAAATATCAAAATACAAATACCGGAAATTTATAAAATATGTTCACGATCTTGCGTTATCCTTCAACAAAATTCTCATATAAAATATTTCAACACGAATCTTGAAACTTCCTCGAACATATCGTACATATTTTAAATCTTAGATGTGCACACGTCATACAATTTAAATATGAGCGTAGCCAGTGAGTTTTATGCATGCACATTTTATGAATCTAGTTCATTTTTGAGGATTTTGAGTAAATTACTCAAACGATATTACAATATAAAGTCAATTCGAGACTATGAGGTAACTCAGTTGCAAAGCCTCCGCTGTAAATTTCAAAGTATGCGAGCAACCAGTGTTTGATTCCCACTAGCACCAATGAAATTGAGGACCTTGCAGCAATGGGGAAGCAAGTCCATGTTTCAAAATTGTCAGGTATTAAGAAGTAAGGTTTTTAAAAATTAATGCATTTATTTATTCTAAGTCAATACTATGTAAATAAACAACATTCTAAATTCTAATTCTAATACTAAAAACCTTAAAAACATATATTATAATAACTAAATTAAATTATTAAAAAAGAGGTCCTTTAGGCAAGGTTCCGAAGATACTGGCAGCGTTTCCCCGTTGAATAGCTAGACTAATTCTTTGTCCGAGGTAACTGCCAGCTCTTCGGTCTCCTGTGACGTCGATTAACCTTTTTGCTATTTCCTTAAAAAGGCTTATAGCGCTAGGACCCCACGGACCAAGGGTCTCGACACCGAAAGGGACAAAATATATTCGGAGCTTAGACCCCTGTATTTGCAAACTTTAGCCTTTTCCGCCGCTTCACAAGCCGCACCAGCTCTGTTGTTGGTTCCACGTTGATGGGAAGGGGCCAGCGTGTCTGAACAGGTTGCATCCCATACCAGCACCCGGCCCATCCTCCATGGAATCAAACTCATGCCGTCCGGTCTCTTGAAATACCAGACGGCTCAAGTAGACTTGGCACGTTGACGGTGGCAAGAGACCGGCGTATGATATCGTTAAGTGCTGCATGTCTCGAGAAGCGACCTGCACTTTTTTGGCATGATAGCCCGTGATGTCCTAGCTTGTCGACGTCACTGTCACACGGACATTTATGAGGAGCGCAGACCGGAACACCAAGCCGTAGACACGTTGCGATTCGGAGCGTGTCAGGCTCAAGAAATGTTCCTGTATACGCGTGAAGCCAGTAGCCGGCCTCACGCGTACCCACGGCCAAAAGCCTAGCACGCGCCGAACCTGTACTAAAGCTCAAAAGATTGTCATAAGTCAATTTGCAGTTTATGTCGTCCCAGCTCCTCTGTGAATTTAGAGGAAATTGAAAATTTTGACCAGGGCATGCAATTAAGAAAGCGTTTCTAGCTTCTTCCAGGCCAGCAATCTCATAGTTTGAAGGGGATGCCCTTAAAATTTTACTTATGAGATTTGCTGAACTATGGACAGAAGATAGGAAGCCTGGTAAAGAGACACTGGAAATTTTGCGAATTCCTAAACCACCATAACGGATGGGTAGGGATGCTTGGGTCCAAGATTGCTCGTTCAGGTGTATATTAAGAATCGATTCAAAACTAATTTTGATTAATTGAATGGTGATTCCAAAAGGAGCAGCAACGGAGCACATACGTAAATTTCGGGACAAAAAGGCAGGATTTTAAAATGCAAAGTGCATAATGTGGACTAATTTCAAGGAGACGGTCAGCAGAATTTTGAAATTTAGCAATTGAATTATTAATATATTCAGACATAGATTCGTTAAAAATTGGAGAACCTAAAAGGTAAAGGGAATTACTGTTAACTATTTTAATATTTGGTGCCAAAGTATTAAATTTGTGTTTTACGTCATTTAAATTTAAGTTGCAGTTATTTATAAAAAGTTCGCATTTGCTAAAGCTCCAAACTTATTTTTGATTGAAAAAAGGTCAGAAAATACAGTTTCCATATCACCTCCTAAGGTTCCGTCATCCAGATACTAAATATTGAATTTAGAATTTAAACTTTTGATTATCGGATTTAAAAATTAATTGTTTCTTTAAAGTATTAAAGTTATATGGTATAGTAAAATACAGACATAATTACATATTTAACTAAAGTTTTTAATGTAAATAAATAAGTTTTAGAATAACTAAGATCTTTAAAGTTTAGATCTGTCTCTATTTTTAACCTAAATTAAAGAAAATGCTACTCTATTTTTTACTATAGATAATAAAACACATCTGTATATTGAAATTAGGATGTATTTTTCATCCAGCCATTTTCTCTATTGAAATTAGGATGTATTTTTTATTTCAAGAGCTATTAATTAGCATGTAAAAGATAAAACAATAAAATGAAATAGAAAAATGAACGAATGTTTAAAAAATATTACAAATTTATTGGTTAACTTCAGCTTGATCAAATGTCATCAGTTTGTCCAACAGCTTCACTTTTAAGGGTCCTTTAGAAATACTGTTTATTTGGTGGACCATAGTTTCTTACTAGCTGCATTACATATTTGTATTAAGAATTTTTTTAACGCCAAACTGCACATAGGGTTCTTCCAATTTATTAAAATTTACTACTATTATTTTCTCGCTTTTTCATTAATTTGTGCAGTTTCCTTTCTCCTATTTCGCGGCCTCTAGTTTAAATAGCTTTTTTCAGTAGCACTAAACTTTTTAATTACATTCTGTTTCCGTTCTGAAGGATATACGGAGATGATATATTTTTGAGGTTAGGTCACACGTACATTGGCATAATTTTTTTTAAATTAGTTTTCCTTATTAATTTAGTTTCAAAATGTTAACAAATCAAGATCGCTTCCATCATCATCGTTATTGAACTTGAGTTGTAGTCAGGAGGCTGGTAAATATTCTAATACTAAGCGGTTCAGAATCCAATTTTCAATAATTTTAATTTACTAATCATAAGAACTGCATTCTACGCAGGATTTCGTCTGGACAGGGACCACTACAACCACTAGACTAACAAAGCCGTCGTTGGTCTAGTGGTTGCAGGACACACATATTATACAACACATATTAATATGCGCATACATAAAAATAAACGTAACGATAAGGTTTCATAAATACACAATTACAACAAACATATAATGTTCATTGATGCTGAAAGAAACATCTACTGGAGGCTCAAGGCTGGACTTTTTGTAAGTATAATAAATTATTTTATAGCGTGATTTAAAAAATAAACTTCGAATTACTCGTACATAAAGGCGAAGGAATGTCATTTCAGCACCTAGTAGCTACAATATTTAAAGGTACGGCGGGTACGTACAAGAACTTATCATGTTTTGTCGATTTATCCATATAAGTATTTATATAAATATTGGGGCGACTTAGTTTTGACAACATCAAATAATAAAAAAGCGGACTATAATTTCTGTCGCGCTTTCATATTTTAAATACCTGCTTTATTGAAAACTAAATAATAAAGGAGAACATGGCCTTTCGCAATTGTACAGATAGAAAGCAATGCCAGGAGTCCTGCAGGAGTCCTGGCATTGCTTTCTATCTGTGCGTGATGTTTTTTCCGATCAGGCATTTCAAAGAGTAAAGTTAAACAGACAGAGATTTTTTTTAGAAATGGTTACTTATGTTTTATCAGCATGTAACCCCTGAGTTTTGATATGAGTCAGTTATTTTAATATTACTGAATACTGACAGACACTTGAATTTTAGTACCCGGATGACCGAGCTTTGCTCGGTTTTTTTTTAAATTACATTTATAAATTACATACTGATGAAACCCAAATAATATTTTTTGTTCTTATTGACAGAATAAAAAAAACTGATCTGATTATTTGAATAAAAAATCATGAGTGCAATTAGTATTATTAAAATTTTCGTATTTTCAAAAATTACTAAAAAAGGGCTTGAAACAATAGATTTTCTCACAAAAGAAGGGAACTTGAAAAAAAAAAAGGAAAAAAGCTAAACCAGAGACAGGACGCGAACCACGGAACACCGACACCACGCCCGTCCGACCTGAGCTATAACGATCGCTAGTGATCTGTCGAAATTTACCTTCTTATATTGTAGCAGTTTTTTTATTGCCTGAAAACACGGACAAAAGGACATTTTCTAAAAATAAATCCTAGCTAGATCGATTTATTGCCCCCGAAACTCCCTGGGCACCAATTTTTATGAAAATCGTTGGAGCCGTTTCCGAGATTCCGATTATATATATACAAGAATTGCTCGTTTAAAGGTATAGGATTGAAATGTATGTATAGATAAATTAATATTATATGTACATACATAAAACTGTTTTCTTAATATAAATTTGAAGTGACATACAAGCTACACAAGCATGCAGCTCATGAACACCTGCAACCAACTTCAAATATAATGATATAATAAATTATGTCCTTCAGACCGAACACCGGTCATAGCAGATCGTCTCAACTGAGACTAGCCATTTGCGCTAGACAGGAGGATTACCAGTGCCCAAGTGTATGTATAAGTACACCTGTGTGTACGATGTACGTGCGCCTGCGCGTTCGTCGCGTGTGCGAGCGAGTGTGTGTTCGTATTCTTGTGTGTATATGTGTATGTGGGTGTATGTGTAAGAGAGCAATAAAGAGAGAGAGAGAGAGAGAGAGAGAGAGTGTGTGCGATAGAGCGGGCGTGCGTGTGTATGTTTGTAGTTGCGTAAATGATCGCGCGTGTGAGTTTGTATATGTGCACGCGCGTACGCGTGTGTATATGTAATATGATGTACGTGTGTACGTTTCTAAGAAATTAGTACAATTAACATTAATTTGAGCAACTAAAACTTCAAATTGTGTGATTGTGTGTAATAATTCGTCAACAGCATTATTCGCTGCAATTTTACAGTGTGATCTCGCAGTAATGACCTTTTTGTTTCAATTCGTTTAATTTCACTTTCATTTTATTCAAGATCCTTACTTTACTTATACTTTTCAATTTACTTTATGTTAAGTTCACACTATTCATTCATCCTTAGTATCCACTGTAGTTGACAATTCGACGCCCCAGGGAATCCACTGTAGTTGAAAAGTCGGAGTCCCAGGGGAGTTTCTACGAAGCGATAACATTACTTCTACCCTGGTCTTGTAAGTAAATTAAAAATAAAATATGCTCGACTTGAAAATTCTTAAATTACACACAAAGTTTTTTTATGTATAGTATGTACTTAAATTATGTCGCATCAACCAACTTTCTGCACCTCTTACCAGAACGTCTTTCGATCTAGTGGGAGGCTGTGACTACCTCTTAAGAACCTTTTTTCCCCATCGGTAATCGATTCTTCGCGCTACATGGTCAGCGTATTGCCACTTCTGCGTACTGATCCTTTAGCCTATGTAAGTTATTCCGGTTCTGCTGCGGATATCCTCATTTTAAAGTCTATCACTCAGAGAAACTCCGATCATCTCCACAACTCGTGAGTGTTTTAGGTCTCTACTTACGTTCAGCAGCAATAAAAAAATGTGTAATTTGATAAATCACCCAAATGTTTACCCCCCCCCCCCCCTCGAACTTGACTAACTCAGCCATCGCGTTCGAATTATTATTATTTTTTCTAATATTTTAGCTTGTTTTTGGTTTAATTAAATACTTCTAAAGGTATTTAATACACTAGTAACGCGCTTTAAAATATTTCCTTGGCTTTAAGAACCATAAACTACTTTGTGAAATTTTTACGAGTCGGTCGTAATAGTTGAGCTATTATTGTTTCTAAATTGAAAAATCCATACTTTAAAATGTTATCCACTTCTATTGACCAAAATCATATGATGTTAGTAATATAAAATCGATTTGTACTAAGTTTGTGCACCAAGAGTCACTGCTTATAGCAAATATAACCATAGTACCCGTATTGACCGGGATTTCTTTTTATAGGCGCTATAAAATAAAAAAAAGGTTAACAATTCGACTTTGTGGTTTTGTGTATTTTTGTTACGCGTTATCTGATTTTAAAGATTTTTTACTAAATAGGTTATATACTTCAGGGATATACAACCTATTTAAAAAATGTGGTGGTGATGTCAGAATATAAGACAGAATGCCTCACAGTCTTACTCTAGCTCGGTACCTTCCAGCTGGAACACAGCAGTGCGCTGTTTCGACGGCAGAAATAGGTAAGAGTGAAAAGTGGAGGCCTCGAGACCCAGGCGGACTTCTGGACAGAAAAGGAGTCCTCGCACTTAGTAACATTACGCATGCTTTACTCGTCTTCGATATTGCAGTATTTTTTATCTTGATATTACTGAGAAGAAACTTAAATAGGTATGACTCCAAATCCTTCAGTTACCGTTATAGCTCATTAAAACCCACAACTGAACATAGGCCTCCATCATAGATTGCCTCATAGGTAGAATATTTGCCACAGTTGCCACGCTTACCAAGTGGGTTGGCAAACGCAGTTTATTTTTATTTTTATTCGTTATTAGGAAGACACTGTTGCCCATCTCCTTATTTGTTTTCCTCTGTCGCCTCTTGCGACACCCACGGGATCATAGTGCGTAGTGAATATTCTTACAATGCCACGACATGGTAAAACTCTGTGTATTTGATCGTATTTTGACTTCATAAATATATCCACGTCTCAGAATAACGCGTTAAGCCCAAGTGGCTTCCTAGCTCAAGCTGCCGTCAATATCTCGCATGAACATCGCAATGTGACCAATCAACATGTTTTGAAGAAATCTCTCTTTATCTCTCTCTCTATTATAAGGGGTCTATTATAGGGGATTAATTCTTATTACTTGATAAAATGAAATAATAATAAAAACAGAATGGAACGACTGACGGTCCCGGTTGCGTTTACACCCAAATAATATTTTTAATATCGTTTTGGAATAAAACAAGTTCAACTCTAAAACGTAAACTTATGTAAAACAAAATAGTTTACTAAAAGTATTTAAATTCAAAATTCAAACGCTTAGTTATTTTTTTTATTTCAAATGAAAATTCAAAATGGTTTTCAATGAAAGTATTTCAATAGAAATTGCAAAATACGTATTTCCAAAATAGGGTTTTCAAATCAAATACCTTATTTCACTAGTTTTAACCACTAGTATTTGTTCAAAGAGTTCATCTTCATCTTCATGGTCCGTCTATGTGGCCTCATATTCATTCCACCAAACAAATAACGTAGTTCAACAGGTGCAGAATTTGGTAAGTAAGTATTGTATTTAAGGTTTTTTTTTACACTTGGATTGGTTCAAGTATTATTTTTATATTTTGAATATTGTTGTGTTTCCAAGTCTATTGTAATATTGTCATTTTTACTGGGGACTGAAGAATCAGAGTCTTCAACAGACGTGATATAATAGGAGTATTTTCCTTCTTATTAGAGTTAGTATTTTGGGAGATGGATATTAAATACGAAGGAAAGAAACAGAAATCCTTTTTGCATTTTACAGACACTAAATATTTTGAAAATAAAAGTATTTCAAAAGCAAAATAAAAAGCGTATTTTACATTTCGTATTGTCACTTTAAATATATTGTATATTTCATATAATTTACATTTGTAATTATTATGTCATTGAATGGGCATTGACTTATATATTACTAACGTAAATAAAATACACCAATGGGTGTAAAATGTATATGTCATGAACGTACTAAGAACAACGGACGGAGTGCTGTCACTGTACAGATTGAAGTACCGTAATGGCGGCGGGTTTTAATGTGTGCGTGTTTGAGAGAGAGTTGCCAGCTGAAGAAACTTTCCCTAAAATTTTATATTGATATTCACATATAAATATGACTAAATACGTACGTCTTATAATAGTCTATAATAATAGTTTCATAATTTATAAATAATATAAAAAGTAGAAAGTTAGCTTGTACAAGTTAAAATCAAACGAAGTTAGTGAGTTGCCAAAATGTTTTATAGGAACTTAAGCTGACATGAAAAAAATACACTATGATCTTCTATTAATATTTGTATTCATACGCATATAACCTATTATATTTGCTTATTTAAAATGTAGAAGGCTTAAAAATATGAAATTACGTACGTTTCTGTAAACAAAAATTTAGAATTATATTAATTTACTAAATTATTGAGCGGGGCTTTTCTCGTAAATAACGTCAAGGATGATCTAATTGACGAGGTAAATAAAGTTTATAAAATAATAAAATAATACTAAAATCCCTTATGTTGTGTAAATTTTTTGTAATATTGCCTCCTGCTTTCATGTGTTCTTAGAATTCCTTCCATTTTTGATACATCGTGAAACCTAATGGTTAGATACTTTTCTGCTATGTATTTTATTAGACTTATTTTGTGTTCTTCTCCCAAGTACATATGCTCAGACTCTACATTTAAAAACACTTGCTACCTACGAATTTTTCTAGTATTTTAATCAGCATATAGCTATGTTGCTTGTCGTTGTGTATAGTTATATTTTCTTTAATTACTTTTTTACCACTATTTCACAGAGCAAACAAATTTCATACACATCTTGTGATGGGAAACTTAAGCCACCTCTAGTTTTTAAATTTAGAAGACTGTGAAAAGAGTATTTCATATCAGTGTGGTTAATCGGGAAGTACAGGCTTGACAATTTATTTTGTTTTTCGCATAGTGTGTTATGCTTCCAGCAAGGAACTTACGATCAAGTGGACTGTGTGCTCGTTTGTCACCCCATCCTATATAAAAAAAGCTTTGGTTGTTCATGTACCAATTAATACGACAAGCAACACACAATATATATCACATTATATAGCAGAATAATTTTAACTAACTTTTAAATACAAATGTTGTGTGAAAAATAATTGTTTGCAATAAATATTTTCCAATTATAAAAGTGTATGTTTTAAGTAATAATACAAAATAATAAACTCATATGTATAAAATCGTAAGTTCCAAATCCTATTATCAATTTTCTGTAGTCATCAAACTCTTGGATTCGAATCCATTTGTCTTCTACACTCTCTAATTATCTGAATCCAATCTTTTCTCCATTCATTTTCCTTCGGAGGCCTAAAAAATGTTAACGAACATTGTTCAGCACTTCGGGTGATAAGGGAGATTTATTTTGACACGTTGGAAACACTGGTAATCACTTTAACGTATCTATTAATTAAGTTAATTTAATCTCATGTATACTTATTACTTATTTTTTTGTAAAGTAAGGGAAATAAAATTTCGAAAGTTGCCAACATTAATTTCGTCAAAGAAAAATTTTGTTACATAAATTACGAAAAGATATAATTAAAAATTAATCAAAATAATGCGTTAAAGAGTTTAATTATCTGTGAAGAGTGATTCCTTGTTTTTTTATCACGAAAAGTGCTACGGCAACAACATTTTACGACGCAGGTTGGCATAATTAAAAAGTTATTTCGATTACTTATTGCGTGTGTCCTTCATCAACGCTAGCAGTGTAATGGCGGACGCCGAGCTTACCAGTGCTGCCGTTTTGTAAATGAAAAAAATGCTAGACTTTGGCGGTGCTAATGCTAAAAAAGTGCTAAATCACACATGAATATGCTAAAAAAAATGCCAGCTGCTAAGTCTTGTTTAAATGAATAAGAAATGAAAATAAATTGCAATGAGGTAGTGTAACTAAAAACGCAGTGCTATTTTAAAGTAAATTTATTCATCAAGATATATCAAATAATATTTGTAGATCATCAATATCAGCTTCGTCGTGTACTTGTGCTTGTGATGTTGAAGGCCCATCTTCAAAAGCAATAGTCATTGGCATCACTAGCGACTCTTTAATCCCTATAATCTGTTTTAAAACATGTTCGGGAACGTTATAGGAATGACAACATTTTCCTGATCTTTTAAGGCCATATCTGATGTGTAGGATCGAGTTCAGAGTATGTAGTGACATGCGATTTCTTAATTTTGTTTTTACAATATTCATTTGACTGAATACTCGTTCTATCTCAGCATTCGAGTGTGGCAAAGAAAGAATAGATATGGCCAAAGAAGCTAACTCCGAAAATGGATTATTATCCGCAGAGTCTTTGTATTCATGAACCTCCGACCAAAATTCGACAGTTGAACATTTATTTTCCCAGTCGGTATGTTGAATATTTCTCCACTCTATAACTATACGTTCAATTTCATTGGCCTGGCAGCCGGATTCTTGTGCGAGTTCTATTATTGGTGGTTTTGTAGCTTTTAAAGTTTCTTGTATAGAAATCATATTCATTGTTCGTAATATCTTTACATTTGTTGACAACCTTGATCGCATTTCTTGTACAAGTTTAAGTGTAAACTGCTTACAGCAGTGCCGCAGATTACGTTCGGCTTCAGGTAAAAGTTCATATTCAGTCAGCTTCAGTTCAAAACCATAGCCCATGTATGGAGATGGGTCTAAATAGCTTTCAAGATTTGTAGCTGTCAACACATCAATTCGCGCTGTTGGCAATATGATTCTTCTGGCGACTGATTCAACCAGTTCAACCAAATCATTCAGCAGTCGGGTCTCGGTCGTTGCTTTCAAAATTTTTATTTACCCTTTGCACTTCATCTAACATAGGCAATAAATATAGCAGATACAGATGATTCACAGTATCGTTATACATATAATAAAGCATTTCAGCCATATAGCAATTTTCTTTTTGTTTGACAATTTCGAAATGCGTTTTTAATTCTAGCCATTGATCTATAACCCGGCGGACAGCAGGCTCAATAGACAACCATCGCGTACTGCATACCTGAGTTATTTTCAAAGGTTCTTTTCCACAGTTAATCGTCTTGTATAGCTCCTTGTAAAACAACTGTCGGTTGGAGGAATGGCTAAACCAATTATATGTTTCTCGGATTAAAAACTCAATATTTCTCGGAAGTGACTGCTCAGACGCATGTGTGATAGCTAATTGCAGGGAATGCCAAAGGCACCGCACCAAAACCAGATTTTCATTGCCAGTTTCAGTTTTTAATAAGCTGTAAACACCGTAGTTGACACCAGTCATAGAACTGGCATTATCAGTTCCTATACCTATTAAGTTTTTCATATTTAGTTTAAGCTCTGCCAAAAGAGTCTTGAGGCCGTTTACTATAGCATCAGCTGTCCCGTTTTCTATGTCAACCAATCCTAAAAATGTCGTGATAATATTTTTATGTGAACTGTCATAATATCGGATTGATGTGCCGAGAATTTTTGTGACTGAGATGTCTGTGGATTCGTCAACCAGTATACTAAACTTATTATGGCCTATGTCTGCAACCAGTTCTGAAATAAAGTGTGGTGCCAATGCATATTTAATGATGTTGGTACATTTCGTTCGGTGTAATTTAATATCGGCACTTCGACTATAAGAAAATGTTTTTTTACACATTTCGGACAAGTGGTCCACTGTTAAAGTAGATGCATGTTCACTTATAAATAACGCAAGTGAACACTCTGCTCTTTGGGTATCTAGTTGAATATGCACCTTAGGAAAATCAATTTTTTTTGACTTTTTTCGGCACAACATGTTTCGCATGTTTTGATGTACCAATGTGTTGTTTTAAACAGGATACTTTGGCTATAATGTTGCACTTACAGTATTTGCAGTAAGCTTTGGTCGAATCTTCTTTAGCTCGTATAAGCCATTGTTTAACCTCACTCATCTCCCATTCTTCTCGATAATGTTGTTCATATTTTGGAGGCATATTATCCCTCCAAAGTCAATTGTAAACTACTTTTAAAGCACACACACACACAAAACAAAAGCACAAACGTTTATTTTAAAGCTATTACAAGTATCGGTACTTGCACTTGTTGAGTAATGGTCCGAATGCGAATGAATCAAAACATTACACATTGCTTACTCGGAAAATAAACAAAATTTTTCACTATTCGGGAAAGTCCCCAAATCATAATAGAGTTGCCATAATAATCAATCACAGTAACAATTTTAATTTTTTTGTCTATGGGTTTAGTTCAATCTTTTGCACAGAGTAAATATTGAGTGAACAGTGAGATATGGCAGTGAGTGTAAACAATTTGTCTATCCCATAAAAAGAATTGATATCACTAGTACGTAAAATTCGAAAAATGCTAAAATATGCAATATGCTAAAGCCAATTGTTTCATGCCAACAGGTTTAAAAATATGCCAAATTTAGCATTAAAAATGCCACATCGGCAACACTGGAGCTTACTATTATTTGAATGTGTGGGTGTTAACGTGTAAATGAACGTTACCGAGCTTACTATAGTGCTTCAATATGATAGTTTATGGAATTCCGCCCGTTGTTCTTAGTACGTTCATGGTATATATTTTATTATTTACTAGGGACCCGCCGGAGCTTCGCCTATAGAGTTATTTAGATCTAAGATAATCAGACCATTTATTTTATCGATTTATCTAAAAAAGTTTTTGTGAAATTTATTTATTGAAGTAGTGAAGAAATATAGTACGGTATAAAAAAATGCAGTCGCGTTTTCATGTAACGTTACACCGCCGGGGATGCATGAGTGTGCTATTATTTAACCAACTTATGCAATATGTAACAAAAACCCTGTAGTTCCCGTTAAGTGCGTTATCAGAATCAGTATTCAAACGTGTAGAAATAACTTTACTTCAGAAAACTCGACATAAAAATAATCAAATTAAATTTTAATTAAATAATATTTGTAAATTTTATGTGGATTGATTACCTTTGCCTGGAATTATCGACAGCGGCGGGTGGCGGCCGGCGGTGACGTACATCAAAGACGGTGTGCGCGCGCGCGTCTTACCTACACTAACTGCACACTGAGGTCGTGAGTCGTGACCTCGTCACATCACAGCTGTTATAGTCAAACACTAATTTATCACTATGTCTACTCGACGGGCACGAAGATGTTGTTCAATGTGTCCACCTTGTACCACTATACATTTGTGACACCGACTTATAATGTCTGAACGCACGCGTTGCATAACAGACATTTCGGACTTTATTTTTTCAAACGGTGCGACTATACGCATACACATTTCTGCCTCGGTATCGCATGTTTTTTGGAATACAGTCTGCTTAATCGTACCGTGCCGGCCAGTTGACCGGTCCACCGCAGCCAATTAATCTTTCACCGAACTCAGTATCCAAAAAACTTCTTACACAACGGGAGAAATGCGGTGGAGCACCATCGTGTTGAAACCACATGCGACGAACGAGGTCTAAATTTATTTCGTCAAGTTCATTGCTTAGTTCTTCTCGCAAAAAACGTCCGTAGTTTTCACCGCTCATTGTGTGGTCTAGGAAATACGGACCAATAATTTTGTCACCTATAATTCCCGCCCACACATTGATTTTCCACCGGTGTTGAAAGTGACTTGGTTTATACGAATGCGGATTTGTCGTTGACCATACGTGTTCATTATGAGCATTAAATACACCTGTTCTTACAAAAGAGCATTCATTCGTAAAAATTACGCGGTTCAAAAAACTCAGAATCTCCTTCAACCTTATCAAGTAATCATCTACAGTAATCCATTCTCGGCTCGTAGTTGTTAGGAAGAAGACACTGAACTCGACGATAATGATATGGGTGCTGGCCATCATCTTTGAGGGCTCTCCAAACGCGCATATGGTTCACACCTAGTTCAAGTGCCACCGAGCGCGTGCTCCGCGTCGCATCTTCCTTAAACATGTCGAGAATGTGCTCCTCGATCGGATCTTCCTGAATCTGTACGTTGTTGATCACGGCCATGCACACTGTCAGTATTGTACATACGAATGTGAAGTCGTTGGAACGTCATTGCCGACGGCAATTGTATATTGCCGTCGGCAATGACACTCCCCGTAAAGTCTTCGTGCTGCTGCATAATTGCAGTTACATTTCCCGAGACACATCAACATATTAAAATAATCCTCGTTTGAGTAAGACATCGCACACAAGTCACTCACGGCGGAATATTAATTTCGCAATATAAAACACAACCGTCAATATCAGTGCTAGCTACTGGTGCTTGATGCTTGTTTGTTTGCATAGATGTGGCAAAGCTATTGTACTCTATAACATAATTTTGATATTTTCTAAATCGATAAAAATTTCGTGATTTTTTTATGTTATTTTTTTAATAATAGTTATTATTTATTTATTTATTTATTTCAGACAGCGTCCGTAAGTGTTATTAAGAAATTAAATTATAGCTAGAATTAATAAAAATACATTAAAACACTTTTATAACAAGAAACATTTAAAAAATTGTATTATAAATCCACACAATAACAAATACTTAAACTATTACCTATGCTGCTATGTTTTTCAAAATCTAATAATTAGCATTTTTTTATAGACCGACGATTAACAATACTTATTAATATTTCTATTCTTGACCACTGAATTGTGACAAAATTTTATGTTTATAAAACTTCCCATGTTTTTAAATATTACTACTAAATATTAGCACAGAATAAATAATAGATACGACGACCACGAAGATGTTGTTCAATATGTCCACCTCTCACACATTTGCGGCACCGGCTTATATGTTTTATCGACCGACGATAAACAACCCTTATTTTTATTTTTATTCTTGATCACTGAATTGTGACATAATTTTATGTTCATAAAACTTCCCATATTTTAAATATTACTACTAAATATTAGCACAGAATAAATAATAGATATTGGATCAAAATTAGTTAATCGGCATAGTGGACGCTTCTATTATCACTCCAAGAGTGGAGTTTTTTTGGGTTTTTCCTAGTACCTAATGCCCCATTTACATTCAGCCCTGTTGGGCAGGGAAGTGAGCAGGGCAGTGAGCAGGGCAGTATGTAAACGAGCTACTCGCACTGAAACTGCCGCTGCCGCTGACACTGCCCGAAATGTCGGTATTTCGTGCGGAAGTCAAAGGACGGGCAGCGCGAGCGGCAGTGAGTGTTCACATTCCGCTCCATCGCTCACTTCGCGCCAAGCGCCTGGATGAACGGACGTGCGTGCCGTCCTGTTATTAAATAAATACGATCTACCAATATGCCTTTCGAGTGGATTAATGAAAATACAATAAAGTTTTTAGAACTGCTGGAATCAGAAAAAATTATATGGGATTTCAACGATAAAAACCACAATTCATCATGTTCTACGAATACGAATTTTCTTTTTAAGTTAACATAGTACCTATGTACATAATTAATTATAAATTCGTCAAATTTATTATATTAATATAAAATTTAGTTTAAGGAATTAATGAACATTGACATTTTATTTCTAAAAACGATTAGTAACACATATTGATTATTTATTAATTAAAATGTAAAATAAGTTAAAAGGTAATATTTGCATAATAGCCTGAGATTTTTAAATTATAATTTTATTGTAATTAAAATTACGAATTAGTTTATACTGTAGTGTAATTATTAAAATGATAATAGCTTAACTAATCTCATATATTATTTAATATTATTTATGTAACAATAATATAATAATTCAATTAATAATTTATGAACAATTTACTGTATAAGAATTCAAATAGAGTGGATCTGTATAAGTATTTAATTGTACATAATATTTGAATTCAAAAAGAATGTTTATACCTAACTTTTAAGCAATGCAATAATTTTAAAACGTTACATTGGGTTTGCTGTATTTCATATCATTTTTGCATGACAATTATGGCAAAACATGTCAGTTCCACGTCATTGATCATCTTATGTACCATGTTTTTAAGCAAATAAATTTTCTATCTATCTATCTATCTTCTTTTGAACTTGATATCTTTTTAAAATTATTAACATAATTTTGTATTGCAAGAAGACACAGTGCGGACGCTGTAATTATTTCGACGTCAGCCATAGTCGAAAGCCGAAAGCGATGTGAGTGGTAGGGCAGTGTGAATACACACTTCCCGCGATCCTGCTACGGCAGTATTTAGGGAAGTATTGCCGGCAGCGCGAGGGGCAGTGGCAGTGGCTGAATGTAAATGGGGCTTAAGTCCTTCGTCGGCGTTCGCTTTTGAGGTTCAAAGAGCGCGCAAAACGCCTATTAATTTTACTTACCTATTAATTTTGTTTTGTTTATTATATTCTAGCAATAAACGACAATATGAATATATTTAAAAAATAATTACTACCTACCTACTACATAAATTCTTTATCGAATAATATTTCATACGAAAAATACATACTAAATTTCTCCTACAAATAGTTGCAAATTGAGAATTAATCACGATATTTTATACATGAAATAACCTTTTTAAATATTTTCGTAGATCTACATATTTAGCAAAGAAGTGGAAATTTATAACATAAGTATTCAAATGATACTTATAATATACATAATGATACTAGATGTATAGTTGTAGCACGAATGGGTCGGCTCGACCGGGGAAGGACCACGCTCTCACAGAATACCAGCGTGAAATAGTTGCTTAATGCTGCTGTATTTCGTATGGTGAGTGTAGAGAATCGAGAACCCTTTTACTGGAAACGAGGCATTCCATTTTAGTCCTCACGGGTGACAACGCATCTGCATTTTGATTCGTAATCGAGGATAGATGT